>MDSB01000003.1:904556-927677 GCA_001754015.1 Brettanomyces anomalus
AATCTACCTTCTGTAAAATGAAGTATCCAATTCAATGTGCAATTAGACTGGCCCAAATATCAAGATTTAAAAGAGCATATCTTTCAAAGATATCGTCCACTTGTTCGTAAAATTGGGCTTCAAATTCTTTCTGAAAGAGGATTTTTACCATCACACAAACTCAGAACTGAGATACATTTTACTTTTGATCCAGATATAAAGACTTCAAAAGGCTCTCTGAAGGTGAAAATTTGATAATATAAATTAATTTTTTCCCCGATAAAAATTATTTCAAGATAAGATGTTTTGTGTAGTTATTAGTAATAATATCTTATTAATCTTGTATCTTCCTGTTGTAAATCGTACTTACTTCAAAAGATCAATCAGCAAGGCGGTGCAGATCTTCTCAAGCAAGGTGTGAAAAGACAGAGTGGCTGACGAAGGGGAGGGGAAAAAAAAAAGTTTGGCTTTATTTGCAGAATAATGCGGTGATAGATCGTAATATTTTCAGGTACCCTTATTCCCCTCTATTTTGCAGGTCACTGCATGTTTCATATAGTTGCCCACTTGATAATTTGAATTACGGATAAGCTTGAATGTTTATTCTTTGTTTCAGAATAAGGTGTATAAGAAGAGCCACAAAAATATAAATAAGTGTATAATACACCTACATCGCGGTTCATATAAATAGTACTTCATGGTATATATTGTGATATGACGAGGACAGCGACCTCCAAAAGTCCATCTATGTGGATTGATAAGTATGTGAGCTAATTTCTATTTTATCTTTCTTATAATTGAATTACTAACCCCCTCTAGTCTTCTAAAAATTCGGAATCATTTGCATGAGCTTTTGCTCCAACTCATATACGCTCCGCAAGAAATACATTATGAATCGTGGAAGGCTCAACTTGAGGGTGAATTCAAGGTAAGCTAATTAAAATGCCCAAAGGTGAAAAATCCAACATTAATACTAACAATTGGTTTTATTACTATAGTATATTCAGGGTGTTGAGCATATGGGACAATCTAATCCTGAAGGCAAAAAGATTATAAGTAATATAAATATGTTGGCGGAGTCTCTTTCACTAATATGCGTTGAAAGGATTTCATTAAAATCACGATACGCATCTGCTTCTTCAGAAGATGATCAGTCTAGTGAATATACAGACTTATCTTCTCAATCAGAAAACTGCGTCACACCACCAGCTACACCAAAGGCTTTGCAAAAATATCAATGCCCAGACATGGATGCATCGGAAATTTCCAAGTTTACTGTTTCGGCACACTATATAAGTTCACCAGAAATTCGACCTATGGATGATGATGCAACAAAGTCTGTCTCTACCAAAGATTGTGAGGCAAAAATCAATAAGAAAGGAAAAGGCCGGAGATTATCTAAACAGGTAGTATCTATTCTTTCTCATTGGTATGTTGTTTCAAATTTTGAACTCGTTTTCTTATTAAAAATTTCCTACTAACAACCATAATATTATTAAAGGTATGAAGAAAATATTGATAACCCATATCTCACAAATGGCGATATAGTAGAACTTCGTGATCAAACAGGACTTAAAGACAATCAAATAAGAAATTGGGTTTCCAATAGGAGAAGGAAGAAGAGCTCAGCTATTTCAGACGAGGTTTTGAAGTTATTATACTGATTTTGATTTGTTTGGCCGAAAAGCTATCTATGATTCAAGTTAATATGAGTGCTTTTTTAAAGTTGAGAAGATTGATCATGATATATATATATCGTTTAAAATATTTTTTTTTATGGAGGGAAATCTGGACGCAATGTAATCTAATGAAGGTTCAAGCCATGCGTTTGGCATACTAAGTCATAAATTTGTAACTAAGAAACGACGAAACATGATAAAATTTTTGAATATTGATACGAGCAAGCGCTTGGGTTTTTATGAACTTATAATGAGTATAGTAATACAGTTTGCCTTTCTAGTCTTGACAACTCGCTTTGTGTCAAATTTTTTCATAGTAGCTTTGTGTATTTAGTATCGAGAATAAAACCATACAGGTATCTATTAACTAATAACCATAAACTTTTTTTTCATCCTGATCTGTGTACCGACATACAAATCTGTTATCTACTGTTTACTAGCTGAAACAAAGCGTATTTTTGGTTCCAGGATGGGACTCTTTTTTTGCATAAAATTCTGACGATTTGGACGGTTTAGTGAATGGTACCTAAATTGATGTGAAGCTAAATAATTTGGTGTAAGGATGGTATGTCGACCTAGCTAGATACCGTATCCTGGTGCGTAAGTTACAAAACTTAGAGACACTAATAATAATCAATATGATATCAAACTGGACTATGTTGTCAACTTGTGATACAATCAATATTAAAATTAAGATTCAATTCAAATTAAAATAAAATAGCTTGTCTTCCTTAAGCTTTCTCAAGAAAAAGGAAGTAATAATTATGTAGTTTAGTTTCTAGCAAAACTCAGATATCCCTTTTCACAAGTGGGATTCTCTGTGATGCATCAATTCTTGAAGAATTGTGCCTTTTTCGAATTTCTCAGAAGTCCGCGAAATTCGACACTAAAACGGCTTTGTAAATCTTTCTCGTATCTCTATATACTTAATTTTATCTCTGATTTTAACAACAGTTTATTATCTTTTTATTCTTCTATATTCTGTTTTGATCTTCCGGGTTATCCACTATATTGACCAAAGACGTAAAAATAAGTTTTGCTAGGGAATAATTTCCCACAGAAACATACTTTCTTGATAACTTTTTATCTCATATACTATTTTTTTAGTGGAGATTATTTGTCTGGTTCTTCCTTTATCGACTAGAAGAACATGAAAATCAGCAAAAAGAGAAAAGAGAGAAAAAGAAAGGGCAAAGGGTTTCAGAAGTTTAGGCTTCATTTTTCTCCAGGGTCAAAACCTTTAACTAGTGTTCCAATACAAACAACTTTTCCATCACGGATGTGTAACACTACCCCTACTCTTCCTGCTGACTTGAAGTTTATTCTGAAGGAGTTTGGCGAAGACCATCTGCAAAAGTCAAATCTCTCAAAGCAAATTCGGAAGGGTAATAAGACAAGAACTAGTATAAAGCAAAGAATGAACAGTTTTATGGGTTTTCGTGCATTCTACACAAGAGATATTAATGCTTATGAAACTCAAATACATTTATCAAAGAGCTTGCAGATATCTGGAAGAAGAATCATAAATTGCAAGCAATTTGGAGTGGATATACAGAGGAGTACAATAACTCCGATTCATATTTAACTTTTGTTTCTTGGCTTGAAAACAAGATGGGTATAAAGCACGCCGAAGAAGAAGAGTACATTTTATCGCAAACCAACTTGATCTCGCATTTGGTTGTGGAGGATGTTTTTTCGGACGGGCATAACTCCTAAATATTCATGATATAATTTATAATGAATTACTACATATCATAAGTATTTTAATCTGCAGACAACGACATATGAATAAACATGGAAGAAAATCAGGAAGATACCAAATTGGATCCATCAACAATGTACTCATCATCGCTGTAGGAATATTTCCTAATTTCGCCTAATCTCTTTCTAGCAACATCTAGCGCTTTTTCAAGTTTTAAAATCTCCACTTGTTGCTCCATTTCGGCCGTTCTGTTCTCGTGAACGTTCATCTTAGAATAATCAACTTGATCCAATACACCCTTGTTTGTTATCAATTCATTGACTTTGGCAACCAACTGTTTACAAGCCGTATTTACCTTCTTTGAGGCCTGTTCCAAGTCATCCTCGGTCTTCGACATCAAATCTGATTTCACTCTTGCCGCTGCTACCAATTGTGCGGTTGAAGCTGCAACCTCCCTTGAGGCCACAATCAATTCTTCGTTAGAATTACTTCCCTTTAATGTACCGTCGGCAATTTGTATCAGCACATTTGTGCTGTAAGCAATAGCTTTAGCTGCGGAAATCAAACCTTCAGTCCATCTGTTATTCTTCTTATAAAATGAACTTCTAGAATGCGAGCCTCTTCCTTTGTTAACAATCTCCTCTTGAGAGGAGATGGATGCACTGATAAGGAGTTTGACTGCATCAATAATTGCCAAAGCCGAACCCAAAATTGAGCTGTTGACCTGAGCATCTATTGAGTCAATATTAGGAGCCGCACTATTTTTCCTCAATAACTCATTTAACCGATGAGAAGCTGCTTCGATAGCTGCAGAGGCGTTTTGCATCTCTTTGTCAACGGCATCCCCCAACTCTTGTTGCCCTCTCTGTAGCTTCTCAAGATCAACCTTTGCTCCTGGGGCAACCAACGACTCCACTAACTGAAGTAAAGTTTGCAAAATCTCCTGAAGGTCCACGTTTCCGTTAATAACCTTATCTGTTTGTGCTTCCATTGTTGTTTCATTTCGATTGTTACTAGTCAACGAGTCTAAAAACACCTCAGACATTTCTGCAACATCTCTTGCAGTATCAATAAGGTCATCCTGAAAATCATCAGACTGAGTTAATCTTGTAAGACCTTTGGTTGACATCAAGATATCACTGACAGACGTTGCAAAACTGGTTATCGTGTCTATAACTTTAACAACATCCCCTTTTGGTCCGTCGATAAGGTATGCATTGAAGCTATTAGAAAATTCTGTTGCTGAATTAGAACACTTTTCTATTAAGGTGGAAATATAAGAAGGTGATGCATTACCATTACCAGCTTCCATTGGTGAATCTAGCATGAAAACAGAGTCCTGTATCCTTCTAATTCCAGATTCAAGGATTGCGTCCACAAGGGAAACAAGCCTAGAATGTGTTTCCTTGATCTTAATGTCCTTTGAATTTTGTTGCTCTGCAAGATCTTTGACAGTTTCATCCATCGTCTGTTGCATTGCTTCTAATTCCATTTCTTTTTCCTTAAGTTTATCTTCGAGATCCAATACCTTTGGACTAGATTTTTCGGTCAACTTCAGCTGTGATGCAAACTTCTGCTCTAAATCTTTGAGCTGTCTTTGAGCATCTTGCTCTCTACTTTTCAACTCATCCGTTAACTCTTTATTTTCTAGTTGTAAAGTTTCCAACGAATCCTTCTGAGTTCCTTTCACCCTTTCTAACTGTAGTCTTGCACGATCTCTTTCCTTTATAAGATCTGCAAGTTCTACATTCTTCGCCTTCATATCTTTTTCAAGCCGTTCTCTCCTTTCAACGGCCTCTTGAGCAGAGGAAGCTTTCTGCTGGATTTTTTTGAATTTAGACAGCAAGTTTAAATGTTCGGTTCGAAGCTGCGTGTAGAGTTTAGCTAATGATTCGTATTTCTTTTTCCAGTAGGCAACTTGTTCATTTAGGTTCTGCAATTGTTCATTTTTAGAAGCAATTTGCTGCTGAGCGGAAGTCGTAGTAGTATTCAATTCGTTTTCCAACGACTGAACCTTTTGATCATAACTCTGTAACATCAATTGGTCTTCGTCATGTTGTCCTCTGAGGGCCAACAAATCCCTTTCCAACTCAGCAACTTTTCCCTGGGCCTGGCTTTGAGCCTGGTGAAGCATCAATTGTCTTTGAGCAGCTTCCTGTTGCTGTTGTGCCAACTGCTGCTGCTGCTGCCAATGGAGCTGTTGTTGCTGTTGCTGTTGCTGTTGCGCAAGTTCCTGTTGCTGTTGCTGCTGAATTAACTCATTTTGCTGTTGCTCATACTTCTTCTGCTGTATGTCAAACGCATTCGCCACCGCACCTGTCTGTTGAACGGCGACACTTCCACTACGACTAGCAAGTCTGCTGTTCGAACTACCATTAATACTAGGACTAGAACTAGTGCTTGGCTTTTCCTTTGCTGCTGATAAATCTATACCTACTTCATCGTTGTCATCTTCCATCAACAAATTTGGAGGTTCGATAGGAAGCTTCGGGATTGTTATCAGACTCGTCAAATATCTGATACTCGAGCAGTCTGCATAAAAGTCGTACAATCTATGATGCTGCTCATTAAACCTCTCCTTTAAAGGTTCTAATGCTTCAGGGGAACTCGAACTACTGTACATTGCCCTGAGCATCGAAATTTGAAATTTGTAAATGCCATATGATTCGGCGACAAGAGGAACCAACGCACTTGTCATACATTCATTACCCTTGTTCTGCGATGCAGATGCCAGAACAAGCCGCCCAAAATCATCTAAAGAATCTTGAAGATCCTCCAAATCAATAATATTTTGGTACCCCTCATTTGGGTCACTGACAGCAATTAATGAAATATATTCCTTGTACTCAAATGTTCCGTTGAAGCCACGATGGTCGTGATGGAATCGGAACTTCTGCACTAAATATGAGGCATACTCATGAATAAGCCTCTCATACCTTGATTGACCATTAGGCGAGTGATATCTACCAAGGGATTCGATCCATGGAATATTTCTATATGCTCCTGCCAAGCACGATGGGTGACCCTCTTGACAAACTTTGTGAATAGTAATCAAAGCCTTAAAAACTTGTATCTCATCCTCTTGTATAGGGAGCATTTTAACTGAGTCCCAAAAAGCCTTCGACGACTTATTATCCCAAGTGTAAACAATACATGCCCTGACATGCTTTCTCTTGGGGGCGGTTTCTACTGAAGAACATGCTTTTTTGACAGAGGTCTGAACATCTTTACCAAGTCTGGATCCGCCGAACATGGTGTAATCTGAATTAAAAGATTTCTTCTTATATAATAATACAAGTGAATTGTAGCTTAGCAGGGCTTCTAATTATTGTCGCTATATTAGTTATGATAAAGAAATAGTAAACGAATGCACTAAAGGAAATTTTGAAATTCTTATGTAGTAATCAAGAATGGAACGAACAACGTACAAAAATAACAACAATCTTGCAAAAAAAAAAGCCGCGTCGAGAGAGTACCAAATTTAACAAAATATTACGAGAAAAAAAAGCATGGTTTTATTGCAATAAAATCGGCTTCTAAAAAAATAGGAAAACAAGAACCGGAGAAATTTTTTTCCGCACTTTTCAGCATAACGAAACCATCAAATAAATCGAGAAAACAGAAGTTGGTTGCTGTATACTGTATAAGCCTGGTTTCCTCTTCTTGATGCACGACTTTGAAATTGATGGTACAAGCATCGGAACGTTAATAATAATTCTCTGACTATTTCTGTACAAAAACTCTGTACTATTATGGCTTTCTTTTCGGGCTCAATTCACATTGGTATGTGTATTTCATGCAACGATTACATGCCCTCCTCTACAGTAAAGGTAATATTGTAAGATATTGATTGCTTTTAAAGAATCAATCTGTACACACACACCCGTACCCCTGTTAGAGTGACAAGAAAAAAAAAATTTTTTCGTATTCCTCTGTAGAATAATAATTTATTTTTCCTTAAGAGTGCGCACTACAGAGAATAGAGAGCATTGTGAGGCATTATGGCAGCTTTCTAAATCTTTTTTTTCGCGCGACTCTTTCTTACCAAGACCCGCACAACCTTATCGCCTGTTTTTCCCTTGAATGAACTACATTGCTCCTTCCAAAGCTTGTAGATGACGCCAATTTAAACTTAGTTTTATAACAAGTAGACACACACCAAAGGTCGAGCAAACTGCAGCATAACAAAAGCGCATAGTTTTTACCACTTTCTTTTATGAGTAATATCCAGAACCTCAAGTCGTTTGATCCATTCGCCGATTCAGGTGATATTGAAACTGAGCCTACAAACTACATTCATATCCGTATTCAGCAGAGAAATGGCCGGAAGACATTGACTACCGTGACTGGTGTCCCAGAAGAATATGATCTCAAGAAGATTCTGAAGGTTTTGAAGAAAGACTTTGCCTGTAATGGCAATATTGTTAAGGATCCAGAAGCTGGCTCTGTTATCCAACTACAGGGTGATCAGAGACTGAAAGTTATGCAGTTCTTGGTCAAGCAGTTGGGCATGCAGAAGAAGAATATTAAAATTCACGGTTTCTAATAAAGTTGGTATGTTCAATCAGTATTTGGGACCTTCTTGAGATTGGCAGCACCTTGTTGCCCCCTTTCACTCAACATCCCTTTTACTTTCCCATCTATACTATACAGGCATGGGTTTGATATGAACATTTTTTTTCTTTATTATCATTGCTGTGTCCTTTATATTTCCTTCAATAATTCTTTTTTTCATAAAGCTATCTCCGGACAAGCTGTTTTCAATAGTGCAATAGTTCAAGGTGATTTAGTTTCATTTTGGTGTTTTGTTTTACAATAAGTATTGATACGAGCAATTTAAAAGTTATCCTTATCGTCTTATAAATGCATTATCGAATAAGACTATTCTGCCCTATTGACTATTGTCACAATACTCTTGGTATATTTCTTCGAGCCCTCATTCGCACATTTTTATGGTAGTTAGTTAGTCTCCGGACCATTTCCTTCCCATTTCAATCTCTATTCAAGGTGTTCGTATGTCAACAGTGTTTTCTCTACTACTTTTTTTTGTTTAATCAATGTTACACATATCTTTTGAAATTAATCTTATAAGAATATGTATGTCATTAAGTGTATTTTTTTTCGCCTAGTTCTTATTTTCTATGCTTTTTTTCCCACCCCTCAGTTTTACCGTTGTACTCTGTGCTTCACATTTTTAGGGCTATTACTTAATTTCAAGTAAGGTACATCTGGCTGCTTTCTGATCTTTGCACAATACCTGAAGACATTTACTTTTTTTTTTTTCAGTTTATATTGCTATCACAAACTTGATTAACAGATTATGCCGGATCTTAACCTCAAAAAATCATGGAACCCTAAGTTAGTGAAGAATAGGGCAAAGGTGTGGAAACGAGAACAGGAGGTTCTTCAGCAATATAAGAAGAGCAGAGAAAGAGAACAGGAAATCAAAGAGATACGGAATAGAAGCGATCTTCTCGCGTTAAGTGCTTCTAAAAATGGCGGGGTACGTGATAAGGTGGAATTACAAAACAACTACAAGACAGAATGGATTTATAAGAGCGAACCAAAGGACAAAAATGTGATCCAGAGCACAGGCTCTTCAAATGATGATATTATGCTTGGACGGAAGAAATTGGATGAGATGCTTACAAAAAAGAGGAATCCAACCGTAGCCAAAAGCAGGTTTGATAAAGTCGTTGACATGCTCGTTGTAAATAGTACGAAAGCATCAGATAAGGTCGAAGCTTTGAATAAAGAAGATCCTTTATACAAGATACAAATTGCGCAAAATAGTAGGAATCCTAAATGTCAAGGAAGCTTTAAAATTCAGAAAGCACGCATAGAAGGGCCGAGACATAATCATCACCAGCATTCTCATCATCATCATCGCCACCATAATTAATCGAAATCCATCAAAACAGATAGATAAATTTCTTAAGGAAAAGAATTCGCAAAAAATAAAAGCTTATAATAACATGTAGCAACTTGTTAGACTTACTTTGGAATTGCTATAATGCTTTCAAATTACTTTTGAGAGAACTAAAAATATGTATATATATCTTATATATATGGTTTCTTTATCCGATCTAAGAATAAAACAGTAAAGAAATGAAGGCACACTGCATAAATAATATAAAGTTGATTTCATTTGCCCTATTTCTCTAGCATGCAATAACAGCATGTATTGTGTGGCCATTCTTGACCCCCAAATCATCGAGTGTTGATTCTTCATTCTTTAATGGTTGCCCATCCTTGTCAAAAAGATAAACATGTTCAGTTGTCATTTCATTTCTGTACTTATCCTTGTTAAGATAGTACTGTTGTGAATCTAAGAACCAGTCGAGCACTCTTTTTCTTAATAATTTTAAGTTTGTTCCGAGATCCGGATGGATGTAATCATTCTTAGAAATCTCAAAATGAAAAAGAATAGGATACTCGAGTTCGTATTCCTTCTTGGAGATAGCCTCCAAGCCATCTTCACAAATTTTATTGATATCCTCAGTCTTCTTTCCAGGTAGAGTGTTCAGCGAAACAAAAACATGACTCGTACATCCGTCTTCGTTATCGTTGGCTCCAAGCGGGGATTTCCACCATCCTAGCCATATTCCTACATAACTTATCATTTCATATCCAACAATCAATGTGACTCCATACGCAAAAAATGCAGATATAAAGATCGATATTGGCGTCGAAACAAGTTGTGATGTATGCTCACTCTTTTCAAGAAATGAAACTAAATACTTATTTGTAAATCCAGTCACAATCTGCCATGCTGTGGTATTAATTATGATGTTTCTGACTGAGTACAGTGCATCATTTAAATATTCACGGGTGGAATCCATAATACCTGTATATGTAGTATAATTGCCAAGTTATCTGCTGAAAGTTGTTGATGATCAGTACCAAAAGTTTGCACTTAACCTACAAGAATGCCAGGATGTTCACGACAACGAGACATTTATAACACTTTCTTTCTTCTTAAATTTATACAGATTTACGCCTCCGCATCGTTTGTTTTTTTCGCTTTTGACCGCGAAAAGTCCGAGCAAAATTTACAGATATCTTGTTGAATAGTGCATTAGCTGATTACTTTGTACGTAGATGTAACAACAGGATGGCAAAAAAAGGCCGCATGTTCATATCTGCGTCCATTTTTGAATAGATGTCCTATTTAATGAATGCTGGGATAGTTCTAAAGCTAGCTAGGGGATAAGCATCTCTTTTGCGCCCAGTTCATGTCCCTAACTTAGCTTAACACATCCGTACATTGGAAGATAACGAAGAATTTATAGGAAAATTTTTTGAGGGCTGAAATTTGTCTGGAGAAAGAAATCTTTTGAATGCTTATCACCGCACTATACCAAACATAGACTTAATTTTAGGAAAGAATATTAAAAAATGTAGATTATACTCACTCGTTTACACTAATGATGAGCTCAGATGTAGGAAGAGTAATAACGGTTACCGCTCTGGCATCAGGATTGGTGACAACGGCAGTAACAATATTCGCTCTACGATGTCTCGGCTATCGTAAAAATTCCGCTCTTCCAGAAAGAAAAAACGGTATTGCAGACCTTATAGGAAATACACCTATGGTCAAAGTTAGATCGCTTTCAAAACTTACTGGGGCAGATATATATGCTAAGCTAGAGATGGCAAATCCGGGTGGTTCAGCGAAGGACCGGACCGCTTTGGCTATAATACGACAATTTGAAGCTGATGGGAAGTTAGTTCCTGGAAGAGGAGATGTGGTTTTTGAGGGAACATCTGGCTCGACAGGTATTTCTTTTGCTATGCTGTGTAACTCTCTTGGATATACAGCACATATTTGCGTCCAGAGTGATACCTCTCCTGAGAAAATTGCGCTCCTAAGAAGCTACGGAGCAGACGTTGAAAAAGTTAAACCGGCTTCAATTGTTGATCCTGAACAGTATGTCAATGCGGCAAGAAGTGGTGCAGAGAAATTGACATCAGATACAACAACGGAGTCACGAGGAGTCTTCGCTGACCAATTTGAAAATGATGTAAACTGGAGAATTCATTATGAAACGACTGGTCCTGAAATATGGGAGCAGATGCATCACAAATTGGACTACTTTATTAGCGGCTCTGGAACTGGGGGAACTATATCTGGTATAGCTAGATATTTGAAGAGTCAAAATTCTGGTCTAAATGTTGTTCTTGCTGATCCGCAGGGTTCCGGCATGTACAATAGGGTGAAGCATGGTGTTATGTATGATCCGGTGGAGAAAGAAGGTACCAGGCGTAGACATCAAGTGGATACGATAGTGGAAGGAATTGGTTTGAATCGAGTTACGCATAATTTTCTTGAGGGTGAGGATTTCATTGACGATAGTGAAAGAGTTACAGACGAACAGGCTATTAAAATGGCTCGTTTCTTAAATTCTAATGATGGGTTGTTTGTGGGTGCTAGTAGTGCTATAAATGCTGTTGTAGCCGCAAGGGTGGCACTAAAAGCTCGGAATGGAGCTCAAATAGTGATCATAGGATGTGATTCTGGTGCTCGGCATTTGTCCAAGTTTTGGAAAAAAGCGCTTGAGATTCCACGGGATGTTTCTTTAGAAAATATAATAGATGATTCAGAATTAAGCAGTCATATCATCCACTGAATGCATTCAACTATTTGAACTTTGTGAATCCCAACCTTGTACCTAGGCATTTATATATTTTAATTTTTATTTATGTGTATAGTGTTATACAGCTTAGAATAGTTGAATGCATCAAAATTATCATATATCTATGATCTTTCCAGCGTTGTTTTATTCTTTATAAAAATGCCTTGCTCTTTAATTATGTCTCTGTTTTCTTCATAAATCATTAAAACTTCCTTGGAGCATGGTATTTCTTTTCGATTTCTTTCTGCGTTTAGTCTCAAGGACTTCCCTTTTCCAATCTTTCTGATCTACTTCATCGTCAGTAGAAGAATTATCTCCATTGTGTGCTTGTTCTTCCCGTATCTTTTGTTCCACCGCCTCCCTTCTTCTTTTCAATTTCTCACGTCTTTCAAGCCTTGTTTCTTTGCTCGAATTCTTGTCACTCCATGAAAAGTTTTTATCCTTTTGCATTTTCTTTCTCAATGCTTTCTCTTGCCTCTGTTTCTTCCGTTCGTGTGTCAAAAGTTCGTGCTTTCTTGCTGCCTCTTTCTTCTTATCTGCATAGGCGTAAGTATCAAAATCAATAGAATGGTCTAAGTATCCGCCTTCCGGAAAATTTTCGACATATTTATTCTCCGGCATTTTAGGCAACCGTGTTAATCCATACATTCGGGCGACATCCTTGTAATCCAAAGTTCTTATCCTGAATATTGAGGAGGCCATATGCTTACTGTAGTATCTAACATAACCAACATATGAACGGATTGCCTGGTCGTATCTTGCTCTATCCTTACACAGCCATAGCCTTAATGTCTCATCATACCAGTGGTGGTCTTCTTCTGATATTATTGGAGGCTTCATACTTTTAAGTATCATCCCTTTAACCTTAAGGAACGCAATATACTCCTCCTCCCGACCCGTATTGAGCATGGTTATAGCAGTACCTGGCATGTTCGCCCGTGCTGACCGACCACATCTATGCAAGAACATGCTCGGATCTGTTGGTGGGTCCACCTGAACAACGATATCAACTTGAGGTATATCTAAGCCACGTGCAGAAACATCTGTCGTAAATAAAATGCTTTTCTCTGATATTGAATTTTCAAACTTTTTTAATGTTTTCATTCTTGGTTTTGCGTCTAGTTTACCATGAAGTGAAAATATGGAAACTTCCTCTGGCTTCAATCCTTTCTGTTTTAAGAAATTATGAAACATACCGTAAAAGTATGACACACTTATACATGTTGGAAAATATACGATTATTTTCCTATAACTATATTCTGATAAAAGTTTAAGAAGAACCTTCAATTTCAGATGGGGATCCAGTACCATGGAATAAAGGCTCAATTTCGTAGGAACTAAAGAATTTGATGAATGCAGTGAATTTGATTTGACTGTGATTTTAACTGGATTTGTCATTCCAGTTTTGAAAATTTCTGATCCTGCATCTGAAAGCGTTGCAGAGAAAAGGCCTGTCCTTCTTTGCTTTGGAAGCATTTTTAGTAAAGATACAGTTACATTTAAAAATCCTATATCAAGGAGCCGGTCAGCTTCATCCAATATAACAACCTCGCATGAATTTGTCTTCACTTGGGGACTGGAAAGAAAATCCTGTACTCTACCTGGTGTCCCCACTAAAATGCATGGACTATTATCTATGAAAAATTGGAGATCCTCTTGCACTGATTGTATCGATCCAACAAGAAGCTGGGACTTGATCTCGGGAATATTATCCGGTCTGTATTCCAGAAAAGATTCAAAAACTTGGATAACCTGATCAGCAAGCTCTCTAGTTGGTACGATGACAAGAGCACCAAAATGTGCTCTTTTGAATGATCCGTTTTTTAGTACATCGCAAATTTTCTCAAGAGTAGGGATCACATAAGCAAGAGTTTTTCCAGAACCAGTAACTGCCTGAACAACAACATCTTTGTTTTGAGACAATAAAGGAATTGTAGAAGCCTGTACTGGAGTCATGTGTGAAAATCCTAACGAAATAGCGGCTTCTTGGATCCATGATTGTATCTTAAAAGGGAGGTCATTCCAATTTGTTGAAGACATATCAATATTAGTCGGTAAGAGCAAAGTTCTGATTCAATTAGTATTGGAGTTATGTGTTAAAGTCAAATTAAAAAGGTTTTACAAAAGAAAACCACTAGTTGGTGTAATCTATTTTACTGAACAAAATTTTCAGATGCGTTCTTGAAAAATATTCTCCTCTTCCTTCTCTTATCTGTAAAAAAAAACTGCACCTTCTTTCTTAGATTTCTTTTAAAAGAACTACTTTTCTTTGCAAAGGGATAGCTATTGTCAGAAAGAGGTGGGTGAACAAAGAATTGGAAATATCTATAGCTAGACAAAATAGATCATAAATTAAAACCTCATCAGGCAAAAGGATTGTTTCTACAAGGTGAATTATCCTTTGAGTTAGTTCAGTACGTGGTTGGTCATACAAAGGTCTTCAAAGATTGCTTGGCTTTCAGCAATCAAAATGACTGTGAATAGTGGCCCTAGATTTAATAAAAGGGCTTTTGCGGACTACAGTGGTTGGAACAAAGATCAGCTTATCGAACGAATCAAGAAGCTCGAGAAAACTCAAGGTTTATACATTAATAATGAGGCAAAGTCTGATCAAGGTCAAAAAAGACTTCATGGAAATTCCAGAGAACGGAGAGAAGCTAAGAAAATGAGGAAAATCCAAAAGCAAAGAGGTATTGATTTTTCTAAATATGAAACACGACTTATTGCATTAAAGTTCTCCTATCTTGGATGGGACTATCAGGGATTGGCGTTACAAGGTTTACCAACAGAGCGTCCTACAGTTGAGGAAATGATAATTAAGGCTCTACAACAAGTTAGATTGGTCCAGTCATCTGATCCGACTGATTTTGAGTTCAGTCGATGTGGAAGAACAGATCGGGGTGTTAGTGCAATGAATCAGGTGATATCACTTAGGGTGCGTTCAAGGCTCACTAAGGACCAATTAAACGATCCTGCCAATGATATTTTAGAGCTCGATTATATCAAGATGCTGAACCATGTTTTGCCTACGGATATCAGATTTCATGCAGTATGCATTCGGCCTCCGAAAGGTTTTGATGCGCGCTTTAGCTGTCTGTGGAGGCAGTATAAATATATTTTCAATTCTGAAGGATTGGATATTGATAGAATGAAAACAGCTGCGGAATTTTTCGTCGGTCAACATGATTTCAGAAACTTTTGCAAGATTGATGGATCTAAGCAGCTCAAAAGTTTTACTAGAGAAGTTTATTCGGCCGGAATCGAAGCTCTTGAGCAGGAACCTGGCTTTTTTGTATTTAATTTAAAGGGTTCAGCATTTCTTTGGCATCAAGTACGATATATGGTTGCTGTTCTTCTCACCATAGGACAGAGGCTTGAAGAGCCCACGATTATCAGGGATTTACTTGATATCAATAAATATCCTTGCCGTCCGGCATACAAGCTCGCACACGATATTCCATTAATATTGTATGACTGTGTCTATGACCCACAAACAGTGAAATGGACGGCGGGCCCAGCTAGAAAATACGTCAGTCATCTTGCTTTGAATGGGCTTGCAAACACTTATAAGGTTAAATCCATTGTTGTTCAATATATGCAAAGAATTGTGGAAAATAGCATTCCTCAGAAAATGGACAAGATAATTGTCGATCTGGGTGATGGGGCTGGCCAAGTCTGCTCTAAATTTATTCCTTATCATAAAAGACAGAAGGTTGAGGCGCCGGATATTACGAATGTTAAATGGCTTGAAAGGAAAAGAAGACATGTGGTTCCCGAAAACAAAACGGATGCCTAGGCGAGAAAAAGTAATTTAATGACACCGTTATTTTTGCAGCACGTTTGGAATTAGCTTTAGGCTCTGACAATGAAATAGTTCTTTGGCTACTTTTATTGATCCCGTGTCAAATATTTATCAGATGTTAATGTAATACATTGGCGTAAGAGATCTGGCAATAATGGAATCTAAAAAATTAGGCTTGGATAACAAATTCTCATGTGTAAACAAGCAATCGTACTTAAACTGTATGATTACCTTCTTTATTTTAATTTTTCATAAATTTCAGTCGCTACTACAATTCCAGTAACAATTGAAGGGATAATCAGAGAATCTTATTTATTTTCGAAGTACTTTTTAGTCCTGAGCTTTAATTTGTTGACCTTGAAAAAGCGAAGTAGATAGTTAGATAGATGGATGCTCTTAATGCTCATTTTTTAGCTATTCCAACAGGTGATTTTGAATGATGTACCTTTGTCATGAGCGGTCATATAGGAGCTTTCTTTTACGACTTTGCTCGCTTACAAATAAATTTGTGTTGGTTTCACGGGAATAAAAGCTATAAGGAGCACTAAAAATGTATTATCTTATCTATTCACGATAAAGGCCCCTGCTAAGTACTTAGTATAACAGATGATCTTTTTGGGGTTTAAGAAAAGCCGTAGGAAGCTATAAAATCATTTGTAAGATGTCAGAAATTTTTTGTAGAGCCCCCAAACTTGAAGAATACATACAGTGCAAAAAATGTATATTAAAATCTCATTCCAATGATCAAAAAGTGCAAGCAAGGGCTTGGCTTCGATATTTTGATAATATAAAAATTAAATCATACGTACTGTCATATGTCTTTTGTAAAAGTTCAATTTTGGTATGTTTAATACTGGCGGTAATAATCTACTAAATCATACGTACTGTCATATGTCTTTGGTAAAAGTTCAATTTTGGTATGTTTAGTACTGGCGGTAATAATCTACTTTTTTTCTTCGTGGTCTCAAATACTAAACTTGCACTCATTTGTATCCGTTTTTTTCTGTCGATTTTGAACAAATTACCATTACTTTAAAACAATCGAGTTTTGTATATAAACCATGGATAAATTACTTTCAAAAGCTGGCACAACTCTAGTAACATTTGCGGTGCGTTCCGGCGTTCAATTGGCGTCAAGTTATGTATTGAAATCTGTTAGCAAGTTAGTTGAAGGGGTTCCAGAGAAAGATCGAAAGAGGGTTGAACGTCTAAAAATCAGATTACAAAATAGAATTGATATTGTTACACATGCAATTGAGCTAATACGTTTAATTGCAGCTAGGGGAAATACCCAAATGGAAGGGACGATAAGCTTGGCAGACGAACTTAAATCGGAAATTGATGACTTTCACGATTATATAGAGGATCTATCAGGAAGTAGGAGCTTGGATAAAGAAACGATTGTTTCAATTGAGCAATCGATGAAAACTCTTTTGAGCAAGATTAATCAGACAATTCCTATCATTAATTTAGCTCTAACAACTTCGGGCGCGCGCCTCAATGGGGATATGAATAGTCTTGTTTCTCCAGGACAACTTCTTATATCTGCTGCCATCATCCATGATTCGAATGAAATTTATTTCGAAACAACAAAAAGCAATAACAATAAAGATGTGTATATTCAGGTTGGACCTTCATTTGATATGACAACGTATGATATATTTTACAGTGCGTCGGGGTCGGGTCCAGGCAAAAGCAAAGGAAATATCATCTGGAAGGAGCATTATGCTAGGAGTACCGCCAGGATCATGCGGTACGTGAATAAAAATTTTGAGTACTCGTACGTTTTGCTTATTGATGAGAATTTTGATGATGATAGATACCATGATGAAGAGGTTGATAAGCGAGGAAATATCAGGGTGGATTTAAGAGCAATTTGTAAAATATTTTTTAGTGCTTCTGGTAGATTGTTGAAACTTGAAGACAGGAGCTCGCCCGTTCTTGTTTTGAAGATAAGAAAAGCTAGTACAGAATTAATTGATAAAGAGATAAATTCTAATATGGACATGAATACTGACGAAAACGTGGAAAAACTGGGTAAAAAAGCCGGAAACAATATCAATTGGTTAGCTTTCGGATGCTACGAGAGTGCCGATTCTGGTGGGATTAGCGACGGAGGTGAGGAATCTGATTATTCAGATGAATGTTCAGGTGGTAGTCACAATGGAACGGGAGTGAGTGGCGTTGATTTAGGGCATGATACAAAAATGGAAAATTTGGGTCTGCATAATCCCGTGAAGTATTGTAAAAAAGCAAGTATTCGTGAAGTTGGTGCCATAAGTAAGTCGCTATCCCTAATGGAATATTTGCTTAGACTCTGTGCTCTTCAAGCGAATGACCAGCAATCAGTTTTTCAATTGAAAGATGAGAGGTTGAGATTATATTTGAATGACGAAAATACTTTAAGGTCAGGAAAGAATGTTGTTGCAATACACCGTTTGGAGTCTAATTTTGAGAACCTGACTCTTAATGATGGAGTTGCAGCGAAAAGTGCTTCTTACAAAGTATCTTCTAAGATCAAACAAAATGAGGAACTGAACCAAGAGAAAAGAAAGTAGAAATATTTTTTTATTTATAAACTCCAATTTCAGGATATTAATGCCTCTTCAATTTATTCGTATACTTTTAGTATTTTTGCTTTTGTAATTAACTTTCACCTGGAACGATGAAAGATAGCTTCCCATTTCTCCAAAACTCTTGGCAAGAACATATGGAAATTTGCTATTCGAATTTTGAACGATTTATTGTTTAATGAATAATCATTTGTTAATGGAACATTTTTTGCATCTTACATAGTGCTGTAAACATTATGGATACTGTAATAGAGCTGTATTATACACTTTAAATTGCTAAGAATTCTTTTTTACATCAGAAAGCATTTCCCCGTAGTGTAATAGTTCTTCCAATGCCTCTTACTTTCCTCTTAATTACTTTCTTCTTTTTTATCTTTTATGTTCTTTCTCCTTCTCTTCTTTTACTTACTATACTTTTTGACAATTAATAAGCTCAACTAGTTGATAACATATTTTAAAGGAAAAATCAGATTTACTTAAGATTATTATTAAGTAACTATATAAGGATTACCAATTAATATTACATTAATATTTGAATCAAATGAAGGTCTAGTCAGATATTAGAAATAGTTCACGGGGAAATTCTCTTCCACTAATTAATTTTCAGCCAAGAATGACCTCTTATGGTTATGGAGGTTGTTCTATGCAACAGAACTCATTTCTATATCCGAACTATCTAACCAGTCTCGTCTATAACTAAGGGCATCTGCGCGCTCGGTAGTGTTAATACACAAAGATATAGGAGCAGGAAGCAGACACATATGCCACACGAGATTTATATACTTACTCCGACTCGTACTCTAGCATCATAACACCCTTTACAATTTTCATAACAGCATACACTACTTCATAGTTATGTGGTTTATCTTACTTCTTATGAACAACCACTTAAACCACTTTCCTATTTGGGAATTCAAAAGAATTTAGGTTCACACCAAAGCATACCCCTTACAAACTCGAAGAATCTCAGATAGTTTAATGGCTAGAATTTTCGCTTGTCACGCGAGGGATCCGAGTTCAATTCTCGGTCTGAGAGCTTAACTTTTTTGGTTCATTGCAAAAAAATTTGAAGATCGGTGTCGGCATTGCACAATTTAAGTGCAGTGCGTTACGCTTTTTTTCTGCGTTCGTATTCCGCCCTAAAAAAACCAGCTCTGCGATGCGATAGTCACCTATGCGGGGTAAAAATTATATTTGGGTTATGAATATATACCTTTCAAGATATTTCTCTATTCATTTATTTGATCAAAGCTAACTTTGGTATATATCGGTAGATATAGTATTAAATGAGCAAGCTTTTGAGGAAGATATCTAAAAGATAAATAACACCAAGCAAGTAAATTTCTGTAATGTGAATGACAAAAAAAATCAAAATAGTTGATTTTTTTCGACTTGCCGCGGAAATATACACTTCGCTGTTTGAGCCTTAAGGGTCCATATTTCAACTCCACAATAGTTAAATTGTCCTCTTTCTGAAAATGTTTCCACTCCAATGAATGTTCAATTAATGAGAACAGATACACTCTAATTACTTACACCCATTGCGCTATTTACTTACTTCTTGCTATAATTGTGATACATTAAATATAATTAACTTTCAGTTATCTTTCTAGAAGTGTAACCAAAATGGTAAGCCCGAATCTTCGTTCAAAGCAAATTTGTTAATACAACTAGTATTAACTTTCAATAGGGGAATAGACGCATTACTTGAATGACACATGGGATAATTTCAACCATGAAATATCAGCAATATGAAACATAAAAATAAAACGACCTCGAAAATGTTTATTATCAAAGCAATAATAGTTTTTTTAGAGACCATGTTTTGACACTCATGCTCTGTATAATAAGTATATGTAGTTATTGCGCATGATACTTTAAAATATATTTTAGTTTAGACCTTCAAATCTTAAAGATGGAAGAATACCTCCCGGTATATAATTATATGTGCTCCCAGAGCAATTCTAATTGCAGATGACGTTGTAAACAGAATAATATTTGCTGATAATACAGATAGGTCAGAACCCAGGCGATCATTTTTGATGCAAACTAAGTCAATAAAAAGCTGACTGCACAAACAAAGCTCTTTCCTTTCGTAATGGAAGGTGCCATTTTCCCTTGAAAATTAAAATCTGCGGTACCCCGGAAATTTTAAGGAGTGTAATGGAAAAGTACATTGTAACATTATTCGACAAACATCATTCGGAGTTCCCTCCGGGTGATGTGACTCGGAATTCGCGGAAGAGGGCTGCAACCAATAATAAGAGTAGTTTTCGGGAAGAAGAACTTTTTAAACTTTCTGACCAATGATTATTTAGAAAAATATTTCGCTGTATCGGTATTTGCACGGAAATAATAACCCTTTGCTGTATTATTCAAGTTTTATTTCTATCTTATGCATTTAAGCGGCATCAGAACCAGAATCTAAAGGGAAGGAAGATCACTGGTTTGGCTGCAATTAACATATAAAATATTCTTTTCGTTAGAATGAACAGGATCCCGATGTGTGGAAAGGAGTGTCGCCCATACGAGACCGAATATCCTGTTATTCGTTAAATGTGGATGCTATCCGTAATTGGGTAACAAAATGAGCTTTTTGTTCACAGCATTATGGGAATATATAAAGGTGTAAATAGTAGATATTTATGGGTTCAAGTCACTGTAAGACTTGTAGGAATCATGTGAGAAGATATTCAATAAAGAGCTGTTTTTATCAATTAGCTTTATAAGAAGGCAACAAATTCAAGTAACTATACTAAAATACAAAAATGAAGGGACTCTGCTACATGGGAACTAAGGGTGATATTAGGTTGCAGGATATTCCTAAGCCAAAGATTCTTGAACCCACTGATATTATAGGAAAAACCGTTGTGACAACAATCTGTGGCTCCGATCTTCATGTGGTCGATGGAGCTCTCCCATTTATCAATGAAACAGCAAAAAAGACTGGTAGGGGTGTTGTTTTAGGTCACGAAGGTATTGTTCGTGTGGAGGAGATTGGTTCTGCTGTTAAGACAGTGAAGCCTGGTGATGTTGTTGTTGTTTCATGCATTAGCAGTTGTGGAAGTTGTTACAATTGTAAGAGGGGCCAAACAGCCCATTGCTTGAAGTGTAAGGATTTCGCTGGTTGGTCGAAGGGATGTGCTTGCATTTTAGGTGCTGCCATAGATGGAACCCAAGCTGAATATGTCAGGGTGCCCCTTGCTGATTCATCTGTTTATAAGTGCCCCAAAGGTATTCCTCTTGAGTCTTTATTAATGCTTAGCGATATTCTTCCAACCTCTTATGAATTAGGTGTTGAGGGTAATGTCACTGAGGGAAGTACCGTTGCCGTGGTGGGTTGCGGACCAATAGGACTTTCCGCAATCTTAAGTGCAAAGTCTGAAAATCCAAAGAATATCATTGCAATTGATTTGGATGATTCCCGTCTTGAGGTTGCAAAAAAGTTGGGAGCAAACTATATCGTGAATTCAGGAAAACAAAATGTTGAAGAGTTTATTGCAAATAATGTTAAGAATGGTGCAGATGATCTTCCAGGTGTTGATACAGCTATAGAGTGTTGCGGATTACCTGTTACATTGGAGCTTTGTGAAAGACTCATTGGTGTTGGTGGAACAATAGCTAATGTGGGAGTTCATGTTAAGCCAGCCACACTATTCATCGATGACCTATGGATTAGAAATTTCAAATTAACTGGTGGCTTGGTTAACACAACCTCTACTAGGGAGTTGCTTGAGAAAGTGAAGAAAGGCTTATTAGATCCATCAAAGTTGGTTACCCATCGTTTCAAGATGAAAGACTTTATTAAAGCTTATGAAGTTTTCAGTCATGCTGCAGAGAATAAGGCTATTAAAATGCTAATTGAAAATGACTATTAAAGGGCTTTCCATAGTGTGTTGTTTTAATGTTAACTATGAATGATGAAACATGAATACATTATAATCCGTCCATGCATTTGTAGTATTTGTTCATAAAGCTGTGTAACAATTATCTAATTTCAGTTCGATTAAACGACTTTTTTGTCGTCGAAAATAACTGCGGATAAGTTCATCTTCAGTTTTAGGAATTTTTCGATAGGATTGGAATTATGCAATAGGCATTTAATCATGAATGTAATAGAGCTGTCTTGTACATTTTAAATTGTTTACATCAGAAAGCCTTCCCGCGTAGATCCAATAGTTCTTCAAATAACTCTTACTTTTCTCTTTACTACTTTCTTCTTCTTTTATCTTTTATGTTCTTTTCCCTTTTGTTCTTTTACTTTCTGTAATTGTTTTGGCACTTAAATAGCTCTACTTGCTGAAACTACACCTTGAAGGAAAAATCAGGTTTACTTAAGATTATTATTGAGTAACTTTATAGCATTAAAGATTATCAATTAATATTATTTTTTTTACCTTTTATCTCTCTTACTTTGATACTTCTCTTTCTTCAGTCCTAAACACAAATCAATTCTACTTTAATAAGATGATCATATATAACAGGTTTCAAAGCCATATAACAGAGCAGAAATATTACACCATTGTATGTCTTATCAAGTACATAAACATTTTGTATACTTGTCAGAGTATATAGATCCTCTGCGGCATATGTATCTGCTTCCTGCTCCTATATTCTCATGTATTAACTAAAAATTAAAAAAAGAATCACTTAAAGAGCCTGAGCTTTAATATAATACGTTTTAGCTAAAAATAATTATAAAAAGATAACAACAATATTTTACTATAAGTTGTCCGTTTGATAACTTAAC
>MDSB01000003.1:927687-1264727 GCA_001754015.1 Brettanomyces anomalus
AATATACTTCATTATAACTCATAGATTCCGACACACTTCCCATAACAACATACATTACTTCATCTTGAAGTGGTTTAAGTGGTTATTTATATTTGGGAATTCAAAAGAATTTAGGTTCACACCAAAGCATACCCCTTACAAACTCGAAGAATCTCAGATAGTTTAATGGCTAGAATTTTCGCTTGTCACGCGAGGGATCCGAGTTCAATTCTCGGTCTGAGAGTTTAATTTTTTTATTACCATTAATGAATGGTACATATTTCTTGCCGTAAGATCTCCTTCAGATATTGGACACATAAGCCAAAGTGGAGGAACATTCTTTGTTTGTTTGCCTGAATACAAGACCAGTTCAGAGTACACAAGTTCAACTAGGTTTTTTTCTACAGAATGGATGAGAAATCTGATTTTTATTCAGAGGATGTCCCTCCCCCAAAAGATGAAGAGGAAATTCTAGAATTTGAACCGATAGAGTCGACAGACGAAGTTGTGAGTGCATCAAAGACGGTAGGCGAAGAAAATGAAAGAGGAAATACAGAAAATAACGATAACTCAGATGCAAATAATATACAGATTGACAGCACAGAGGTGGCGACAATTGAATCACGTGAGGCATTTGAACAGGAGCTTGTTAGAAACTTGGATCAGGTTGATTTCAGCCGTAACAGGGGATACAATGTAGATACGGTAGGGTCGACACGGTCGCAGATAATCTCAAAAATTAGGAGTGAACTTTTAGAACTCGAGCTTGGAAGTCAAAACGATGAAAATACGGAAGAAGATGATAAAGAAATATTACGAACACTTAAGAGTCGCTTGAAGAAAATATCGTTGGGAGAAAGTCGTTTTGTAAGAGAGTGGAGAAAGGAAATACAAAAATATGATTCAGGATTACTTTTTGATCAGAAAGAGTATGAAATTCCTGAAGGTGAAGAAGAGGAGAACTCTTCAACAGCTTCATACTCGATGATATCAGAAGGCGATTTGCTGAAAAAGAAGGAACAAGTAGAAACAAGGCTCTTGGATATAGAGAACCGTCTTAAAGGGATGGAAGAGCTAATAGGCGGATCAATAGACCCCAGTGATATCAATGCTACAGAACAATTGACAGTTCAAGACGAAATAGATGACTTATATCGAAGAATGAACCTAATTCTTAATTCGGAACAGCTTACCAATGATATTCAAGCGAGATTTAATAAGGCCTCTGAAAATCTAGAAAAGTATAAAGAAAGCAGTAGGCGGATTGATAATGCAAAATTGGAAGCATTTGTTCCTGTTTCAGATATGAGGGTAAGTTCCATTTTTAATCAATTGCAACGCCTAGAAGCACACGAGAATGTGATTCCACTAATAACTAGACGATTACAAGCAATAAACAACATTGTATCGGAAGCATCAGATACCATTAGTTTTATGAAAAATCTGAATGGTGAACTCGCCAAAACAAAAATGGAGGTGAAAAAATGGAATGCGAAATTAGATAGTATGGTGAAAAGATCAGAAACAAGACAGCAAGCATGGAACAAAGATAAGGATTCGATCAAAAGGTGGATACATAACTTGGAAGAAAAGATGAAGGTACTTTAGTAATTTTAGAGAAACTAAAGACTAAACTGATTATTATTCCGTTGGCTTATATTTTTAAGCTATTTAACAACAATACAGACAACATCTTGATCATGAACAACGTGGTTAAGCCCACATTTTTGAGGTGCAACCCCAAATTTAGATGATGACCCCCAAACTAACGCGTATTTGAATTGATCTTTGAAATCTCGATGTATGGAATCACATACATCTTCGATGGTGGATTTTGCCCTCACGACCATTGGATCATTGAAGTCAGGAGGTTGTCCCCTACGCTTGGTATAAAGCCGCGCTAAATTCAACCTATACCAAATCTCTTCCACAACATCTTTGATTCCAAGTGACATCTCGCATGACATCACTACTGTGTTCGGCTCTCGTGCGATTCTATCCACCTCCTCGAGAGAGACAGCATCAATTTTGTTATATACGTATAAACATGGCACATAGACAATTCCTCTCTCATTTATAACATCAACAAAATCGTCAACAGTGACACTATCATCTCGAATCATCACATCTGCATTGTGTATTTTATAATCCTTCAATATATTGGAAATCATTCTATTATCAAGATGCTTTGGCGTAGTCAAGGAATTCACCTTTATTCCCCCAGACTTTGTAATCCTAACACTCATGTTAGGTCTCTTCTTATTCAATCGTATTCCTATTGCCTCAAGTTCTCCCTCTAGGTTCTGCCTCTGCTGGGAAAATTTTGTTGCGTCTAAAATCATAAGAATTAAATCTGCGGTTTTGGCGGTGGCAACAACCTGTCTTCCTCGTCCCTTTCCTTCAGCGGCACCCTTGATGATTCCCGGCAAATCAACAATCTGAATATCAGCACCCTCATAATTCAGAACACCAGGAACACAAGTCAATGTAGTAAATTCATAGGCTGCAGTTTCGCTCTTGGTCTTCGTAACCTGTGACAAAAATGATGACTTACCAACAGACGGATAGCCAATAAGGCAAACACGCGCATCTCCACGTTTTGCCACTTCAAATCCAAGGCCCTTAGATCCTCCACTTCCTGGTTCTGGTTCCAGCAACATCCGTCTATATTTTGCCAATTTTCCTTTCAAAAGTCCAAGATGGTACTCTGTGGCCTTATTTTTCTGAGTTCTGGCCATTTCGGCCTGAATCTCATCAATTTTCTGAACTATATTCACCATTTCAGATTATATTGATAATACACACAAATTAACCAGCTTGGATAGTTCCTTTATCCCAGGTACGACATTTATTCTCTAATAAAGAAGGATGTAGATGTTGAACGACAGCACGAGAAATAAAGTAGAATTTTTTTCCCGTGTACACACCACTATCACTTATAGTTTTAAACATCCTTTAACAAATAATTTTTTTCTCATTCCCTAAAGCACACAGCCAGTACACATTTACAATCTAATTGTTGACTATATTCAAAACAAGCATACAAAATCATACATACAACGCACCAACATTGAACAGAATACCATATCAATTCATATTAATGCATTGAGCTTATTAAATGTCTCCTCATCAATCACGCCAACTTTGTAAAGATACGAGTGAAGACTTTTTACAAATTGAATAATTTCATCAGGACTGAGATTAATTATCACCGATTGTAACAAGTTTCCAACGTTAAGCTGATGTGTAGAAATGAACGTCTCATAGTATAGATAGGAGAAGGAACCCATCAAGAATTGGCAATCTACTCTGTCAGTTATACCGCCATGACCAGGAATGGTATCCCCAAAGTCTTTCACACCACATGCTCTCTTAACACCTGATGCAAAGAATCCACCGAACGGAGCAATCAAGGATGCAAAATTCGAGAGAATTATAGCATGCAAATAAACTGGGCGCATTTGAATAAAGTCCTTTCCAACAACTTTGGAGAGATAACTTGGAATCCTATAAATTTGGCGTATAAACACAGGATTTGGATCGCATTGGATACCTGATAGACAGTTGACAAGAACATCATTGGCCGAAGGACAAATAAAATAGGCACTGTTACTGAAAATAAATGTGAGAAATGCAGACATAATGGTTGTGCAAATCCAAGCACCAACAAAGCCTTCAACTGTCTTCTTTGGAGAAATGGAGATCAACTGTGTTTTTCCAAAGGTGATTCCACATATATACGCAAATATATCGTTTATGATAACCAAGCCAACGGGAAGGATGAACCAAAAGATTCCATGCAAGATATTGTTGATGATACAATATCCTTGTAGAACAACTAATAGCAGAATCATATGTGTAATACAAAGCTGTGCAAATTGAAACTTGAGATGCCCTCTTCGTAATGAAGACACAAAGAACACGAAACCTAAGACATACAAACAATAACAAATAAACTTATGGTGCATAACAAGTTTGATAGCAATAGCACCTGTATAGCGGGAGACAATAAAGTTCTCAAGTGAATATTTCACGAATGAGCGACCCTGCAGGTAGAAGATTGTAGTTAATAAAAAGTACCAATTGAGATAAGCAGTATGGCGCAGGTCTTTGGTTGTAGCTTTTTTAGTTGTGATAGAAATAAGTTCTTTAAAAACAGCAACTTGAATGAGTAACACAGCACAGATAATCCAAAATGGCCCCATTCCAATAATCACAAAAAATATGATCAACATGATGAAAGTCCATATTGTTCTCACAAGAATGGCATTTTGTTTAGACTCTTTTTCATTGAAAACGGACTTTGGTGAAGAATCTGCAATAGTACTTGAAGGCATTTGATCTAAACTCTGTTGCTTGTTGACAGATTCTACTTTCTGCTTGCTTGCACGCTTTCTGAGAGCTGAGCTTTGAGCCATCTTTAGATTTGAATATTTCCTGCTAATTAAAAGCAAATTTGTAAGATGCAATAAGGAGCAAAATTTCGGCAAAGATTGGAATAAAACTGAAACAACCAGAAGTTGAACCCATGCAGTTATAAATTAAATAATTGTGGTTAATCAAAGTATTGTGGAAGCCAGGATGAGTACGTATCGAATAGATAAAACGTATGAAAATGAAAACGTGTCCACTCACTTAGTTTATTTGAAAGAAAACAAGCTAGTGTAGCAATGTAACTAATGATTGAGTTGGAACTTGGCTTTAGTCGATGGTCGTTGGAAGAATAAGTAAGTGGTAAGGCACATCAATTAATTGAGGAAGAAAACCATTTATTTATGCTTCCTTGACTTTGTAGACTTTCTGGGGAGGAAAATTTTTAGTCCTCTTTATTCCAGATAGTGCCTTATTTCGCGTAGATTTCACCTGCACGTTTTTTTTTTGTTCAGAGTTGCTGGGTGGGGTCAACTTATCTGTTTGCCAGCCAATTGAACCGTTAATTTTGTACGTTTTACAGTAGCTTGCAAAATGAAGGTGAACAAGGACCAGAAAGTATGAGGATTCATCGCATAGTCTGCATATAAAACCCACTTTTTTTTCGCCTTAGTTCTATTTGATTTGCAAACTACTGTATCAGAGTTGCAATCAGGATAATTATTATTAAAAAATTTGGCTATATTTGGCTAGATTATGTGGTCGAGTTAAAAACATCTATTTTATTGTTACTAAGGGTTATTAGTTTTAAAGACAGATATAAATCTCTGATAGTGAATAGTAACATATCGAAAACCACTGTAAGGATTGCATCTAAACAGATCACATACCCAACAGTTCATTTACAAACAAGACATGACTGATCTGGATTGATCTGCTTTTTGGATTTCCGATTGTCCCTTTCCAACTTTTTTAGGCACCCATGTGATAATTGTAAGAACATCTGTACCCCATGAAAAGCTTTTTTACACACGCTGTTGCATGCTTTTTGCAAACCCGTGGTGGTTCAGGGTAGATCTGATACATTAGTTACCCTTTAATAAACAAAATACTATAATAAGTGGTCAGAAATAACGGATAGCTCATCATCACCTTTACCAGTTCATTCAATTATCCTGAAGTTCATCAAAGCCAAAAAATTTCCTTATCGAACATGGGTACTTATAAATCGAGGGGGGGTGTAAAAAAACAAAAAATAGATAAAGAGGAAAAGAGAAAAGCGGAAGGAAATCGTAAAGCTGGAAGGCTATAGTTTACCGTTGCAGGCTACAAGATTGTAAGTTCCTTTTCCAAGGAAAAACTTCAGTATAGTTCATGCTAAATAAAATATAAGAAGGTACACTTTTGGCAACCGTTTGAAGGTAGTCTAAAGTTATAAAAAATGAGAACTGAAATGTCAGACAAAATTGAAAAACCGGTTCAGGATAAAACACATCTAAAGGAACAAAATCTAGAGGACAGTAAATTGCTCGAAAAAATAGATGAGGATATTCAGAGATTAAATCGCTTGAAGTCAAAACTTCAGAAAAAGGCAAAGAAGGTGGGGGACAGTGACCTTAAATCCATGGAAAGGTGCTTTAAGAATGATACGGATACGAGCAATACGAAGAGTAATTTGAAGAGTAGTATGGAAAATAGCAGAAATGTGAATTTAAGTAAAATAGGGGGAAAAATACAGAGATTCGGAAAGGACACTGATGATGAAATGAAACAATGGATGGACAATTCTAGATCGACTCTCATGAAAGGAATTGACCCTGATCAGTTTCGGAGATACGAATTGGCTCTTGATAGAGTAAAAGATTTCTACCAGCAGCAGCACGAGAAACAAACAGTTGCATACAACATTCAGGCACGAATAAACTTTAAGACCAAGGTAAGAGATCGGATGTCCGTGTGGGATGCACTTATTAAGCTCAATAAGCTTTTAGATGAAAGTGACCCTGATACAGAGCTGTCACAAATTGATCATGCTTTACAGACTGCAGAAGCCATTAGACGGGATAATAAGCCTCGATGGTTTCAGTGTGTTGGCTTGATTCATGATCTAGGAAAGCTATTGTATTTTTATGATGCTCAAGGGCAATGGGATGTTGTTGGTGATACATTTCCCGTTGGATGTCGATTTTCGAAAAGCATAATATATTATGATTTTTTTAAAGAGAACCCTGATTACAAGAACCCATTGTATAACACGAAATATGGCATTTATTCACCTCATTGCGGATTGAAAAATGTGATGTTGAGCTGGGGACATGATGAATACATGTACAATCTAGCTAAAGAGCAAAGCACATTACCACCTGAAGGGCTTGCCATGATCAGATATCATTCATTTTATCCATGGCATCGGGAAGGAGCATACAAATACCTCATGTCTGATGAAGATAAAAAAAATTTAAAGATTGTGCAAACGTTTAATCCCTATGATTTATATTCCAAAAGTGATATTCGTTACAAGGTTGAAGAGTTAAAGCCATATTACCTGGAACTTATTGATGAATTTTTTCCGCATAAAGAGGTCGAGTTTTGATTGACTTGATATCATATTTTGTACTTTATAGCTGATGAGTAAAGTTGCATTCTATGATAATATGATTTAATTAATAAATGCGTATACAGTTAAATTTTAATATAAACGAACTAATTGTACAGTATAATATTTCTTCTCTTAGGAAAAGGATGAACTATAGAAGAGAAAAAGCGAAATGAATGGACACCTAGAAAAATCAACCGATTATGCGCGACACCAATAATGCAAAAATATGTGTATTTAAAACTTTCATATTCAACAACTCAAATATGCTTTCAGTAATACAACATCATGTAGTACTTACTGAAGCAATTGTATAATACCAAAGCTTTGCTCAATACCATAATCACCTGGTTGTTTCCAATAATCGTTGAAAGTTGTTAAGATTGTAACATTCGTCCCCACAACATCAAAGATATTCTGTATGGCAATTTTCTGATTCAACGGGGATGGAACATTGTCACCATTAGTTTTTCCGGCACTTGGATAACCAGTTTCAGTCACAAAAATATCCATGTCAGGACAAACACCTTCCACGATCTCTATTTGACCCTTAACAAAAGATCCAGATGTATTTGCACTTGCGTAAACATCAAAGTACGAATGCGGATTGATACCAACGAAATCAATCTCAGAATCAGTGCAAAGTGTTGGATTGTCCTCAAAAGTGACAGGGGGCTCAGATGTTGTCACCAAACCATTATATCCCGCATCCTTCAATTGCGATTTAACACTTGCTATTTTAGATATAAGCTCGTCAACAGTACAATAATTGCTGATGATAGCTTCATTTCCGATTGTAATAAATGAAAATAAACTCCAATCAAAGCCTGAACTATTAGAAGTGGCTGAACTAATCAAATCCGTAACAGCAGAATCAATTGAATCGACACCATCTGAGGAAATCCAAAATCCTTGATTCACTTTGAGTCCTAACTCTGCAGCAATCGGCAAGACTGTAGTAAGATAGTTACAGTCATTTCCATAGACTCTAATTTCGCTAATCTGCTTTGACTTAATCAATGTAAGGTCAGCATAAACAGTATCATACGATTTACAGCCGCTATCATTTGTATAAGGGGAGTAAACAATTGTAACGGGATGACCGGTGACATACCCAACACTAGTTGATGAACTTTCAGTGGTAGATATACTGGTCGAAGTAGCAGCATTGGTTGTAGAAGAAGTGGCTTCAGATTCCAAGGTGGCCGAAGGTTCATATAACGAAGAATCGGATGTGGAACTTTCATTTGTTGATATTTCATTTGTAGAGGATTTTGTAGCGGCCGACTCGGGTGTGATATTTTGTGTGCTAAGTTCAGAGAAAGTATTGGTCTCTATGGTAGATGTTTGTAGGGTAGTTGACTGCATTTCAGCAGAACTCAAAATTGAGGCGACGGACCCAGAACTCTGCTCTGATGCAAATATAATTGCTGAAGAGTATACTGGACTTGATGCTGTCGAGCTAAATGTGTCGACTGAAGAAACACTATTGCCTTCAACGGCAATCGTTGTCTCCGCAGGTTCAGATGCTGAAGAAGAAGTTGGGCTGGCAACGTTTGAAGCAGCACTAATCACTGAAACAATGGAACTAGTGACAAACTTGGAGATCGATCCATTGGAAAGAGTGCTAGAAGCAGCTGATGTGGCATATGTTATAACATTTCCAGTACTAGAAACAACAACGTAATTGGATGCAACATCTTGCGTTACTGATGGATGTGTTGAACTTGCAATGTTTGAAGCGGCACTAATCACTGAAACAATGGAACTAGTGACAAACTTGGAGATCGATCCATTGGAAAGAGTGCTAGAAGCAGCTGATGTGGCATATGTTATAACATTTCCAGTACTAGAAACAACAACGTAATTGGATGCAACATCTTGCGTTGCTGAAGCGGTAGTTGAAACACCAACAGAGGAATAGGTAGTGGTAATTGGATCATCAACACTAGTTGCTCTAAATAATGCACCAGGATGGCTGACAACATTAACAATGTGCACCAAACCATCATCTGGGGTATTAGTTGCATCTGGGTTACTAATAATAACGCTAACAACACTTTCAGTACTTGTTACCTCGTTATTTGCAGAAACTGTTTTCGAAGTGGTTGTATCCTTCATATATTTTGCTGCCAGAACTTCACTTTCAGCTGAAGATATGGACGATGGTGCAGAAGAACTGCTAACAGCAGCCTCGGGACATGATGTAGCCGTAATTGTTACTATATTAATATCAGTCACTGTATCCACATGTGCAACCTCACTTGTGGTAGCAATAACGGCATTTCTTTTTTGAAAAGCTCTAAACGGAAGGGGGAGCCCATTTGTAACACCAGAAAGAAGGAAAAAGCTTACAAAAGCTTTGGATAATAACATGTTGAAGTAAAAGGCAACCTGAAAAAAAAAGTGATCGATATGATGCAAAATGATATGCCTTGGTAAAAGAAAGCTCAAAGTAATTTAATCAAGAAGGCCAAGGGTAATTTAGTACGCAAAACTTCTGAACATCTCTCAGCGTTATACATATAGTGGGACGGGGGTGTTTATATACAATAATATATGGGTCAGATCAATTGAATAAGGCGAAGACGTATAAAACATCACACCTTAATGGATCTGCCCGTAAAGGGAAACATCTAATTTCAGCCACCAATAAAAGAATGTACATATTTACGTCTTATTTTTATATGCAAATGCAGGATAAGCCAGCATTCAATAAGTTTCTCTTTCATGGGATTGAAGGTTCGCATCAAAGAAGCAGCGTGGCATGCTTTGGTATTTTCCGTTTTGGGAATTAGCGTTTTCAATGCATAATTTGAAATAAAAAAGCATTGATTCGTATATTTTTTATAACAAATTCGGTCGCGAAAAGTGGCTAGCACACAGTTAGCTACCAATTTGAACAAATATTTTCCAAAGAAAGAAATCAATCTATCAGAATCAGAAGAACAACAAATTTGCATTGTTATTATACAAGTTTACTTGGAGTTTCAAATAATTTATTAGGATTACAAGGTAGTCCAATTTGATTACCCAATAAACCTTTTAAGTAAGGAGGACGATTGTGAGTATCTGTAGATATGCGCCGGTCATTTGGGTATCGATATTCGCGATAAAAATTCTAAGCGCCTAGACATAAAGTAATCTGGGACAAAAGAATAAGCTCAGTTACTTCTTATGGAAAGTCCTTGTTAGGAAAATATTTTCTTGAGTAGAAGTAAAGCGAAACAGTAAATACCAACTTGTTACAAAACAAGGTAATGTCTTATATTCTTTTTCACATTAAAGATTAAAAACTTGTAATACCCATATTCATTATGAGCAATTTGAGAAACGTCCAACCGGTTCCCCTTAGTATAGAGAGGAGAGCGAGGTTACATCAATATCCACATATATCAATGGAGACAAGCGGGCAATATTCAAATACTTTCCCCATAAAGGCACATCACAGAAGAGAAAAAATGGAGAACAATGGAGAAAAATATCAGTCCGAAGTACCATTGAGCGATAATGCCACAAAAACAACACATTCATACATCCCACTCACCTTATATTCTATTGGGATTTCTTTAGCAGGACTTATCTTCGGCTATGATATCGGAACAATAGGTGCTATAATAGACATGCCAGCATTTATCTCCCGTTTTGGGGATAATATTGAGGTAACTCCGATAGAATTTTATCCTATGACTAAAGGTGTATTGATTGGTATCGGAAGCTTAGGTGGATGTATAGGGGGCTTTATAACAAGTACTTTAGTTCAGTTTTGGGGTCCTCGAAAGGCATTATTTCTCTCAGGTTTGATATCAATTCTAGGTGATATTGTCATATTTTTCTCCCTGAACTGGTGGCAAATTGCGATTGGACGAACCATATATGGTGTTAGTTGTGGAATTATATGTGTAGTCTGTCCTATGTTGATTAGCGATCTATCCCCCACAAACAAAAGAGGCCTATTCATTTCGATAATGCAGTTAAACATCACATCCGGAATTCTTATAGGTGCTTTTACAATGCTCTTAAGTAATATACAATTTGGTGACAATTTAACAAATCATTGGCAATACAATTACCCGGTGTTACAGGAAATAATATTTGGAATCATAATATGTGCAGTAATTTTCTTTATTCCAGAATCACCAACTTGGCTCTTATCTAAGAACAGACACAATTTGGACAAAGCTATAAGATCCATAGCAAGATGTTATCAGTTGAATGAATCGGATCCTGTAGTAAGAATACAAGTCGAAAAAATATCGGCACTAGTGAACTCAGAAGAATCTGAACTAGACAGTCTGTTAGAAAAACTTAATAATTCGCTTTTAAAGGGACAACCAAAATACTTATTAAGGACTTTTACTGGAATTGTACTCTCTTGTCTTCAACAGTTTACAGGAATTAACTACTTCTTCTTTTTTAGTGTTGCAATATTCAGAACTGTGGGAATTAGCAATCCGTACGTTGTTCCCATTTTCTTGAGCTCAGTCAATGTCATATTTTCTCTTTTTAGCGTTTTGCTAATAGTCCGCTATCAGAGACTAACCCTTTTGAAGCTTGGATCATACTTGTTGAGCATCACAATGTTCATTTTCACTACTTTGGGGATAACATCCAGCAAGAGTAATGTCGGGGCAATCCTGATGATCGTAACATCATGCATTTTTATTGCTGTCTTTGCTATCACTTGGGGTCCATTGGTAAGTATAATAGTTTCTGAGCTTTACCCTCCCAGTGTGAAAGTCAAAGCAATGGGCATATGTGGATGCGCAGGTTGGATTTCCACATTTCTTGTCTCTTTCATGATACCGATATTGTCTAAAATACTAGGATTTGCTTTGGGATATATTTTTTGTGCCTTTATTATCCTTGGTATAGCATTCATTTACTTTTTCCTCCCCGAAACGAGGCATGTCGAGATTTCAGCGTTGGATGCTATTTATGATGCTGATATTTATCCTCGGAGGTTAGGGTGCTTTAGGCCTAAGTAATACCAGAAGAAGATTTGTTATACAAAGTACAATTTATCACAACCGAGTCTATAGGACAACAAGATAAGGATCCTGGTGGCAAGAATATAGTGAAAAATATGCAGTTCCCGGCATACTATCAACAATAAAGAACTATCTCAACTCCATATTCCTTTAGTTATAACTGCTTTAGGTAAATTTATCCTAAATGTAAGACTTGCCTACAAAACATCTTCCCCCAATATAAGACATACGTATTTTATTGTAACTAAAATTAGAAGAGAAGGCTATCTCACAACAATACACATCGTACAGTAAATCCTAATTACAATTCAATGTAGACATGTCGGGAAAAGAGCAAAACGCCACAAGTCCCCCACAAAGACATTTAAAATGTCAGCTACAGAATAGCATCTACGAAACAGACAGTGGAATATTGAAAGGGAATATCAAGCATAAATGAAAAGATAAATAGGCTATACTAATCATTTTTGCGATCCAAGCATTTCTTGAATACCATGGATCTACGAAACAGACAGTGGAGTATTGAAAGGAAATATCAAGCATAAATGAAAAGATAGATAGGCTATACTAATCATTTCTGCGATCCAAGCATTTCTTGAATACCATTTCGTCATACTTTCATTACTGAATCCCTTCCTCCACTGTGTTTGCCTTAACTTAATAACTTAAGTCGCATGTATATGAAACTCATGTTTTCATTGAATTAAACAGCCTTAACAATAGAAACACATACTAACAATTAACGGGAAGTTGGCTGAACCTTCTGGAAAGCACCTCTGGCCTGTTGCTTAGAGATGTTACCTCCGGCAGCAACTCTTCTGGCTTTCTCGGCCTTTCTTTTCTCCTTGTCAGCCTTCTTTTTCTCCTTATCAGCCTTAATAGCCGCAACCTTCTTAACCTTTCTCTGTTCTGGCTTAAGAGCACGTCTTTCCTTGATAAGATCCAAAGAAGCACCAACAATAGCTCTCTGGTGCTTAACAACCTTTCTAGACTTCTTCTTCTGGACAACCTCAGAAATACCCTTCTTGTGTTGCTTTCTGTACAAAACAGTCCATGCCAATCTTCTTGGATTCTTTCTCTGCTGGAACAAAGATGAAGTCTTTGAGTTCTGGAATCTAAAGATTTTAGAATCGCCTCTCACGTAAAGAGTTCCCCTTCCTGGGTACACCTTGGATCCTGAAAATGAGTCAACTTCGACCTTCATGTTGTATAATTACTTTCTTGATCTTTTGTGCTGGATCAATTTCGAAGTTTCAAATGATTATACGTTGACTGGTAGTGTTCTCTAAGTCTGAGCAAAGAATAATTTAGGTGAGGCACCCACCCTCTCGCGTCTCAATAGAAAAAAAAAAAAATTATGAAAAAAAAGCCGTGAAATTTCTTGGTCAGGCTATCGCGACCCTAGCGATGTGAAAATCGGTGCCAACATACTGTATATAGGAGCTAAAAAGTTTTAACAGTCACAAAACCCTTGAGTATATCACGTGCACAAAGTAGTGAAAAATTTTGGTAAGAGTAGCGCCAGAGAAAAAAAAGCTAAGAGAGAAAGAGCTTCAAGTAATATCTACCAAACATCAACCACCTGTATACGAAAACAGTTTCAAAAATTTCTCTCTCGTTTCTCACCACATTCGCACACCAACTAATATACGAAAACAGTTTCAAAAATTCTCTCTGGTTTCTCACCACATTCGCACACCAACTAATAGATACATTAGGCCGGAGTGATTCATTAAGAAAATACACCGAGATGGCACCAAAAGTTAAGAAGTCAGCAGACACCATGAACGCCAAACTTGCCTTGGCTATTAAGTCGGGTAAGTACACGTTGGGCTACAAGTCCACCGTGAAGGCTTTGAGAAAGGGTAAATCGAAGTTGGTTATCATTGCTGGTAACACCCCTGTCTTGAGAAAGTCCGAGTTGGAGTACTACGCCATGTTGTCTAAGACTCCAATTTACTACTTCCAGGGTGGAAACAACGAGTTGGGAACTGCTTGTGGTAAGTTATTCAGGGTCAGCACCTTGGCTATCTTGGATGCCGGTGACTCTGACATCTTGTCCGCTATTCAGAACTGAACCTTTTTATAAACAGTTTATTCTCTATATGAATGGTATCTATATATATAATACAATATAATATCTTAGAGGATAACAGACGTGTCGTAATGAGGTAGTGTTAACCACTCACTGAAAGTCCGGTAACTATTGAAAGTCAAGAGAAAAAGTAATATCAAATACAGCTCTCTATTATGTAGAGCCTATCGTCGTTTAGGTTAATGTAATTACAATACCATAGACTTGAAATGAATTCACTGCACTCAGCACCGACGATATTTGACTTGGTCAATAGCCCTTGAAAACTCAACATGAGAACCTTGGGCTTTACATTCAGAAGATTAAAATAGAGTGCGTGAGGTAAACGGATAGAGCGTTAACCCTTACCTAGAGCTACCTAGAGGACAACGAAAGTTAAGGGCTTTAAAAAACAAAGAAACAAAAAACAATCACTTATTAGGTACACCTTTGTCGGCTGTTCAACATTACTTGCATTTACAAATTCTAAGCCGGATAAACACTATCGGCATTTACTCCTCCTGAATCATGTAATCTCTTACCACCTCACAATAGATTATACATCATTTATTGTCTCACAGTGGGGAAATTATTTCCTGAACCATGTAATCTGTTACCACCTCACAATAGATTATACATAATTTATTGTCTCACAGTGGGGAAATTATTTTTGAAGTACTCAAGAATGGCCAAAAATCAAAGGGAAAAAAAAAACACTCCCCAGTTTATTTTACTCTTCAGGTGAAGAAATACCCTTCCAATATTTTTTTTTGGGGAAAGAGAGTGTTCAAAATGATTTTGTCTCTGAAAGGCATGCCCCATACTCCATTTTCAAACTTAAATATTTTTATTTTATTTTTTAAAATTGATATTCATGGACGTTTTCTCTAGGGCAACTTGTATTTTCTTTCTTTAGTTCCAAAAATTATATTCTTTACTTTCTTTTTCTTAGTGGAACAAATATAGGACACACATTTATCAGTGGCCAGCTCTTCAACCGCTGATCACCATCCATTAAACATATCTAAAGCTTATTGTGTGCTAAAGATAATAATCTTAAGGTGGACAACATTAACGAAAAATAAAGTGATAAAATGTCTGATATCAAAGAAGAAGAACCATCGACTATCGAGGAACCTACATTTGACGTTTATATGCGTTTCAATGGCGATGAGGAAAGAGACTATTGTTTCCAGGTTCATTTGAACAAAAAATTCGGTGACTTGATGGAAATATTTAACGTGCTTCCCTTGAATCTCTCGCCTTCCATCTTTTACGACAGACTCCCTATAGGATTTCAGCTTTCCACAGCTCCTGGAATTTTGACTAGGGAAGGTGGTCTTCTTTTCGGGGATGATGCAGACAAAAAACAATACTTGAAACAAATGAAAAATGATGATGTGATCTCTGAGCACGCATGGCCGGGTCAATTAATTATACCGTTGTTCAAAAAGAGGAAGTACCTTCAGTATAGTGTTATTGCTGCATTGGCAGTTTGGCTTTATACAGACTTACCTGACTTTATTTCTCCTACCCCTGGTCATGGCTTAACCACATTGGGTGTTAAGGGTATTGCCGCTTTTCTTAGAAAGATAAATCAGGATCAAATTGCTAACAGTTTAGTTGAGAATATGTTGGCACCTACCCCGGAGGCAATGCAATGCGTTTTCTTTCTTTTGCATATTTCAAAAGTGCTCGTCATCTATTTTATTCTTTGGGTTGGTGGTTTTAATCCTTACTCATTCACCGGGAAGCCTGCACCTATAGATAGAGATGATCTTTTGAGAATCGGTTGGACTAGCGCTAAGAAGGCTCCGGTGTTTGATTTTTCCAGTGAATATCGTCAGTACAAGGTCAAGGAATTTGGAGGAACACTCAAGGCCTATAAACTTGGTCTTTTGGACAGTATCAAAGATACAACTGTCATTCTTGGTCCTGGTGAAGGTTTCCAATCTCCGTTATGTTCTAAGCTTCCAAAGGATAAATCCGAGTCTGATAAGTTCTATATTTCCTACGAGTACTTGAGATTACAGGAAGAAGCTTTCCAAAAAAGACACTCAACACTTTCTGACTTGGAGTTTGCCAGACAATACAAACACTATCGTCGCTTTGGACCGTTTGATGCCCCAAAGGAGTTCGCTTTGAAAGCTCAGAAACGTATCAAGATTACTAAAGATAAGGAGAGAAAAGAAAAAGAACAGAAGGAGAAGAAGCAGGATTGAAGCGATAGCCGCTTGTTGGATACAGTCCTTACTAATAGTACGATGATTATGGAAATGTTCATCGGTACCGGCGTGCATTTTCTGTATACGTACCGAAAATCTTTATTAAATGTGAGAGATGTGGTTACTCACCCAATATACAATATTACTTTACCATTATTTTTTTGTTTGCCTTTATTTTGTTTGATTCAACTTGTGCTTTTGAACTAAGCTTTACTAAATTTCAACACTGATGAATGAATTTTATGAGAACAACTAATTATAGAAGTGGACCAGGCAGAATATGCGTTTCCATCTGGGTGTACTGCAGAATGTTATGTATTCATCCCAGCAATACCTCATCTGTATCTGTTGTATGCCTAGTAAAGAAATCTAGCTGCAAAGCCTCATCAGCGGTTACCCTTTTTTTATAATCAAGCATCAGACACGCCTGTAGCAAAGCTAATGCTTCGGCATATTCTTTACCCAGAGGAGTTTCGGCAGGTTTCCCCTTTTTATCAAGCGCACTTAACAGTTCCCATGCTGGAGAATCATCCGCAAACGTATCACCTTCCCTGGCATCCAGAAGAACTGCTACATATATTATAGAGCCAAGAGAGTGAGCATATTCGACACGTGGCAGATTACACTCAAATCCAAGCCCATGCAATTTTGCGCATTCTTTCATAGCATCTCGTCCAAAAATTGTCGTGAGCTCAGTCAACGCATCAATATCATCTGATGAGTTGAAGAAAGGAAATCTTCTGGCGAGCAACGTGAGAAGCATCACCCCAGCAGACCATATATCAATCTTTGTCGTTTGGTTAGGACATTTAAATAACACTTCTGGTGCACGGAAACCCCTCGTACCAGCTCTATTTGCTCGCCGTCCGGGTCTTGAATCATCTTTGAGGTAACCAGTAGTTGGAAGAATATTCTCTGGCGGAATTTCTTCTGTAGCAAGACCACCTCTAACACAAGGGCATGCATTTGGATCTGATGAACTTTCCTTTTCGGCTAGTCCAAAATCAACCAAGACCCCTCTTCTAGTAAATGGGTCGTAAAGAAAATTTGTTGGCTTGATATCTCTGTGTATAATCTTCTTTTCATGAACAAATGACAATGCTTCCAAGAGTTCTCTCATATATATGCGAATTCCTGACAAGGGCAAGTCTCTATAAAAGTCCCTAAAGTCAGCATGCTTATAGTAAGGAAGAACTGCTATCACTTGATCTTCATAACGCAGAGCATCAACCAGGGGTGCCACATTTGGACATCCAATAAGATTGTGCAATAACTGAAGCTCGTTCAAAATTCTTTGAGGAGAGGAGGTGACATATATAAGTTTAAGAGCGACCAACGGATGTTTGTGCTTATATTCCATCTGGCTCATCCATCCAAAATTTGCAAAACTTTTCTTTGTCAAATCTTGAAGATCCAGTGCTTTGTAAACCGATGAAAACGTTCCTTCTCCAATCTTGTCCATAAGCTTGTATTTTTGAGACAATCCAGGGAAAGATTTCGCCACTAAGGTCATCTCTATTCGGACTTGTTCTGGAACATCATCCTCCTCACTCGTATCCTCAGATCCAGTATCAGACACCTGGCTACTATTTTCTTCTTCACTAAATGGTCTTGATTTCGATCTACTATCTATCACACCAGTTTCTGTACACCTCACCACCTCATCGTTCTGAATTTCTTCTCTTTTAATTTCAATGGAACCCAGCGAATCATTACTTTCTATCTTGACCGGTGATACACTCTTTTCCCTTTTAGTATCTTTCAAATGACTATCATTTGCGTGCTCACTTTGACGCCTAGCCCCTTCCTCTTCTTCGCATTCCTGAATCAGCTCTTCATCAGTCTTCTGTTCTGTTTTAACGATAAGTCTTTTACAATGTGACTTAGAGACGTGTTGGATTTTTCGAAATTTGTGGGCTATTGGTTGATTGGCCTCATTATTGTACGGGCCACTTTCTATATTGTTACCAGAGGAAGTTTCCCGTAGTCTTGTAGAGTCTAAATCTCCTCTGAGTTTATTGTCATCGTGATACTCTGATCTCATTTTATTGATAACTGTGCCTATATCATCATTTTGACATTCAGGATTTCTTGTCAACTCATGGTCATTATGCCTATGGCTTTCGCTGTTTCCATCTTTTGGTGGTATATCTAAGTCTATGATCCTTGGCTTTTTCATAAATTTAGGGGGAAGTCTCAGCTTAAGTCTTCTATTCTTATGATTATCACTTTGCACATCTATAAATGGGTTGACACCTAACGAATTATCAGAAGACATCATTAAAATAAAAAAATCAATCGAATGGGGAAAAACAATTTTATTATATGCTTTCAAATACAGATAAATAACGATTGATGTAAGTTTTAGCAGAGCAAGAGAATGCAATAAGATATCTTTGTTCTTTTAGGGAGAATGGACAATAAACTGTTGAATATATCCAAAAATCTGAACGGGATTCTTGTATAACCATCCAAAAGCTATATTCAAGAAACTGAGCTAGTTTATCTGTAAAACGTATTGAAAGTAGTAATATTCTTATCTGTCTTTCTTCAATTTCTCGAAATTTGGTATACAAGACCCTCGAGGGCTTCCACTTCCTCCATTCGCGTCAATAAATAACAGAGGGAAAAGAGACAATCGAAACTGAAATACAAATACAATACTGGTCTTATGTTCGCGTTTGGATTTACGCGCCAATGCTGGACGATCGACGCTTTTTATATATCTCAATAATCTATTTGTTTTTACAGTGTAACGAGTCAATATACAAAGCTTATACAGCTCAATTGAAATATACATTAGCAAAAAACAATATGAAGCTACCGAATCAACACACTTGAAAATTTTATTTCTTTAAAGTCATAAGGCAGAATGATGACCTGACTTTATATACAGCGTCATCAAGTCGCTGAGCCTTACTAAGGGTCCAATCAGAATCGCTACTTTTATTCCTTATATTTGAATTTTCACCAAACAATCGTTGAAAACTTCTATGCTCTGCTTGAAGCTCACGAATTGCACTAAGATTTCCACAACTAGCACAGACAATAATAAAGGTATTGGCTGGAACAGCATCATATATCTTACCAAAATGGGCTCCAAGGTTGGAATATGCTTTCTCAACTGAAGTGGTGAACTCCACATTCCCGTCATTCTGGGAGCTTATTCCTTTCGCAAACTCCAACTCTCTGAGTTTCATTAACACGAAATCATGCTCCGAAACTTTATTTTGGAGCGCCTCCACTTCTTCATCATCATTTTTACACTGCACTAGTTCATCCGGGCCGTAGAGACCAGATAATTGTAATCCAGAATCTATAACTAATGATGACTTCGGTATCTTTTTATTATCATCGGTAGTCTCCATCTTGTTACAGTGTGCAATATTTGAAAATATCGAAGTTCTTAACGATTTGCCAAAAAACAAACCCTTTTCAAGCTTCAGTTTCACCAAGTCGAGACAAGATGTACAATCTTCCACTGAATCATGACCAGTGGCTTTGTCATGTATGTTTTTACCAAAATACTTGAAAATAAGACTTTTCAACGCAGGCTTCATTGGTGGTCCACTGCCATGGTCATAACACTCAGCGGTGTCGATAATACGCGGATGCTTCATTTTCAATACATTCAAATCAGATTGTAAAGAATGACCAATAAGAATATCATCCGAAGAAACTATAGACTTTATCTTTTGCTGAATGTCAGGTAGTCTTGTTTTAACATCCTTAAGCATATCTTCCGTAATCCCAGAATATTTTGTCACATAGTCAACAATTTCTTCATCCGGCTTTACAAGCTCATCAATTAACCTTTTTCCATCCCAATTTGTCAACGAACAGCGCGTGAGCACAAGTCCACTTTTAGTACGACACATCTCGCAGTCAAGAGCAAATACTTTGGCACCTGGATGGTCAAATTTCACAGTGCTGACGTAATCTGGGGTCTTATTCACCATTTCTGGTGTGGCACATGAAACATCTCTATGAATTGGGTAGCCAGAAGCTTCCAACTGATCCAAGCTCAAGCATAGATTATCCAACGTGGCCTCTTTCCCGGAGTTCCTGTGAACAATGCGTTTCCTCTCTTTATTGCTTAAATGGACAGAAACAAGGGAGGACATAAGTGGATAAACGGCATGATTAGATCCAGGCATTGTCAGAGGAACCATATAATCAAACGCCTTTGAGAATGGGAGCAACTCATTTTTGAAGCCATTTTTCTGCAAATGTATAGCTTTAGGGACCTTAATTAAACTTTTGACGCCAAAATCGATACTATTGAGTCCTCTGATTTCAATAAACAAAACTTTTGAAATTGCCCTTCTATTAATCACTTTGCACCAATCAGGTTGAGAATTGTCACTCGTCAACAAGTAGAGAATAAGTTGCTGCAGAGACGGCACGTGTATTCTTTTGGTGTTACCATCAACGATAACCTCAGGTTCAATAGACGCATATTTTCTCTTTATTTTCCGTAATTTGCGGTGCTCGTTTTTTTCTTCAACAAAAGAGTCATGTAATCTCTTCCTGTTAATCGGAGTCTCTGTCGGAATTTCCTTATTAACAGAAAGACTCATTTTCCCCTGCGTGTTGTTGAGCTCATTACCCATATTAAGGTAATTATCAATTATACTGGATGTGTTTTTCCAATAAGAATTATTTTGCCATTAAAGAAGCATATATACTTCTGAACTCTAATGAACTCTGACCGTAAAGTGCTTTATATAGCAGAAAGTCACACACCATGCAAACGTTGAGCATATACATGTACCGTTTAGGATGATATAGTTTCCGATGCGAGTTATAAACGTTCATGAAATTGATAAAATTTTCTCATATTTTTTTTTCATCCCTTGTGGTCGATATCAGTTTTAGGATTGATACTCTAGATATCCTATTTTGCAGGTTTGTTATCTCTTCCGTACTAGGCATTCAAGTCCTACAATTATTCGAATTTATCCTTTTTGTTTGTTCGAATTATCTACTTGCATTTTTCTCATTTTGTATTTTTTTGCCATTATTGAGCTGTCCCCTTAAAAAGGCTTGATGTTGTTCAAAGACCATCCGGGGAATATTTTCGGGTATATCTGATATATTATTCTTTGAAGCGTCTTTCAGTTTCTTTTCAGTTTCACTAGGATAATTCTTGACATCCGGGAGATCTTTCCATTGGCTTGCCCAGTATTCATAGTTAAACGAGTCATCAACAAGCATGATACTATCTTTATCATCAAATAATGTAGGGACAAACATTGAACTGTAATCAGCTATTTCAATTTTTTTGTGAATATCTGTGTTCCCCATTTCCAGAAACTGTGCAACACGATCCACATCTGCACCCATGTTCTTCAAGTAGACAACCATACCACCAGAGTTTCCTAGAAGTTTATTTTCCTCGATGACGATGGTCCTTAGTACTTGTTGAACCAAGTCAATAGCTTTCATGGTTTTAAAACTGTACTCAATGCTATCATAACCCCCTATAATAAATCCAAAGCTCCCAATCTGATTAAATCCTGTAAATTGCCGCATGTCATTTTTCCACTCATTGACTAGTTCTAGAACAGTATCGTGAATTTTGTGACCATCTGCTGTACGTGCTTCCAAATCTTTGTGAAGTTGGTGACCATCAACCACAAAATACACGCTGCATGTTTCCGTAATTCCGTGAAAGATGGTATTGCATATCTCCTTTCCATTTATAGGTGATAGCGTATATAAATTCAAACTCATCATTGCACCCTCAAACATGAAGAAACCAACCGTTCCATGATACACCTGTAGTCTTTTTTTGTTATCGTCATCATAATCACCAACTGGCGCTGAGTGACCAACACCAACATCACCATCTACGGACTCTTGCTCTTTTTTAAATATCAAATCTATCTGACTGATAATCGTAGCAAGGTATGCATCCGATCTACTAAAAAGAATGATTGTTTTCTTTTTGTTCACCAGTTTCTTGCTTATATCGCATGATTTTTTCTCAAGAAGATCCTCAAATAACCCCATTACTGATATGTTCGAGCGGATATAGCCTATAAAAGTTTAACTGCTTTCAACGCAATTTAACTGAGTCCGGATCTAGCTAAAGGATGGATGAAATGTTTATCATTCTCAGAAAAGACAACTTTAGATGTGTACGCGGACCCGTATTGGAACACGGGGAAAAAGCGAGAAATAAGCTAAACTCTAAGTAAGAAAAAGTTATCCCTAAAAGTGAGAAAAAAAGGACTAGCTAGATATATTATTGATAATCATTCTTAGCTCTTCGAAAAAGAAAAAGCGAAAGAACAATACACATTAAATAAGGAGATGCAGAGGAACTATATGCAATAATAAATAATGTATTGAATGACAGCGGCAGATTGGTAATTGAATGAAAAACCTGGCGTCACCTCAAAAGCGAAGTCTATCAAGGACAATAAAACAAACAAGCAAGGAGCAAGAAAAGTTATTATTTTGAGTTGTCATCATAATTAACTTGTTTAAATAACCTCCGACCGGCAGTCCGACGCTTGACTCTGTTGTACATAGTGATATCATACCTAAAGATAAAATCAACAATGGTTAAAATCCAGCTGCTATGCGTTGGTAGACCCTCATAGAACTCGGAAGCTTCACGTCTGAGCTCGGGGAGACGAGTCCAAGGAATATATGGGAAATCATGATGCTCATTATGGTAACCAACATTCCAAACTAGGGGATTGAGAGGGCCATAATAGGAATAAGTTTCGGCGGGAGGTGCATCAACAAACATTCTGAAATGTTCAGGTGGATCAAATAAATAATGCTCTCCGACAAAATGACCAGCTGTTGGATGCAAAGATCCGGCGAAAAATGAGGATAAGAGGAAGTAAAAGAATGAATAAATACCCCAGCGAGTAAGAACAAAATAGTCAAATGTAAATTGAACCACAATATTGATGAAGTGGATCCACGTTACTGGAATCGTAGCCACACAGATAGGTCTCAAAGCATAGAAGAAAATTTGAAATGTAGTAAAGAAAAGTTTACCAGGAATGCTGGACAGAAATCGAGCCTCAAACTTTGTTGGAAGATCCGTATCGTACTTTTCATCACCAAAAAACTTATGGTGAAGCTGGTGATATGGCTGAAAAGAGGCACTATATGGAATTCCAATTGGTAAGTTAACAAATATGGCAAACAGTTTGTTCCATAACGGTTTCTTGAAAGCCAAACTGTGAGAGAGCTCATGAATACACATAAAAACATTTTGGTTGCAAGTTCCACCCAAAGAATAGGCAACAAACAAAAATAATGGATTCAAAGGGTATGTATTCCTAAAGAGATAGGCCGCTAGAATTTGAATAAAAACAACTGTTGAGGCAACATATTTTGTTAATGGTTCTGGACCACAAAGCTTCAAGACTTCTGGATGTGCCTTAATAATCAGCTTCCGTCTAACAGCATGAGGATCTCTATAATTTGTCCAATAAAAGTTGTTCATGCTTCTATCATTATTCCTGTTATCCCTACCCACGTCCGGGTCCGTAATTTTGACCGAACCATCAGAATAATCGATTTTGACAGGTGCTTTTTCAGCCTGCTTCTTTGAAGATCTGGATCTCAAGCTTTCGCTCATACTTTAAAGACGTTTAATCAAAGTTGGTATAAAAAACCTAAAGTCACAAATCAATAACATTTGAAGGTAGAATAGATAGAAGAAAAAATAAAATCAGATAGAGAGGACACATGCTGCTTGATGAAATTTCAAAAGAATGGATTATGTTGCAAATACTGATTTATCGAGGCTCAAAGCTCGAATAGAAGCCGAACAATCGGAAAATTGTGTGATTTTTTATTCAGCACAGCCGTTGAAGCACGATAGTTTAGAGTTAAATGTTACGCGATACGGAAAGCTGGAAATTAAGATTCGAGGAGGGAATGATAGAATAGAGAAAAAGATAGGTAGGTAGGTGGACCGCTAGAATAATAAGAAGGTAAAATGATTAGGAGGGGGATATAAGCGAATAGAAGAAATTTTAAAGAGAGTGAATGAACGTATAATTAAAAGCTATGATGAAATGTCAAAAAAAAAAAGACATTAATAAAGGGTCAATCAATTAATCAGGAATGCTGTGCTTTTATAGTAATTTGTCTATTTTCTTTTAATGCTAGACATGGGTTGGTTCGTTCAAGCTATTCAAATAAGCATCCTAACACACCGTTATATGACTAGCGGTGAATGATCAGCCAAAGTTTTTTAATTTTTTTAATTTTTTCATCAATTCTTTTTTATTTTCTATTTTTTCGAGTTTGAAACTGTTGTGAACCGGTCGAATAATTTTTACCGGAACATGCACGGAATTGACGGTGTGTCGTTTAGAACTTGAATAGTAGTAGTTCTAATTCCCCACGTTAATTAACAGTGGAGGTGAAGCGGGATTTTTTAAGCCGTAAGCTAACACACCTAAACAAATTTAAACAAACACTAAATAGCATCCTCTTATCCGCGTTGGTGTTTCCACATTCTCCGATAGTCGTCGGTTTCAGCAAAATTTGCAGGTTTATCCTAAACAAACACTAAAGAGCATCCTCTTATCCGAGTTGGTATTTCCACATTCTCCGATAGTCATCGGTTTCAGCAAAATTTGCAGGTTTATATAAAGCGGCGCATTTACCCCACTTTTTCAAATTTACAGACATTCTGGGGTCGAATTTCGGCATACTAAACTCAGAAATACATAAAAACAGGACTTTATCTTTGATTTGTCTTTGCATAAAAATCTCCACACAAAAGAAAAAAAAATGTTGGCAGCAAGAACATTTGTTAGGAGAACACCTGCAATGGCTTCAGGACGTCTCCAACATTTTTCGAGGATGATGGCTTCGGCAAGCAAAGCTGACGAAGAAGATAACGTAAGATTTAAGGTCAGTGGAGCTGCCAGAATTGTCTCCTTGAACAGAGCTAGAAAATTGAATGCACTAAACGCTAGTATGTGCGAAAAGATCATCCCGAGACTCGTCGAGTTTAACAGATCGAAGGTGACTGATCTTGTTATTCTCAGATCCCTCTCGCCTAGAGCATTTTGTTCTGGAGGTGATGTGATTCAATGTGCGAAGGACAATATTGCAAATGAGTCAGAAAAGGCCGTGAATCTTTTTCACAAGGAATACAGTTTAGATTATCTTTTGGCTGTGTACGGTAAGCCAATCGTGTCACTTGTGAATGGAATTGCCATGGGAGGGGGTGTCGGGCTTGCTGTTCATGGACCTTTCCGGGTTGTCTGTGAAACAACCCGTATTGCCATGCCTGAAACCAGAATTGGTTTCTTTGATGACGTTGGAACCTCATTTTGGCTTCCTAAGCTTGATGGAAACTTGGGATACTACTTATCTCTTACTGGAGACGATCTACGAGGTATGGATACACTACTTTGCGGATTTGGAACACATTATGTGCCATACGATCGTTTTGATGATTTGATTGATCGACTTTCCGCACTTGAGGTAAAGAAATTGGCCACCGGAGAAAATGGCACTGTGTTTTACAACAAGCATCAGTACTATTCAATGGTGAATGAAGCAATTGAAGAATTTACCTCGGAAATTCCAACTCACCATCAATTTAAATACACTTCAGAACAACTTAACACGATTGAAAAATGTTTCAATCCAGAAACACATGATTCCGTCACTAAGATTATTGAAGATCTAATTGCAGATGGATCAGAGTTTGCTATTGTCACGGCTAAGAAACTTGAAACCAAGTCCCCAATATCGCTTGCAGTGAACTGGAATTTAATGTTGAAAAACAGGAAGAGAACGATTTACGAGTCATTGAACAATGAATTGAAAGTTGCAGCAAAGATGATGACAGATTACAAGCCAAACGATTTCACAACATCAGTGAATGCAAGACTTATCAACAAGATACCAGATACTACAAGCATTAAATACAAGTATCCAGACTTGAAATCGGTTCCAGCTTCAATAGTTGACAATCTCATCTCCAATGAGATCTTTAATCCAGATGTGGCATCAGGTGAGAAGGTTGAAGATAGAGTCGCACAGCTTCAAAATCTCAACATATCGCAATTCAACAATTGCCCTAATTTAATCAGAAACTATCAGAATTATCCTTACCATATGGGTCTTCCAACAGAGCAGGAAGTTGAGTCTTATGTGAAATCTTCCGCAGGAACAAGTGGACTTGGACCATCATTTACAGAAGCGTTGGAATATTTCCAAGATGCATATAAAGACAGAGCAGGTGTGACTTATAAAGTGAAGAGCATTTTGAACCGGAAGACAAAGCATCAATCTTCAGGAGATAAGGCCTTACACTGGATAGAGTAAATACATACACTATATGATATTCTGTACATAATATTAAATTCAATTGTAGGTTATGTGATCAACTGTAGGACGCGAGATCGAAGCTGGAGAAAGAGGGGGTGGGGGAAAAAAAAGTTAAGAGTTACAAATCTCGGGTTACAAATCGTACAAGTTTCTTCTTGATTATAATAATAAAATCTCAAAGGTTTCATTACATAATTTTAAAGATTATTGATAATAAATTGGAATTAGATGAAGAGAAATGAGATGAAAGAGCAGGTGCGGTCTGCTAAACGTCAGTGTATAGCAGCTAGTAACAAGCCAGTTATAAGGATACCATTGACAAAACATTGGTCGACAGTTATTACAACGAATGGTGATAGATTTTACTTTCATTCTTCTAGACTGAAGTCATTTTGGCAACTGCCTAAAGATCTTAAAGACGAAGAATTAGCCAAAGCCGATGAAGCTGTATCAGAATTAAAGAGCATCATAATAATTATTACAGGTATAGTTCGGGGATACAATTTGGACAGATTCGTATGGAATGCGGAGAAGAAGGAACAGATATTAAAGCAAGTCAAAGAAACGATAGGTGAGATATCAGAGGATCAAAGTAAACAAGATACAGGCGAAGTTACAGAAAACAATGGCGATAGTTCCACCAAAGAAGATTCAGATTTGATCAAATCCGTTGGTACATCTTCGGTGCGCGATGAAAATAAAAGACAGTGGGAAATGAACGGACTCCAGATCGGCTATGAATCATCTTCTGCAAGTGATGAAGAACCCGTAAGAATTGAAAATGAACGGGATAGTTATATCAATAGAAATAACAGCCCGTCTAGTTCTCCTGAGAAGGAGAGATCATCTGATGAATTTGGCTTAGATATCAGTGATTTAGAAGAGCTAGATGATGAGGAAAATTTAACTATAGGTAAGTTTGATAATAAAGAAGGATTTCCTGAGAATAAGACTGATCACTTGGCATTGGAATTTATTTCTCTCCTCGAAAGAAAGTCCATAGACCCATTTTCAGCTTATGAGCTCGAAAAGGAGAAATTTTTATTGGATCCTGAATACCTAGCCATCAAACCAGAAACGGCGGAAATTCTTTTTAACTACTGGTGCTCTAAAAAGGCATCCAAAAATAGTGATATGGCTTCAAAAGTGGAACATCCTAAGGGAAATGAAGAAGAAAACGAAAAGGATGCATCAGACGATTTAAAATTATATATAGAATGGATGAAATCGCTAGTGCAAGTTCCTAAGTACTACTTTGAACTAAGACGAAAATTTCGACGGAGTGATATAACAAAGAAAACGAGGCCAGATGAAGAACTGATCAAGCGAATATTCAAGGAATACCACGAGGTGCTGAAGCAAAATTTAGGAAAGGAGAGGACATTCGAAAGACTTGAAAAAAAAATGCGGGCCAGTATGTAATGTAATATCATAATAGACGACATGAAATGTACAGTTACAAGTAGAGAGATAAAACAAAGATAAAAGGTAATTTGAATGCTAGATGTTTAGTAGCGGCTAGAGCAGCAACCACAAAGAGTGAACAACAGATAGGAACCAATAATGGAAGAAGGAGAAAGAAAGCAAGAAGAACAAAGTAAGAGGAGTAGAGAAAAGTATATAAAGAGATGGAAAAAAAAAAAAAATAAAACAAGAACTCACAAGATGCAATTCAACCTTGTTCTTTCTCTGGTTTCAGGCATATCAGGACAATAATATACAGAGCATAGGTGAATGGTCAAACCATCTCAGTTTCATGAATGGAGGTAAAAACGACGACGTACCTAGCATCCATCGACAAGCTGGTTTTTTGGTTTTGTGTATCCAGCATCGGACCATAATGTGTAATTCCAGGTATCATAAGCCTTAGGATGGTCCTCGATATAGTCGTGTGTTGGGTAATCATCTGGATCGCAGGTAATCGACACAGAGTCGTTCGGCTGATAAATACGAACGTAATCAATCTTCATGACAGATGGGAAGTGAATGGAAGGCCAGTCAATGTAAGCCCAGTTATTAGAAATACCCAAGTTCAATATCATCGACATCGGCTCTTTAGCAATTCTTCTCCATCCAATGTTACCATTAGGTGCAAACGCATAAGCGTGCACAGTGAAGGTCGGGACATCACCCACAAACCATCTGATGTAACCATTGTCATCGTCGTTCAAGTATTCAAAAGCATATTTCTGGAAGTACCTCTCACCAGTTCCTCTCTCGTACCAGTCCGTGTTCAAGGTTGTAGTAGCGGAAACGGCCTGCTGATATGGTCCTCCTGCATAAGTGTTCATCGACGTTACTGACTTGTTGTGAACCTCCACCCAATTGTAATCAGGCATGTACCAAATATCCATAGGAGCAATTTGAGCCGACTGTGAGGCGACACCATCCCTTATTGTAGTATCCGCCTCAGCCTCAATAATATCGATTTCCGGTGCTCCACGACCAACACCTCTGTTCGGATGGTCTTCACCTTTGCACGTACATGAATTCAACCTTTGACCCGGAAGATACGATATTCCGTCTGGGGATGATTGGTTCGGAGTAATACCAGCATCGCAAGCATCGTAAGTGTACGGCCAAACACCATCAGTACTAGCCATATAACCGGGACGCCCCAAGTTACCCATAGACCACAGGCCAGGCCACAATCCAGTGATGTTACCGTAGTTAGGCAACTGAACACTAACCTCCATGACACCTTGGGTGAAGCACAATCTGTTCCAGGAGTGAAGCATACCGGATCTGTAAAACAAATCATGGTTCTTGAAGGCATCCAGAGTAAGCTGAAGAGAGCCATTGGCGGTGGTAACGGCATCTGGGTCGTACCATTCCAAATCGGTGGTAGCAGCATAATGAAGATCTGGGGCGTACCAAAATTGATCATCACCATCATAGAAAGTACGGCCTTCAGCAGCAAACTCATCACTGAATACCAATTTCCAAAGAGAACCATCCTTAGCCTCCCTAGTTTGAGCACTGTCTGGAGTGTCAGGATCCACCAAATCTGTTCTAATGGCACTTAACCGAGGATATGTGTAAGCTGAAAGCTGGATGTAAGTCTCTGAATAAGACTTCTTAGCCGCATCTGTTGCATAAGTGGCAACAGGAAGAATGACAAACACACCCACAATACCAAAAATAAAGAAAAGAAGTCCTCCCAAGGCAAATGAAGACCGCTTATCAAGACTCTTGAGATCATACCAAAACCGGTGCTTCTCGTAATCAGCGTCAGCTATTGGGTCTGGATTATGCAGATAATCATCATCCTCTTTCTCATCGATATGTAGAGGGAAAGACGAAGCGGGATATCCGCCGAATGGTGAGAAGTCCGAATCAACCACGAAGGGGCTTGAAGAAGATTTCTCTGAAGACTTATCTGATGAATTCGAAGACCGTGAGTATTCACTGTGGACCAGAGATGGGCTATTTGCCATAGAAGTTGATCTTGGTAATGCTCCTGGAAGTTGCGAGTGGTGGACGGTTGATCGGCCTGAGCCCAGCGATGTCATAGAAGCTACTCTTGAACCAGTTAACCCCTGAGGATATCTGTCAAGTTCTGAGGCTGCGCCTGCGCCTGCACCTGAGCTGATAAGGTTATTTGTTGATCCAAAAGGATTCACTATCGAGGAGGACGAATTATGGTAGCTCGAGTTATAGTTCAAAAGCCCCTGGTGATCATCTGTGGCTGTAGATCCTTCTTTGGAGCCATGCGAGTGTGACGAAGAATCATCATAGCTTTGTAATTCATATTCCTGATTGAATGGATCTGTGACTTCACTACTATTACTGGAACCCGTGTTCGAGTTTGATTCCACGTGTGGCGAACGCGAGGTAAGATTTCTCGATGACATCGTTCAATTCTCTTTGAGTAGAAGTACGGTTTATATGAGGACAATTGTCAAATATGAGGAATGCGATAAATAAACCCGGAACTCTATTTTTCCCTGTGTGAGAGAAATTTGTTGGCTGAGTTCTGTAAAAGTAAACTAAAACGAAATATCAGTAAAGAGTTTCTGTGTATCTAAGCAGACTATTGCAGTAAAACTTCTGTTGCAAGCTTTGAAGTTGAAAAACCTTCAAACGCAATGTCCACTTCTTGAGTGTGTTTTCAAAGATAATTTCGCACCTAAAAAATTCAGGACTGTGACACGAAATGTTAACAACAAAGTGCACACAGTTCGTTCTCTTCACTAAAATACGCCCAAAATGACCTGTTAAGCGGATAAAGTTTCGATCAACTAATTATCTTCAAGAAGAAATGATACGAACTTCAAGAAAGGATGGTATCTATATTCAAATTAAAGGAGGTTAGGGGAAGAGAGAAAAAGAAAAATGTCCTGTAGGCTAAAAGAAAAATGGAAAATAAAAAAAGAAATTTGAAAGAATTAAAAAAAAAAAAAGCTCAGAAAAGGCAGAACTTCCTTATAATTTGCATTAGTCGGCTATCTTTGTTCAGTCTTGTTCTATTGATTCCATTCACTTAAAAATTTTATGTTGTTCGTTCTCACCTGCAAAACCCACCATTAGGTATTGAATAAACTAGTAGAGGACGCACACAGCCTTGCTTTACTTGCTAAAAAAAGAATAATGATGTAGGAAGAAGGAGTAAATTAAAAGCGCGAATGTTAGTTATTACATGAAAAATCAGATCAAGCCATAATAAATTAATACGTTGCCAAAGAAAAGAATGTCACTTATGTAACCAAATAATCGAGGTACCGTGATTGAAGTTTATACGTTGTCACTTACAAATTTGAATACTTTTTATCACCCTTACAGGCTTAAATTTTTGAGCATCATTAAATCTCCGCTAAGATTCAGTCTTTATTCAGTTGGGGACCAATTACATAACAGGGTGAGAACGTGGCTTATCAGAATAAATGCTTTATCTATTAAAGGACAATAGTAGAGCTTTTTTTGAAATGTATATTATTATCGATACATTACAGTATATACAAGGGGAGTACAAATTTCTTTGCGCTTAAAGATATATATCAAAATAAGGTCAACAGTCAGGCTACTGAGTATGATATTTTTCATCTCAGCTTTCCATTTTTCTTGAAAAGCCCTGTACAGTATTTCTGTGAGTGTGATCATAATCGTCTGAATGTCGTTTATGTATAAGTGATGCTTTTTTCGATCGACTTCAAGTAATTGAGGTACGTCCTCGATTCTTCTCTGGACATCATTTGTTCTACTCTTCACCAACACTTGAAGAATGCTGTTCATCAAGCTTTTTTCCTTTTTCCAATTCCTGAATCATCTTCCTGTCGTTCCTGTAATTGACCATCGCAAATCCAAAGGCACCGAAAAGAAAAATAGAGGTCAATCCCCTAAAGATCATTTCCGGAACTGTCATGGGAGGATGGTTCCGGGGACCCCATTTACCAAAGCTGATGTAGTATATTGCTTTTTTTTCATCCTTCGATAAATGTGGCCACGCAAATGATTGTTTTACATCCAAATAGTTTAAAATATCCTGCTTATCGTCCAGTGTCATCCTTTCCCATCTGTTTGAGAGGTCTTTAACATCAACTCTGTAATCGTTGTTGGTAGGATTGGAATTCGGTGATATCTCTTTCACGTTAGAAATTCGTACTTTTTTGTTCTGTTCAGCTGCACCATACGCATTCCTGACCTTAGGTTTCTTTTCTCGTAAGCTTTCTTGTTGCTTTATAAAATCATTTAGTCTATTTTCTCCTTGTTTCTGCGATAATAGCCAACTTCGGCTTAAGTTTCGATATTGACTTAACCCTGAGTACCGCCATCCAATTGACGGTATTCCCATCTTTTTGATCAGATTTCTCTGCAACATCACAATAGATATCTTGAAAATGATTCGACTTATAAAGTATTATATCTTTGAAGACTACATATAATAAATTATTATCTACTATCTACATATATGGGTCTCTGGATCTTTCATTTTCAGTCTGCCGATGCTCTTTTTCTTTTTTTAGCGCGGGTGTTTTTTCTTGAAAAATCACGGTTCGTAAAAACCTAAATAAAACTGAAATAATACTTATTCCTCCTTTTCTTTAGTCTTCACTCTATCCTTTTCGGCGCCAATAGAATAACTATAAACTCCAGCACCTAAAAACACCAATATAGTTCCGAGTATTCCCAAAGGACTGATCTCATTATGGAATAAAGCTATGCTCAATAATAAGCTGATAAATCTTCTCATGAGAAGTATGACACCAAGGGTCACAGCGGATGTTAGTACAGCAATTCTGTTAACACCAGCAACACAAAGTAATTGCGTTATAACGTTGGCCCCAAGAAGAATCCAATATTTCTGAAAGCCATTCACCTCCCTTAGATGTGCTACTAGTGTATACTCCCTCTTAAGTGTCTGTGGCATTAGGAGGAAAAAAGGGATTGCATAAAGATGCGAATAGAAAAGATTTTCCAACCAACTTCCAGACCGATATTTGGCCCGATATATTCTGTTGGAGCTCTCGTTATAGAGTGAGAGTAAGCTGGTAAGAATTGTGACACAAACAAGAATCGCTAAACCATAAACGTATGTTTGAAACTCTTTGGGCGCTTCGTTTGTCTGATTAGATCGATCGGACATATTAGAGATCGTAACCGTGATCACTCCGAGACTCATTAGCACTGATCCAAATATCTCGCCCAAGCTGTATCTTTTCCCATATAGCACATACCCAAGAAACATTGTGAAGGCAGTGCTGGAAGATCTAAATATAATGTGTATGGGAAGGGATAGATGGAATCTAAACACTATATTTCCAAGAACGCTGGCCAAACAAAACCCATACGTGGAGATCAAATATCGATATAATGGCATGGCTGTGGGTACCACAAGTAACTTTGCGCTCTTTTTTATACCATATCTCCGTACTAAACCAATATACGAAACAATTGCAACGAACACATATTGACAGAAAGTTATGAATGTGCTGGTATTTGATTCCAGCTTGATTAGGCTTTCAAACGTAATCACATTTGTACAGCAACTAGTGCACGTAAATCCAACAATGCTGAAAAGTGACAGAGCCCTGAGATTATGTGCATTTATCATCGATACCTTTTCTTTAATGTATTTAGGCAACGATTAAGAAATATGCCAAAAAACTTGCATTCTTTCTCCTTTATCTGTATGGTACCATAGCTTTCTGAAACTCTTGTGGAAAATGGGAAAACAGAAAAAGGGGAAAAAGTAAAACTGGATATGCTTTTGCATCCGTACACCGTAAATATAAACAAAACAGAAACTTATCCTTGATGTGGACAGCATTACAAATGGAAAGAAACATACCTTAAAATTGGTCCACTGTTTGACACTAATTGATCGGCAAGAATGGGATATTTAATCGAGTTCGTTTGCAAAATTTCATAAATGAATACAGTACGATTTACAGCAGAAGGAAAGTTTGCTGGAAGAGGTGATCCGATTGTTAATAGAGATAGAAAACCACCTAAGCTCCCCAGTGCAGAATCATTTAGATTAGCAAGCATCATTAATAATCTGGATGATTCAGCAGAAATACGGCAGCAAATTGTTAATTCGATATTGGAAATAAATGATAACTACACAAAAGATGTGGACAACCAAATTGGCACGGTCAAGAATATTGAGAAGAAGGACGTTTTTGATAAATTGGAAAATATCAAAACATGTTATGAACATTTAAAGGCGACGCTACCACAGCGACAGGAGAGAAGAAGTGAAATAATGACACAAATTAAAGAAGATTTAGGGGACATCAATGATCAGCTTGTTGAGGCATCACAACGCATGGAACGTTATCTAGGTCAACTGAAAAACTTTGAAAGTAAAGTGCCACTTAAAGATCGACTACTTGATCTAAGAAGCCCCAACAAGGATCAGTACGAATCTTTATTTCTTTACAGCATGAGAGATGAGATTCAAGCGGAGAAAGAGCGAAGAAAGAAAGAGAAGGATGAGGAAGCACGGATTATTGAGGAGGAACGAGTCAAGTTGAAGAATCAAGGAGTGCATTACAGTGAAGATAAGAACAACATTGGTTGCGATATCTACGCTAAAGGCACCGTATCAGCCTCTCCGGTGAAAATAAAACAGTATTTGGCAATCGAAAATGAGTTAAACGAAGTACAGAGAAACAAGAACTCGGACTTCAGAAACCCAATCAGGCTGATTTCAAACGAATCGCCGGTAACAGGTGTTAGCAATGAAGTTGTGAGTGGCAATACCACTGGGACATCAGAGAAAATCCATTGGAGGGGAAAATTTGAGAAGATTATGGGATCTGATTGAATGATAGATATATTACTGCTTTACTAGGTAACAATAATGACATGACCTTTTTATCAATAGCTAAAAAGAAGATAGAAGGAAATAGTGTAGAAAAGACCTCTTCAACTTATCATTCTATATAATATCAATTATGGGGCTGCCTCGTTTCATCAAGAACCTTCTGGGTGATTTTATCGAATAAGTTGGAAAGCTCACACTTTTTATAAAAAGACATTAATGTAGCATCTTTGTTCTCGGCTCTTTTCTGCTGCTGCGTCTCTATTAGCTCTGTAAACTTCGGGTCTATTGGGACATTTCCCAAATATGGAATTCCTAACTGGTCTGACAATATCTTTCCACCACCGGATCCAAATATATTGGTGCAAGTTGAGCAATACGGGCATACAAAACCGGACATATTCTCGATTATTCCCAAAATACGAAAATTCACCTTCTTACAGAAGTTGATTTCCTTCCGAACATCACTGACACTGACAAGCTGTGGGGTAGTCACGATTACTGCACCATCAATATTATCGCAATATCGCATTTCTTCTGCCAATGCTATGTGTTCATCCGAAGTTCCAGGAGGAGTATCAATCAACAAATAATCTAACTCTTCCCATTGAACATCTTTCAGAAACTGTCTAATCATTCCTGTTTTCTTTGGCCCCCTCCAAACTATCGAATTACCTCTATCATTAAGTAGGAATCCTATTGAACACACCGAAAGCTGTTTAGTGTTATCGTAGAAGGCAGGAATCCATCCATTACTTGTAGACTGATACAACTTTTTATCCTCTAAGCCGAACATTCGAGGCATTGAAGGTCCTGTGAGATCAATATCCAAAATTCCCACTTTAAAACCTCTGTTAAGTAGTGTGAGTGCAAGCTGTGTGGTTACTGATGATTTACCCACTCCTCCTTTTCCAGATAAAATTAGTAATATCCGCTTAACGTTTTTTAGTGATCTTGGGACTTCCCCTTCTTCAACCATTGTAATAATAATGAAATGATGTTAACGGAAAGGATTTTATTCTACTCTATTCTTCAAGAATAGGTACATTCCGAAAGTACACTCGATTCTTCCTTCTTTATCAACATGTATTCACGCTTGAAGGCAGAGATCATGGATGGCAAAGATCTTCAGATTAGTGAAAAAAAAAATAGTAAAAAAAAAAAATGCACAAATTAGATATAGAGCTCGCCTAGGTTTGAGACACCATCATTTATTCATCCTGCATGTGATATCAGAGAAAACCCCCATTAGTTTAGTCTGCAAGGACACACAAAACCGTCAAAAGTGACGGAATTTGAATACTACAAAACGTATACAACAAATTACGATTTTTAGAGTATCTCAATTTCTAAACGACAACCTGCCTTTTATTTTATTTTATTTTATTTGTAGATAGTATTCCTTGTCGTATATTTCGACGTAGCAGTTCCTTATTCCGCTCAAAAGTCAAATACACTAGACCATGTAATAATGAATCTGTAACGTCATCACCTTTCTTGACTCCACCATCTTCGAGATCAAGTTTATATTTAGGGATATTGATTTCATTGAGCAATCTCATGCTTTCATAGATTCTTCTGGATATGCTTCTAAAACGCTTAAAACGCTTCGTTATTCCATCAGAGCCAAGCTTATGAAATTCATTTGTAAGTTTAGAGCTAAATATAAACGGCGGCTGAAATGAAACCCCACATTCGGTTCCAGAAATCGTTGATCCAAATGCAGACTGAAGCCATTCATCGACCAATAACATTCGAATTGCTTTAGTATCTTTAAGGTCAATTCTGCTCATTTGTTTCTCGCCAATTTTACCCAAAAAGTAATGTTCCCAGTACAGTGACATTGTTCTTGGCGACGAACTGACTATTAATGGATTGAACGACGGTTGAACCATACGCAAAGTTTGTAAAGCGGAGAAGAGCATGAATTCAACGACATTGCTCTTTATAACGGTTTCCTGAACTGTTCTACCTCCATTGCTACGAAACCTCTGGCGTTCAATAATTATTATGTCCGGGCTTAAAATCTTATCGGAGGGTCTTTGCATAAGAACAAGATTCATTAAAGCTTTATCAATCATTGTAGAATATATTTGTGGGTCCAATTTTGGACATTCATTGCGTCCAACAAAATGGGGAAGATTCAATTTGAACCATTGTAGAAGGACAGGAATTTCAGGAAGACCGGTTTCTGGGTTTGAACTCACGCTAAATCGTGAAAGTGAAAAGTTCTTTAAGCCAACATCGATAGAAACTATAGAGTGCCTACTTGCTTTACCCTGGTACAGAGCATTCAAACTCTTAACATCTGCGGCCGCATTATATATCACCGGTGAGATAAATGGAGGAGCAACTGCAAATGATTCTAAAGAGCTTATTAGAGCTTGCTTTGTGGAGTTCTGGGGCTGCGGTACTCCACACAATCGGACGAGATCTCTGAGAAATGTATTTGTAGGTTTTGTCTTGGAAAGAATGGACTCAAACTGGAAAACGAGGCTCATCAGCACTCTAAAAAAAAACGATCAAGTTTCAAAGTCGAAAAAATGTAGGCAACAACTCTCTATAAATAACCGCTAAGATTCGGGAGTTGTAAATTACATACCCTTAAGTAAAGATGGGTGATGGCTTTTTATATCACGTTATGAATTTAGACTATCAGTTAACAATAGGAGAGAAAGCCGATGCATGCGTAAAAAAGCATTGGAAATACACAGACCGGGAACAAAAAAAAACGCGAATCTTCAGTAAAGAAGTGAAAAATTGTAGGAGTGGAAAAGGAATAAAGAAAAATAAATAAAGAAGTAAATAGGGGAAGGAAGTGCCAAGCCGAGTTGAGAGGGAATGCTTAGTTGAAATTTCATCACATTATTTCTACACTTTCAAAGTTTTCTTTTTCGTTATAAAGGTTTTGGGCATTTATTCAAACAATACACGGTGACAAATTCCTGCTAATACCACCCTGCAAGAAATTCACTCATTACTATAACAAATATTTGCTTGCTCTATAAATTTTGATCTAAGGCTCACACCGTCTTCTTTATTATTACCTTCGTTAAGAGTAAGAAGTATTAGGGTGGTGGAGAGTAGCAAATCTTCCATCAGGTATCATCGTCTTGATTTTCTAAGCAGATCGTGTTCACCACTCATCATAACGTTTTCTTGTTTTTCTATTTATAGCAATGGCATATCTTGTATTCCCTCCAGAATTTGTGCCAGAGGTCTCCACCATCGTTAACTGGGTGATGTCATTTACTCCTTTGCTATCCTATGGATCAACTGTTTTCAGCATTAGAAGGCGACGCTCCTCAAAGGGCTTTGCCATTGATATATGCTCGACAATGCTTATGTCAGCTACATTTCGAATATTTTACTATTTCAACGATCCGTTTGAGATATCTTTACTCCGACAGTGCTTTGTCATGATATTTATACAAGTGATTTTACTTTACAATGCTCTCAAGTTTAGGCCACAGGAGTCTATCAAGCTTGAACAGTATGACGGTCACTGGGAAGATCTCCGTGACGACTTTATTCACGTAAACTCGACTGAACTTCGAAGCGACATAGACGAATATTGTAGAGATAGATCCGATGGCAGAATTATTTTCAGGCGAATCATACTAGGAGTTTTCAGGGTATTTTTTAACAACTGGAGAAGAAATTCGATGCTCTTGGGGATTTTCTTCCTAAAGTTGATTGGAGGGGTTTTACGTCTTTTTGATGGCCACTACGTGAGACCATTCTTTTTCTGGCAGTGGAAAGATGCCCGAAAATATTGGTATTTCTTGGTTTTTCTTGTGGCCAGTTTGTCAATTCTGCAATACTATTTTCATAAAAAGGAGCATTTTGGTATCATTTTAGGATCTGCTTCCTTTATAATCGAAAGCTCGCTTCCGCTACCACAGATTATGCTTTTCAAAAGAATTCAGACAGTTCAAAACTTCAAGACTATTCTTCTTCTTTCTTGGCTTGCAGGTGATCTTACTAAGATATCGTACCTACTTTATGGAACAAACAACATTGGTATGATCTTCATTGTGGCAGCTGTATTCCAAATGAGTCTCAATTTAGTGATCACGTATCTTTTCTTCAAATATAAGAGGATGGACATAAAACGTGAGCAAGGAATATTGCCAATGGTCATTCCAAAAGGAGAATCTGGACTAGAGAACCTAAATGATATTGCTTTGAGAGATCTAGGATCCTCTGGAATGGAATCGAGTAGTAATGACCGTCTCCCAATTCGGCGGACAAGTTCACCTCTTCCAAATAGAAGATTCAGCCAAGAATCTGTACAGCATTTCTCAATGAGTCCGCTACGTACAAGCGGACCAATATTCGAGAGTTTTAGAGCAGTTTCAGTCCCAGCACCTTTACACTTTACAGATTCAAGCAGACATCAAGTTCCAGAGCCAGTTGCCAAGATAAGATCTAGATCCAGTACGATAGATAAACACAGAACAGTTTCCACAAGTAGAAGAAGTTTTACATCGGGTACAGACGACGTCACAGATGTTTGATTTTGAATTGTATGTTGAACATTGTATTGATAACTTCGAAGGGGAAAAAATTCATAACAATGACCAATGACTGATAATAATAGAGTAAACAAATTAATATGGGCATAAAATGGACAAAACTGCGATAAATATAAAATAGAAAAAGGCGTCTTTCACTTTACAATACAAAATCTTCTAAGCCAATTTTCTTCTCCAATCGTTTACGCTCCTCGTTGGCAGACCACCAAAGTGAAAATGTGCCAGTTGCATCTTTATACTGTTCTGGGTCAACTTGCCAAGGCTTTGGTGTGAGAATGTAATGAACATTCTTAATCTTTTTTAAATCCCATATGTCGGAATGGCAAGTTGTGAAGCTTTTTAAGGAGTTGTATACGTATGACAAGCAAAGCCAATGATCCTCAAAGATGTCGGACAATAGTTCCTGATCAGGGAATTTATACGTAGCTGTCTTGTCTGGATTTCTCAATGTTTCAAGGATTTTCTCATAGTTAACTTTGCTAGGTCTGACAAGCAGAAGTCCACCATTGCACTTTTTAAGCCCTAATTCTGCACTCGGGCCCTTTGCTTCCCAAAAAGGGTCACGTGGATTGATGCATGACGCTTTTTTCTGTTGAAAATCAGTGAACAAGCAATTTGAAGGAACCCAATTGTGCGGATAATGTGCCAACTTAAATGGATTGCAAACACAAGCAGGTGCGGCGGCAAAAGCTGTGTCAGGTTTAAGAGGAACCTCCATGAGTTCATCCATGTTTTGAGTTACAACCATATCACTATCCAATTCGACTACACGATCAAATTCTGTGAGTTTGAAAACATATAATTTTGACCAGCAGTCTTTGAATCTGGGGTCATTTGATAACTCTGGTGATTTGATTGGTTTTAGTTCATGTATCCTATGAATTGGTATACCTCTTTGGACAATTGCATTTAACGAATTGGTATCAATCTGCTCAGTGTACATGGCCACTAGAGGGTATTTTGACTTCGATCTTTTTAAGGAATAGTTCAAAGTCAACAATCCAGGAACGTATTTATCATTTGTGATAAGTGTCGCCCATATCTTCTTCTGACCATTAAGGTTCGTGTCCTGAAATATATCCAATTGTTGAACTGTCATTGCAACTTTGCTTCCTTCTTCTTTCTTTCTTTATCTCTCTCTTTAAGGATTGTTATTGAGGTGTTTTGAATAAAATACTCTATGATTTGCTGGTAGAAAGAATGGGGGTGAAAAAGAGGGGAAAGGAATATTAGAAATTTGCAAAGGGTATTTAAAAGAAGATCAAGCGTATTTTACGTACCTGCATACACATATATATATTATCAATTTCATGGATAATAAAACTGATAACTCCAAATCTTCTTTATTAAATCTAAGAGATTCATGGAAAAGCGGAGTCTCTGTGTGGTTCGGAGTTTTTTAAATTCGCTCGGCATTAATGAGTATAAATGCTTCTTTTATCTACGATTGTGTTGGCAAGTGTGGATCCTGAACGTTTTTAACAATGTAGTTTTTTTGCATTAGGAAGTGTTACCGAATTTATAACATATGAGCAAAATAAAATAAACACTAGAACAAATTTTAAGAAAAACAGAGAAAATCTGAAATTAAAATTTCTTTGATTGAGTTATTTCTGCCGGGAGGTTTTTTTATCTATTTTTTATCTTAATTCACATTTTTTTTTGCAGGCAAACTTATCATACGGGAACATATTATCTCCAACGTACAATAAAAACCGTACACACATAAATTCATCTCCTCCATCTCATTTCCCGCACATCATATATTTATAAGCATTTCGCCTGATATACATCTTTGCGTCTTTCTCAGCCAGGCATTAATAATACTTAGGAATTAAGTATTAGTTTAGCATTATACAGATAAGGCATACTTTTCCACTTGGATATCACATATTTTTACACCGCTTCAGAGATATGATCATCATAGATAATATGAAATATGCCTGCGAACGATGTATAAGGGGACACAGAGCAAGTACATGTAACCATAAAGATGCAAAGCTTATCATGATAAAACCGAAAGGGCGACCATCAACACAGTGTCCACATTGCAAGGAGCTTCGGAAATTGAAGAATTCCCATGTTGCCTGCAACTGTAGCCAGAAGCACAATCCCTCTGCAAAATACCACGATAAATACTGTGCATGTATTTTAACTGGCAAATGCGACTGTTGCACGAAGAAAACTAAGAGGAAGACAAATATTGGCACATCCAGTTTGTCAGCATCACCGTCCATTGAGTCGTCTTTAAGCTTTGACCCAAATACAGCAACGTTTATGTCGTCGATCGACTCGCCCTCTAGTGGGGCACCAATTGGATCGAACTCTACTCTTTACACGGACAGCTACGAGAATTTGCCAAGCCCGACAGCAAAGTTGGATGTTATGAGCCCGGATCAGATGATTGATTATATTACGGGGGTGAAAGAAATGCCAACACCCATTAATGAGCAGGACGTTTTTGGATCCTCTACCGCACAATCTGCTGAAGAACCAACAGTTATTGACGGAGATAAATCGAAACTCGATTCATCCAGAACTGGACCTGTGTTTATCCCTAAGTCAAAGAATATACCAGCTGGAACAAATACACACAGGGCTTGTTCTAATCATAGAGAGGTCGAGAACGCCACAGATGTGGTTGGAGGACAATTATTTGATGATTTTCTTTCATCGTCTGAAACACAGACATTAGAAAACTACACAAAGCAGCAGTCAGGGGACGATTTGTTGAAGTCTTTAGGGTTTGATGATGCTTTAAAGGAGGTGAGTAGAGACGATGAGATGAAACTTGAGCAACAAATGTTCCAACATCTGAACTCTAATGCTACAAAAACCTTTATGTGAGTACACAATTATAAATCATATACGTCATTACGGCCCCATTAAAATGGGCAATAATAATATTGGAAGTATTGGTTGGTTAATTATAAAGAATACATTGTATATTGTCCTTTATTTATGCCCTATAGCATTCATCCCAGAAGTCATACTCCTCTTGACAACCTTCCGCAAAAATCTTCTTGAGGTGATCGTAGCTTGTTTTACCCTCTGCGGCCAGAACGTTGAAGGCTGTATTGTATATTGATTGTAACTTGCAGAAGACTTCATGATAAGTTGGACAGACGGCAGCTTGAAGCCAACTCTCGTATTCTGATTTGCAAGGCACAAAATCGCAGAGATCAGTAGTAACCATACCACCTGTAGCAGTATCGTAAGCTGCAGTCGGCTTGTAATATCTAGCAACAGCTGGATTGAAACCGAACTGACAAGGAATCAAAGCTGTCTCAAGGTCCAAAAAACTGACACCCTTCTGGTACTTCTCCATGTAATTGACATAGCTTAGTAGTGCAGGTGATGGCTCTATTTCCTCTGGCTTGTCTATCCCATACTTTGTCTTAAGAAGTTTAATGTGACTGTTTAACTCTCTTTCAACCGACCGTGCAGCATTTGCCATTACTTCACGGGAATCTGTTGTTGGTGCAAGCTCATGAAGACGCCAATGGCAAGCCAAGAAGCATTTAAGATATCTATAGTCCTGAAGAAGGAAATGGCGCATAGCAGAATCTTTCATTGTCCCGTCATTGATTGACCTGAAAAAGTTTGAATGTGTGAAAGATAGCCAGATCGGATTCACTTCCTCGTCGTTGATCATGTTGTTCAACAAGTTGAGTTTTGGTGAGAAGGGTGACGATTCCTTCAAGGTTGTTGGTTCAACGGCAACTTTGGCGAGATGGACGTCTTCGTTAGTCCTCCATAAATGGTTAACCGCACCATTGTGCTTTGGAAGAGATCTTCTTATAGCTTCGTTGAGGAATTCGATGGATTTCTGCACCGAATCCTTCAATTCATGACCAGATGCCAAACTCGAGGCTATAAATGATGACATTGTACAACCTGTTCCATGGGTATTCTCTGAATCAATGTAATTGCTTTTGAATACAGTGGTTTCATCTGTAGCGTCATTATAAAGAACATTGTAGATAATTTTGGGTTCTTTCTTGTCAATTTCAGAGCCATCCGCATTGAATGGTATATGGCCACCTTTAATCAAAACGCTAGAATGGACCTGCTTACCAATTATAGAAGCAGCTTTGCATAATGACTCGACACCAGTTACATTTATATGCTCCAATTCAGAGTGACCCTTTAAATGTGATAATATGATCTCGGCCTCGGCAAAGTTCGGGGTAATTAGACGGCAGTATTTGAAGATACTGATCAATTGGGGTGCTTGAGAGGATCCAAAGCTGTCCCCACTATTTGCAATAAAAACTGGATCTAAAACCACTGTGTTCAAGTCCATTTGGTGGCATTGCTTTAAAAATTTGGACACAGGTTCAATACATGAACTTGGGAGAAGGCCAACCTTGACAGCTTTAAGGTTTAACTTGTCGTCTTTTAAAGCATCAAGAACTTTGGAGACAGTCTCGGCAGAGGTTGGGTAGACTGCGTGAACACCCTTGGAGTTTTGTGCCGTAAGAGCTGTAACACATGTCATTGCGTAGCATTTACAGAGTGTAATGGTTTTCATGTCTGCCTCCAATCCTGCCCCACCTGAGCAATCTGAACCAGCAATAGTTAAAACACCAGGCGTCCTGGCTGCTGGCGGTGCAAGTCCAGCTTTAAGGTATGACGTAAGATCCTTAGTGACAATTTTTTCTCCAGTCATAGTGAAATAAAAAAGTCGGTCTCTGCTTAGTTTCAATGATGGCTGTTGTTCTCGCCTGAATTGAGCGTTTGGACATTTGGCTGTAGCAGTTCGGAATCATCTTGATTTAAATGAGTGCGCTATGGAGCTTTATAAATGCGATGGACGCGCGGTGAAAAATTACTTTGACTTGAAATCGATTTTGGTTCCGCTTCAAGATCCCGTTAACACAAAAACGCGCGGGATGGTTATATATAATCTATTGTAAAAATCACCGATCCATCCCTCAAAAAAATTATGTTATGGAAAAGAAGGATCCCCGTGGATCAGCAATCCGATCACCTCACATATGACGAGAGAATCGTTTCAGCCGTGCAACCCTGAAATATAACTTCGATGCTGAACATCTTTGTAGATATAGTTTTGTAATGTTGTTCTATCCATTGTATGTTATCATTAAAGTTGCCCAAAATAGACTACTGCATATTACAGTCCAGTGTTTTGAAATATTTATAATAGCTCGGAATACATGCACGATTCCGGTATTTCTTACTTTATTTTATTTTTTTTTTTTTTTTCTCTCCCCAACAATTATAATATTGCGGTAAATAGTACGCAACCATTCTTTGTATCTATGTATTACCCTAAGTTTTAAGTAGTATTAAGTCCTTTTTTTCATATTCATTAAAGAAGAAAAATTAGCTACTCCTAAGTTTTAAGTAGTATTACGTCCATTTTTTCTTATTCATTAAAGAAGAAAAATTAGCTACATAACGATTGAAAGAAAACGTGCTTGAAGTTTATGGAAACCAGTCAATTCTTGGCATAAGCATCAGCAAATCCTCTCAAAATGGCAGCTAAACCAATTGCACCGGGATCTGGTAATCCACCTTCTGCTTCAAACTGTTTAAACTCCTCCTTTCCCACATATGCAGCTCTTCCAAACATGGCATCCATCTTCCTCGTAGCTTCTGCCCCTTCATGAGCTGCCTTAGCTGCCTGCTTCACATCTTTCGTCTTTTCAAGAGTCTCGATAAACGGAATTAATGCATCCATCATCGTTCTATCTCCTTTTCTAGCCCTAGTATATTTTCCAAGCGTGGTTAGGGCGTCTTTCAAAGCCCTCACTGTAGAATCGATGCTCACATTAAATCCCTTTCCATTGTCTTCCTCCTGCTTCTTGAAACTGTTTGCCAATCCAGAAATGAAAATAGCATATAAGCCACCTGAAGTTCCACCCATTTCAGTTTCAATCAAGTCAGTAAGCTGGGAGAGGGATTTAACTGCATCTGCATCTTCCAATGAACCCGATTTGAAAGCCTTCAAAATTCCATTAGCTCCTCTAGAAAGAGTCTCGCCACAGTCGCCATCACCAGCCACCGTGTCATAGAGTGTAATCTTAGGCTCTTTCTCAATTGCTCTCTCTGAACCCTCCGTTAGCATGTCTTGGAAGAGCTTAGCATTGAACTTCACACTGGATGTTGGCAATTTTGGATGTGCAATCTCCTCTGGTTCCTCAACCACAGCTTTATCGCCAAGTGCATTCTCCCACATCGTAGCCGAAATATGGCTATTCCAGGCCGGAACATCTGTTGGATAGTCAAGACATTCCTTAATCTCTTCTCCGCCAGCTTTGGTTATATTCAATAGAGTAATACTGAAACCTGGACCGTCTAGAGATGTCGTGAAAGTTCCCGTATAGCATCTAACAGGATCAATACCATATTTTTTGCGCAAAAGCTGGACAGCGTAATTTTGAATTGCAAATAATTCAAGATTAGATGTAGCACCCAAACTGTTAACGAGCAATGCAACTTCATCACCATCGTCAAAATCAACGTAATGTCTCTCCTTGTCATCTTTGGAAAGAATAAACTTCAGCATCTCGTCCAACAAGTCGTTGATGTCCGGAATTGGGGAGATTCTCTTGATACCTGGTTCATTGTGAATACCCATACCAATTTCTGCCTCATCTGGCTTGAGTCCTTCAACTTCCTCGTCTGAATCACTGTCGTTCTCATCCTCATTTGCCGAACTTTCCTCCGTCGTAACTTTCGGAATCACCACGTGATCAAGTGAAGCACCAACAGTGGCGAGGTTTTCGTTGACATGCTGGCCAATTTCGTAAACATCGTCTAAAGTTGCCTTAGCGCCATTTCTAGCGGCTTTAGCACCAATAACCTTATGGACAAGACATGTACCAGCCAATGCACGTCTTCCAACCATGGCATTCTTGCTCCTAGGAACAGCGACATCATCCTGAACAACTAAAAGCTTTGCATTGTAGCCTTCGGCCTGAACTTTCTGTGTAGCCATACCAAAATGGATAACATCACCAGTATAATTTTTCACAACCACTAAAGTACCCTTATTCGATTTCTTGGCCTTCAATCCGCTATATATCTGCTTGACTGATGGTGAAGCAAACACTTGACCTGAAACTGCCACATCGAGCATACCCTTACCGACAAATCCTGCGTGCAAAGGCTCGTGTCCTGCACCTCCACCCGAAAGAATAGCCACTTTATCCTTACTTGACGAAGATGAGTAAACAACTCTCTCTGTAGCCAAGTACTTCAAATCTGGGTTAGCTCTCACAAGTCCCCTAAGAGAATTGGTTAAAATTTCGTTGGAATAGTGCCAGTGATTGGAAACGGTCATCTTGGAATCTGGGGTAAAAACAATTTTTTTTTTTTTTGAGAATCACCCTCCTAACTTGAATAATCAATTATATCAGAAATGTTTTCCTGTTTGACTTAGAGTTGAAGAAGACTATATCTGTTCCTTCAATTGTTGTTTGTCTAACTTGGTTGAGTTCTCTCTTCAATTATATAGATATAGTTGAGTAATAAGTTTATATTCTTTTTCCTGGTTATCCGAGTTAAGTTATATATGCTCTTTCGATCCTAAAAAAATATTTATTTTTTGCCCTACCCTACACATGTTCTCATTATCGCTATCTATATTTAGTCCTTCCTTCCTTTTTATATCACCGTCGTAAACAAACCAGTAGCAACATACTACATTTTTTATTCAAAACTTCTTCTCTGATCGATCTGTTTTGGGATGCCCGTGTATCACGATGTGAGCATGACTATAATTTAGTCACTTTGTTTTACAATGGAAACGAATCTCAATGCATTAGTAGAGCTAACTAAAACGCTTCAGGGCCAGGCAGCTCGGTATCCGCGAAAAAAAGAAATTTCTCCTTACCTCTTCGTCTGATTTTAGCAAAGACAGATCTTAGGCAAGGCCGGATAATTCTCGACCGCGGCAGGTCCTCTTACCTTTTAGTGCCCCCTAATTGGTTTCGGAATATATGGAATCCTGGGTTGGTTTTAATCGATGGCTGAGAAGAGTCTCTTGCCGGAACGGTTGAATCGCTTTGCCGAAATAGGGTTGTACAAATGGGAGAGATTGGATCACTTACTTTTTGTTGTTTGTAAGTTCAAGCAGTAAATTATTCAGCTGCACTATTTTTTGCGTGCCTACAGAAAAGACTGACGTTGATAAGGACTGCACAGCAAAAGAGTAAAAGGAAAATGACACGACGAGTAAATACATAGTTTATGTGTGAATCTCTTTAGCTTTAAGTTAATAGCTGAAAATTATATCTGGGTTAGCCAGCCATGCTTTTAGACTATGCTTCTTTATAGTATACTTCTAGACCTGGTCCTACGTATAATATTTTAGGACTGCTCTCATTACTCTGTCTAATTTGAAGCCATTCTAAGTCACAAATCTGCTCGGCCCGGTTCCACTAACAGAAAATTAGTGTGCCTATTTTTTCCAAGATTGTAGACTGTCCGCTTCTCACTGTAGACGCTGGTCCGGTCCTGATTTTTTTTTTCGCTTAACTACCCAATGCGGTAATCACGCTGTTACTTACTGCGGCCAACCAATTTAACAGCTAAACCGACTGGATGATAACTCTTATCATTTTATATATGGTAATCACGATACTCTAGCTTCATTTTAAAAGGACTTTGATGTCGTATTATTCTTGAACAGTCATGAGGAAAGAATACGACTTCCAATTCGATCTTTTCCGTTATGTGAAACTTACGTCCTCCGGCTTGCAAATAAATCTACTCACTATCAGAGTATCATATTAAAGTGCCCTCCTAGTAAACAGAGAGTGCATTGTATTGCTTTAAACCCTACCCTCTGATTTGATATAACATCCTAATTGAATTAAACTTAAAGAATCTTTTCCATAATAATAAATTTACACCTGTTAAGTTGGAAATTAGTAGTAAGTATTCAGTAAAATTAATACTTTTACACAAGCAACGTCAGAAAATCCTCAATTCATTTAGATACTTAAAAAAAGCAAAATAGAATATTATGAGGTATGTAAAAAGTAATCGTAGCAATATGGAGTGTACTATATAGCTCTATTACAATGTAACAACACTAAATCGATAAGTAAACACGTTATTATCGAAATAGAGTAAAGGAACTAAAATGTCAAATCGCTCTTTGATTATGTGAATTTGATCTAAGCAAATAAACCTTAGCTATTATAAAATTCATTTTCTTAAGATGAAGAACTATTTGTATTGGCAGAGTGCCTTTTTATTCTAAGCACTTTTAATCAAATCCTTCTTCCGGTCGGTACCTTATTTCGTTTCAAAAATTTTTTCCTTACCTCCTTACATTCCACTTTCCGTAATTATTTCCCCCACTCTTTATCACATCAAGCTATCGTGAATAAGTTTTCTCTTATCTGTCTGAATTCATGAATATATGTATCACATCGACATTTGATAGTATTGGCTTCATCCAATTCACTCAGATGAAATACAATGAATTCTAAAGTTCAGTGCCTTTCTTTCAATCAAGACGATTCGTGCCTTGCAATGGGAACGGACAATGCTTTTTCAATTTACAATTGTGAACCATTCGGTAAATGTTTCAGCAAGAAGAATGACACCAAAATTGTCGAGATGCTCTTTTCTACGCCACTCGTTGCAACAGTTGGCTTAGGATATAGCTTATCCTCATCGTCAAAAAAGTTGGTGATTATTAACACTAAAAGAAACTTTGTGATATGTGAGTTGAGTTTTCCATCCACTGTGTTGTTTGTTAAAATGAATAGAAAACGACTTGTTGTGGTTATCTCGGGTCAAATATTTATATATGACGTTTCATGTATGAAGTTATTACATAAAATATCAATACCATCATGCGAAGACACATTTATTGCTGATATGTGCTCTTCAGATGAATCGATCCTAGCATACTGTTCGACATCTGGGTCTGATAGTACTAGTCCGCACAATCATGATTCCATATCTTCACAACAGACATCATCAGGCATAAATGCTTCGGGATCCACCGATTCCCCTTCGATGTCCACATCTGCAGATGGACTGGAAGGATTATCGCATTCAGAAACAATAAATACGCATCTACTTGGGGATAAAGGTCAAGGCTCAGTTAAGCTTTTTGATGCCTTTAATCTTCAACCGTTAAATAGAATTCAGTGTCATAAATCCTCCATCCAAGTAATAACACTTTCGAAGGATGGTAAACTGATCGCAACAGCCTCTATTAAGGGTACTATTATAAGGGTCTTTTCATCAGATACTGGAAGAAAAGTGTATGAATTTCGGAGAGGAACTTACTTTGCGCATATATCGTGTCTAAGATTCAATTCTGATAGCTCAATTCTTGCATGCTCATCAAATACTGGTACAATTCATCTTTTCAGGCTTGATCATCGAGATACATTAAGTCCGGTGCCTGGAAGTGAAATTTCAAGTCAGGACCGCCCAAAAACTAATAATGGCATATCTTTAAAAACAAGTAATCATATAATCACAAACGATTCAATTCAAACTGGGAGAAATAATGGAGACTCTGATGATCAGAATTTTCCATACAAAGCCGTTATGACTGATGAGGAAAACTATGAAATTGAGAATTTGATTAGGAGTAGACTAAACGTGGCTTCAGACACTGGTGCAAAAGGTAAAAGTTCAATCACACATAAATTATTTAGCAAGGGGAAACAGTCCACGAAAGCTTTAAGTAGCTTTCTATGGAAACAATCCAAAAATTATATTCCACCACAGTTTAATTCAATTTTTGAGCCCACCAGAGACTACGCATACATAAAATTAAGCAAGGAAGTTCCATCAGTTGTATCTGTGGTTGAAAATAATTGCTACATAGCAACTTTTGATGGTGTGTTTTTAGTTTATCGTATTCCTTCAAAGTATGCGTCTTATTCACAAGGAGGACAATCAGGCGAAAGAGTTGTTTCTGGACAGAATATTTCTAAAAAATGCGTTTTGCTCAAGGAATATAAATTGCTATGATGTGAAAAAAGCTTTTCATTTTTTAGGATATTGATGTTTATTTGGTTCCAGTTCATTATATATCCCTATGCATGTATGTTTACGAAACTTTATGTTGTAGCTGTAATGAAAATTTTAGATTAATTCTGATTTCCGAAAAGGGAAACTGACCTGAAACGAGAATGAAACGATGACTGAACTGTAATTTTCATTCAAACGACGAGACATCAACTGGTAAATGTATTACATATAGATTCACTTTTTTGTTTCTGAAGCTATGAATTTATATCAATAAACTGCTTCTGGATAAAAATCTTAATAGGTACTAGCTATTGATTATATAAAAATCCTCTTGGCGTATCGCAAATGTATTATAGCCCTGATTTTTATTTGACCACAAAGCATGATAGGATTAAAGGATATTTAGGTCTCAAATCAAGATGGATTTTGATTTTATTATTTGATGCTAGATTCTGGGAAACTGCACTTATTCTTATTCTTGTGATATTTTTTCAAAAGAGTGCTGACAGTTCAAGTGCAGACAGAAACACAAAGATTAACATATCTGCTAGAAATTCTTATTTGGATAGTAACACATCATTGAATTCTGCTGTTTTAAGTCTAGGATATAAATATAATGCAAGCCAAATTTATTCTACAAATTCAACAAGATTACTCCTTCAAAACTATGTAAATAAGACTTTCTCTTTATTGGAAGATGGAATAAACAATACCATCTCCACTAACTTCATGCAGGAAAATAAGACAAATACAGCTATTATCAGTAAGATGAAGATATGGAAAAAAATGATCATGACAAATCTAACTGCTCAATCAAACAATTTCAAACAATTTCAAAAGGATTTAAGCTCAGATTCTTGGGTACCCTCTTCGAATTCTTTACAACTCAACAAATTAATTTTGAATTATACTTGGATCAAAGATTTATTAGATTCAAGTTCTTTGCAGTCGAATACTTATAAGCGATATTATCAAAATTTAGATTCAATAATTTCTGAACTTGAACAAGTAAAGAAAGCTATAAACAGAAATATTACAACCAGTATAAGATCATCTAATCAAAACAAAAGCTTTGTAAGATCTGGAAATGTCATATTCAAATTACACGATTCACAAATAAAATACGCTAAAGCTGATTTACCCACATCTGCAACAAACGGAACTGTATTATTATCAACGCTGGCAAATTCAAAAAAATCTGACCATTTAAGATTCACTATAAGCTTCTTATGGTTACTTGTTCCTCTCGTTTTAATAGCATTACAACTTCTTTTCACTTATAAACAGTATATTAACGAACAGAATGGAGTGCGTGAACTTGAAAATAACTACATTCCCAATAAATTAGAATTCATTTATGGATTATTTGATAGCCATAAGACATGGCTGTCAAAGTCTTTGACCAGGTGGTTAGGTTTTGGATATAGCCCGTGGCTGGAATCTCGAATCAGTTGGTTTTTATCTTCATTCATGGGCGTTCATGCTAGATTAGCTAATATTATCTACTATATCTTTCTTGCAACAATGTTACACTTTTTTTTCATAAAATCTACTGACACTGTTAAATATACACAATCATTGGAAGCGAGAACAGGGTCAACAGTTTTAAACCATACTAGTTTGATCAATATTGCAAGCAATTTTGTTCCCTCAGATTCGGAAAAGAGGTTTACACAGAGTACATATTCTAAAATAACTAGCATTCATCATATAATGGAACAAGCTAATTCAGATATTGAAAATATTTTAGAGCAATACAACATTTCAGCCATTATGAACGATGAATATAGTTATTTGAATAAATATATCTTGGATAGTGCAACTGATGTATCAAACTTGATTTCCTACATTTCTTTCACCAATTCTACAGGCAATTTTAGTGAGACAGAGAATATTGCAGGCATTGTTGAATATAAGGCGTTCAATGATAACCACACAAGATATAACTCTACCACAGTCACGAATGGTTTATCAAATGCTTTATTCTACTATACCATTTCCTTAACAAGTATAGTGTGTCTTTATCTTGGATCTTGTGTCTTTTGTTTAATCATGCATAGTTAATGTTGAATTTTATATAACCAAATAAAGAAGGTATTTTTTTAGTGCGCTCTACATTTGAAGAAAAACAAACTTTTGTAAGGATATCCCCATATACCACCGGAATTAAAATCCCAATTTTTCCGCTTCTTTTCCCGGCTATCGAGAAGATGCTGCTTACGTCATCGCATAGACCCATTTCACTTTTTTTTCTTCGGTTTCCTTGGGCCTTAAAAAAATTTTTAAAGAGCATTGTTCTAATCATACAGATGATACCTCCCAAGCAGAACATAGAACTGGCTTTGAATAGTAAAGGACAAACAGAACATTGTCGCGGGCATTGATAGAACTCAATAAAGCTTTTAAAATCCCGAGTGAAGCCTAAACTGCTATATAACTTCAGTTTGAACGATTTGATGGAACCAGTGCGAACAAAGAAGATAATACTACTTCGATATTAGGCGATCATAGAGTTTTCAAGATGTCAGGGCATAGAAAGCTACAACAGTAAGTATATATTTAACTTTGAAAGTGATGATTTTTTTTCTTCCTAGATCCCAACTCTTTCGTTGAATTCGGTCATAAATGGCAGCCTTCGTATTTGATAAGGTAAGAGATGAAATTGAAGGTTAAGAAGATAGAAGTAAGATATGCCTTTATTCTAGGTACATTCATTTGACAAAATTATGGATATCACACTGGATGTGTTCAGCAGAGTTCGAAGTAAGGCTCAATGCAATCTACTTTACCATTTTCCTCCAAAAAGTGGAACTCGGCATGCGCCGGTTCATTGACTGATTAAATCTGGGATGGAGCACAAATGGAAGACACTTTCAATTGGCGGAGAAACCGGAAGATCATATATGTTACTAACACAAGCTATTCTTTGTGATCTAGGGAGATGGACCGAGTGTTCAAAAAGATCAAAGAGGGTATGGAAATATTTGATACCCTGTACGAACGACATCAGACGACATCCAGTTCATCACAGCGAGATAAATTGGAGTCTGAGTTAAAGAAGGAAATTAAGAAGTTGCAACGATTCCGTGAGCAGGTAAAAAATTGGCAGACGGCGAGTGAGGTAAAGGAGAAAGATAAGCTTTTGGAGTACCGGAAATTGGTGGAAAGAGCAATGGAGCAATATAAAGAGGTTGAAAGAGGATCCAAGTCTAAGGCGTACTCCAATGAGGCTCTTGCAGAAACAGAAGATGAGAAAGAAGAGAATGAGGCTACCAGATTTGTTCAGAAAGCATTAGATGAACTCCAACGACAAGAAGAGACTCTAGAGGCTAAGCTAGAGAAGCTGGACTCGGGGCGGAGAGGACGGAGGAATAATCCGGACAATGAGTCTCGGAAACAGGAGATAGAGACTACACTTAGCCACCATCATTGGCACACACAAAAGTTGGAGTTGATTCTGCGGCTTCTAGAGAATAAGGTGCTCAACCCAGATGAAGTCATGGAGATTAGCGATGATCTGGAATATTACTTAGAGGACAACCAGGATCCGGACTTTGTGAACGATGACACGATGTACGATGAGCTAAACTTGGATGCTGATGTTACGATAGCACGTGAAGTCCACAGTACACTTGGAGATGGAGTAAGTGGGAATAAGAAGGATGAGAATGAGAATGGAGAAGAGGAGGCTGATAATGATGGTAACGATAAGAAGAGCAGCGAGAAATCTAAGCAACATGAAAAGGGAAAGGAGAGTAGTATTAACAGCAGCATTAGCAGCAGTATTAGCAGGAGTAACAGTAGCAATAGCACGAACAATACTACTACTAATCATGTGACGTTTGGGGCGAATAGCAACAATATCAGTAGGAGCAAATCCAGCTCACCAGCTTCGGCCAGAATTTCCAGAACTAGCTCCGGCCGTAATACCCCTCTTCACAATTACAAACTTCGGACAAGCTCATCGATATCATCTTCAGCAGGAGTGCCGACTATGGCAAACTTGCGTCCGGCACCTGTTCCTAAACTAGTAACAGACTTGAAGTGGTCAGCAGCCGTTGCAATGAGCAGTGGAGCGAGTAACGATAGATCAGCTACCACGGCAATTTCAGAGATCAGTGGCTCTGCCCCTAGTACTAACCATACGTCGTCCACTAAAGTTCTCACAACTGTAGCACCTTTGAAAGTTACATCACCAAGTTCTTCTACTACCAGTAGCGGGATGAATCTGAATGCGCTAAATGCAGCAAGCGTCCTTGAGGCTTTGAAAAGGCAGCGGCCTAAGGATACACCGTTAAAGGCACCGGGTAGCACTTCAGCGGTTAGCACTATAAGCAGCAGTCGTAATGGGGGTGATGGATCGATAGGCACATCTCACACAGCTACACCACCACTTTCTTCAGCCACCACAGGCAACACAAGTGGAATCAGTGATGCATTTGGCACGGGTGGCATAGATAAAAATTCAGGCTCTAGAGCAGAATCCAGGACCAATGGAATTGTTCTTGACGGTAGCGTAAACACCGCCGAGGCGGTGAAGGGCCGAATCAAGCAGTCGCAGAGTGAGTTGGACGTGGAACAGGATGAGAACTTCCGGTTTCTTCCTGCCGGCATTCAAAGCATGTTGTTGTCGTCAGTTGGAGCACATTGCAGGCAGAAAAGTGGAAAGAAGGTAGCTTGTGTGGACTTAAATGGCATGCTGTCGACTCCTAGAAACTTCTCTCCTCTCGCTGGATCCGTGTATCCGCCTGGTCTTGAAGCTCAGCGGGTTACCACAATATGGAATCAGGTAAAAGTGTCGAAAACTATTGAGGTGGATGCACAAAATGTCGATACAGCAACTCTCTTCTTTGCATACTATTACGGACTATCGCAAAAGGAAAGAGAAGTAGCTTTTCAGGTGCTTGCTTCAAGGCAATGGCGGTGCGGTAAGGACCGTACCGTCTGGTATCAGAGACATTCGCCAGTAAAGGCACGTGGAGACGGATTTGAAGTTGCCGACTACAACGTTTTCTCAGCGGAAGATTGGAGTCTTTTTGAAAAGCGCAACTACAAGGTGAGCTATTAAATTCCACAAAAAAGCAAACGTAAAAGTAAAAACAAAGCAATATATTTCTGGCTCTATTTAAGTCACAGGGGTAATATATGGAATGTAGTATTTGTAATATAAAAACAAACATAATGGTACAACCGCATGCTATGTAAAATATCTTTCATTTTATTTACTATTTTTTTTTTTTTTCAAATCCTACAAGTACACAAAATAAAAGTTGAATAATGTCACAAAAACAAATCAAGCAAAATAATCAAAAAGCAAACAGAATGTGTAGATATAAAAAAAAAAGGCCAGAAGTACATTGCATATAGTACTATGTACCATTCTGAATACCTCATAATCTTAATGACATTAAAGAACCAACGAATGTCAAAATCAACCTCGACCGAACCTCGATGATATCTTCTGGAACCAACCAAATCAATGCACCCAATTTTCTTGCGATGGAGATGGCTAAACGAGCGTTTGCATACCTCTCTTCGTAACTGTTTCCCGGAGTCACCAAGCTGTAATCCACATATCCTGGCTTCATTCCATGAAGAATGTCCAACAAAAAATGTCCATTTGCCAAGGATGGATCGCTAAATGATCTGATATGTGAGCTCTTGCCACCTTTGGTAACCTCGTTATTTGCCCAGCCTATAATCTCTGAATCTGTAAGCTCCTTACCATTCTTTGATAAAGTGGCGAGAGTATTGTTAATATTTCTGCGCATCAACTGCCACACCAAACCTAAGGTAAGCATTTTATTTCCATCAGTAATATCTGAGCCTTCGATGCCCACAAGTGAGAAATTGTTGGCCTTTCCAATAGCCACTGCATAATTTGTGTTTTCAAGCTCCTTGAATCTCAACATTTTTCTGCCGTTGGTAGGTCTCTTATTCACGTGATTCATTTGGACAGATCCTGGCATAACTTTGTCAAAAGCCTGCATAAGAATTATTCCATCCTTCAAATCCTCAAAGAGAGAAACAATTGGTGGATCTACATCCAAAGAGTTAAGCCACAATGTAAACACTCTAGCCTCACGTTCTCCCTCGGCATCAAATTCTTCGATATCAGGTTTTTCATCCTCTTCTATTGGATCCAAGCCAGGCCATGTGTTAAACAAGTGTGCAACAAAGGCCAAATTAAGCTTTGAGTTTCCCGCAACAAGGGCTTTCGGAGTCAAGTACTTTCTGCATCCAATCTTATCGGCATTCAATAAAACTTGCTCAGCTCTTTGCATCAAGTCCTGAGTTTGTAATGGAGCTCTAGAGCACTGTTCAGGGACCAACTGATTTAACAATATGGTGTAATTCTCACCGTCTCGTATGTCACTGCTGAAGTTGTGAACTCTTCTCTCCCAGCCGGCGTTCTTCAAGTGGTAATTGAACCATCTGAGTAAAATCTGTTCAGGTGGAAGACGCAAGAACTCTTCAAGAGTTTCATCCTCCTCCAAAAGTCTATACAACTCAGGGTGAATCTTAATATCAATCTTGCTGAGCAACCCCTTCCGAATGATTTGCCATATTAGGCCCAATATCAAGTGTTCCTTCCCGTCAACTATATCTTCTGAGTGAACATTAACCACGACACAGCCAATAGCCTTTGCCGAATTGAGCACAATGTTGGCATTCTCAAGCATTTTGAAGTTATTAAGAGGCTTTCCATTCTTGGAAAAATTCAAAACACGTGTATCGATGGTATCAGGGACAGAATCATTGATTAAAGATGATAGAATCAAACCATCAGTACATTCATCGAATATCTGAAAGCTATCCAATGGAACGGGTAATCTGTCGCCCACAAGAGCATCACCTGCCAAAACTGTATTGATGTGCCTTGTAAATTCAGCCCTTTCCTCATCGTTGATAGTGTGTATGTTTCCCGATTGGTTTATAAGCACTTTTGCATTTGCCCCTGAACCTTCATGAACAAACTTTTCCGGTGCTGGGGCACCAGGCATCGCAACATTTGATGAACCACTTGCTGCTCCAAATCTTTGCCGGATGCTGCCAAAGTTGCCCGTATTTGCCTCTGATGAATCATGTGTATTTGAAGTCGATGTTCCTGATTGCGCCTCGGAAGATTCTCTTTTTAACACTGAGTTGAGCTCAACGTAATCTTCCAACTCCACGTGACCCGAAGCATCGATTGACACCTGTTTAAGGGCTTCTCTCACTTTATCATAACTTCCCTTCCCTTGTTTGGAAACATTTTCAATAATATCTTTCTTATCAACCCAACCGTTATCGTCTAGGTCGATTTTTCTGAAATCATCAATAAGGCCAAAAAGCTCACTCTGATCCAAGTTTTGGAATCTCTTTTGCAACCGAAGAACACTCATAATGTGGTTTTTGTTTTAATATATGTTGCTTGGAATTAAATGCGTGTTTACAATTTTGTCTAGATAAGTAGATACGAATTGAAATGCAATGCAATTTAGGATGAGTATTATTAAATGAATTAATTAGTGGACGTTAATTATATATAGCTGCAGGAGAAAAAAATCCACCCGTCATGAAACATGCGTAAAATTGGACTGATGCCTTAAGTTAAAATAGAACAAAAAAAATTGTGAAAATGATCGCCGCACCCTCCGCGGTTGATATATGAAGTTATTTGGGAAGGCAAGAAAACATTTGTACAATCACATTTACTCTATTTACACATATCGACAATTAGCGGGTATACTCTTATTTTATTTAGCTAGATATACATTTATGTGGCGGGCTGCATTTTTAAGAACACAGACTGGCAAATGAATAAAAAAAGAACTATGCGTATATAGATATGTAGCCTCATGGATTTCTGAACATACTATCCAAAGCATATAGACTGTCAATCGGTCAGTCATCTTGCAATTTCAGGTCAAGCATCTCGTCATCAAATTGAATATCGTCTTTAATCCTTCTTCTGAGATCATTTGTGACGGCTAATGCTGTATCATGGTCAATATTTCGACCATATATCGCGTCAAATGGCACATTAATGAAATCCAGTTGTTGCTTGTTTTCTTCTGTAACTGGAATCTCCCTAGATTCTGTATTATTTTCCTGATTATTATTAGTTACACTTTTTTTAACGTTACCCATTCTTCCTGGAACTAATGAGCTCATTTCATCATCAAATTGTTCATTCATCATTTCCCAGTACTCCAGTTCTCTCAGGTTTAACCTACTAAGGAATACACCTGTATTCTGGAATATTTTCGGAAGTCTTGATCGCCGCAGTCTTTGCTCCACCATCTCTTGTTCATTCAGCGGTTTCAGGGCTCTTTTCATCGCATTCATCCTTTTTTGAGCCTCCGTTTGGGGAAATGGCCAGTCCCTTTCTTCAATATCACCATTTAGGTAGCAATTGTCGAGATCCACATCCATACAGTCCTGCTGCATCATACGTCTGGTCTCCGCTTTAGATAGTTCTGGTAGTTGAACCAATATTTCAGCATTTGCTTTCTCTTCTGAAATCTGCTTTTCATTATCCTCTGCATCTGCTTGTTCTTCTTCTACCTGTCTATCCGTTTCCGTCCTACCCAGTTCCTTGCTATTCCTTGGTAAGGATCTTCTCTCTTTTCCGCCAGAAAACCAGCTTCCTCTTTTCCGTTTCCATAACCGTCCTGTACTAACCGCTATTTCTTTATTACTGTGGGCAAGCTTACGTCTTGTTTTTATGTACGCCACCTTCGGCACTTTTTTCTGATGTTGTGATATACTAACATCGTGCAATGCAGCAGTTTCTTCGTAAAGATCGTCCTGTTTCTGCCTGAAGTATAGTTTTGACGTGACCTCTGCCTGTTCTAAGGCCCGAACCTTGGAAAGCCTTAAAGGCCTGGATGTATTGAATATTTTGTAATCATAGTCTTCCTGTGCGTTCCCACTCCGTCTAATTATTGAATCTGCCACTTTGCCAGTTGAAGCTGTGTCTGTACTGATTCCAGAATAGTGTGAACTATCATTGTTTGCTTGTTCAGTATCGTATGCTCTTTCTGATGTATTTTCCACTTTTCCTACTTGTGCATTCGATATACCTACCAGTTGCTCCGTTTCCTGCTGTCTTTTCCCACCAGTCAGATCGCTACATTCAGTACCATAAGAAGAAGAAGAAGAAGCATCCTCTAACTCCGCAGACGATACAAATCTACCTCGAGCAAAAATATTCTTTCTTTGTGCATTCCGATTGTTATAATGAGCGTTGTGAGTCTGCTTCCGAAATTTCGGTCTTTTCTGAACCTGAATTGTGTTATAGGATTTTTCCTGTTGTTTCTGTCCTTGAGGGGATATGTTATTTGCTGACTCTTTTTCGCTTTCCCTCATGCCTACTGACCCATGATTATAAGAGCTCAGACGACTCCCTATTCCCTGAAGAAGGTGTCTTGACATTGGTTGGCTCTTGTTCTGCTGTATATATCCTCTGGATTTGGCTATCCTCAGGTATATTCAAATTGTATAAGCTCTATATCGATGCTTTGTCCTTTGTGTATTATCCTTTTGTAGTCTAGAGAAGATTCGTCATAAAATGTCACATGGCGCCAACACTATTTATCTTATTTTTTATTTAATCCATATTCTTTTAGACATTATTTTTTTATCCCAGTCCGTCTTTTTTTTCCGCCTTCTTGCTAGTGTAGAGATGAAAGAGTGGTCTTGATGATTTGTTACCCAATTTCGCTATCTACCAGCCTCCAGGAATAAATAGCAGATGGCTTGGTAGGAGCAAAGGCTACATAATTATAATCTTAAAAGTATAAAATCCATTAATATTCGATCCTTTGGTACACAGGCAGGTTTGTTATAGGCCAATATCTGTAGTTCATCCAAGCTGCCAGCAGCAATAATACAGTTTTATTTTAGGCAACTTATAATTTATTTGCATGCAAAGACACACAAGTGGCCGATTTGTCACAATTTCCCGAATCATCTTTATTAGTATATCCAAAATGATTATGCTAACTAATATGAAATATAGTGTGATTTTTTTCGCCATTTATAGCTCTATCTTCACCAGTTAGTTTTACTCTGTACAAAATCCATGCTCGAGACAATGGCATCCACATCCACTAGGACATTCGTCCATGTGCTCTTTTTCCCACCACTCCATAGCGCATTCGGCATGCATCACGTGACTACAATGCGAACAAACTGTTATCATCCGATTGACTGTAATCAAGCAATACTGGCATTTCTCCTTTTCAATAAGCCTCATCCTGTGCTCCTGATTTGCAGAGAGAATGTGTTTGTGAGATGGCCTGTAGCCATTTTCACCATTCTCAATCCAACCTACCTGGCCCATATGTTCACGATATTCGTCAGTTGAACTACCGATGCCGGTCTTGCTTTGGTTGTCCCTGTTCTCATAGTTGAATTTCAAAATCTTTGTTCGGCTAGCAGGCAATCCCCACATAAACAACAGCGAAGCATATTCTGACCTGTAAAGTATCAACTTGTCCTCGTCTATTGCATCTTTTAGCTTGAAGCATCCAGCATTATGAACAGAATCAAATAAGGGTTGGTTCTGCATTTTCACTTCGATTTGAATGTTGGGAATCGACCTACTGGATGGTAAAGCTGACTCAAAGTTATCAGTAGAGCTTATGCTACCATCAGGAGCAACACTGTTCGGTAGTGATAGTGTTTCTGGCATCATTTGAACTGTTTCAGTGCTTGTAATGACTTCGTTTGTTGGTCCGGATGAGAAATTGATATTACAAACTTCCCCAGAAGGAAGTAGCTGAAATTCATTCTCCTCCTCGTTCAGAATGCAAGAAATCATTGCAAGCATTTGTATGTCACCAATCTTTTCATAGTAGCTGACTATCTTACGAATAAGCCAAAGACCTCCGAATGGATGTGTGCCCCAGAAAAAGCTCAAATCAGATTTTTCTGTCCTTAAATTGGAGCCACCCTCCGTCAGAAGGATGGATAACAACCGCCAGCATGTTGCAATTTCCTGATAACCAGCTAACTCTGCCACCTCCGCGTTATGTAAACATAGATTTTCAGGTGTGTCGCCAACAACTCTATATCCAAACGCCAAGTCCATTTTTGCAGGCATCAATCTGGTGAAATCATATATTTCAATAACATTCTTTGTAGAAGAGCTAATAGTCGACTCATTTGTTGTATATTTGGTATATGATCCTGTTGATATGTGACTGCTTCCATGTTTTCTACTCTGTAGTGTATCTGGTATTTTCATCCTATACAGACGATCATACTGTAAAATGTCAAGATCATTTGCAAGTGATGAAGATGATGAGGAGAATGATTCATCTGAAGAATCACCTTCTGAGGAGCTTCCAGAGTATATACTTGGGTTTTTCTGTGCGTGATATGTTCCAGTAGTTGGTATTCTAGCCTGTGAATCATTTATCTTCTCATCTTTATTTCCGTTTTTGTCCTCTGTCACTAAACTGAATCCCTGCTGTCCAAACTTAATCAGGGGAGCCTTCTTTCCCTCCTTCAAGTTAAAAAAGCATATTAGATGGCCAGATGGCGTCCATATAGCACCACAATTTTTTGGCACTGGGGTTGAATCAAATGATGGCTTTAATAAAGTGCCTGAAGTGGCAAACTCATCCTCTTCCTCTTCCGAAGACTCATCCGAAATTGGTATATCACTATTATCTGCGTCAACAGAAGTCTCACATTCTAATGCAATAGCTGTTGATTGATCTGAACTTGTTTGCTTTTCTTTGTCATTCTCAAACCTAAGCATGTCTTCTTCGCTTTCAGAAACGTCAAGACTCACCTTCTCACCCAAAAGATATCTCATGCATGGTTCCAAGCAAAATCTCCCAGAATTGCAGTATGTCTCCGAAATTTCTTTCAAGTGCTGAAGAAGCTCCAGCCGACAATTTTCATCCAAATCATGGGTTTCCTCTATCCGAAATTTTGGTGTGGCATCTACAGATGGATAATCTTGCGGGAAGTCGATTTCCACACGAAGAAAGATGAGATCATCTGGATCATGTGTTGTAGATCGCCATGGTCCATTCAAAGAGATCACCAGATTTCCCGTAGAAACTGAGATTCTCTCAAAACGCAATTTAGGGAATTTGTGGCCCACATCGCTCACCTCTTCACCTAGATTTTGTGGTTGCGTGTTTACTTCTGATTCATTTGTAGTAGGCAAAAAAGCAGATTGGCCAATTCTGATACCGGATATCCAGTTAAGGTGATTAAACTGTGTGTTTTGTTGCATGCTAGTATTCTCAATAGTGTCTGAAAAGTGCTGACCACCGCTTCCAGAGTTCCACCCAAAATTATTTCTACTACCACTTATCATTTTACGATTGGAGTTACTCTTGCTGTTGCTTCTATGTCCACCAGCACTAGCAAAATATCCCCAACGTCCATTTCCTCGATGTCTAATGATTATACTATCTTCATAAGGAGTGCTTGGCTCTGGGCGATAAGATTTGTAATCATAATCAACCAGAACCTTACCTGGGGAAAGAGGTGCTCCTTTAGTATAATTAAAGTTCTCATACAATGAACTTTGTATAGGCCAAAGTCTTAAGTCACAATCTTGAGACCATGTGACAAGTTGGAACTCCCGATCGTCAGTGTGACTTTCCTTTGGATGTCTAGACCTCCAAAGAAAGTCTTTAATTGGTTCTGTGTGCCCTTTGAAAACATGGCTTGGCTCCAAAGATGACACACCAGTCTTTCCGCCATATTTTACTATATAAATAGAGTTGCTTCCTCCTCTCAGCGGCATTATCCCGCACACCTGGTCTCCAAATGGTACATGTCTTGCACGAGCAACCGGGAAATCTGTGCGTATTGTATAGTAAGGAACATCACATGAGGTATTGCAAGACCAGAATTTTACAGTCATGTCGTTCGAACAACTAATTAGTCCATCTTCCGTCTCTCTACTCCAATCTATTCCATTTATACGTGCATCATGAGCATTTATTCGTTTCAGAGGAAACGCTCCCTTCCTTACATCCCAAATCATTATATGTGAATCATGTGCAGAGGCCACAATGTTCGGATTTCTAAAATTCCACTTCACCTGTGCAGACATTGCACGCCAGTCGGCCCATTGATGAATTGGCGCTTTTGGAGTGCGAAGATCCCAACCAAGCACGAATGAGTCCACAGAACATGTTGCAAGAAGTTCAGGATGTGTCGGGTGAAAATTAATGTCAGTTATCGCCCTTGTATGGCCATGAAGCACATGTTCAATGGCATCATGTGAAGGTCTGGCGATATTCCAAACCATGGCTTTTTGGTTAGAAGTCGACACAATCCATGAAGGCTTTGACTTATGTGGTGACCACTGAACATCCGCCACTTCCCACTGTGTCTCGTGATGCAACCATCTAGGAGCTGCAAATGGATCATCTAGATCTATCACCAATAGCCCCCTTCGCCCGGCAAGAACTGCGTCTCGGCCATTGGGAGAGATAGACATGGTTGATAAAAAGTTTCCGTCAACTCGAAGGGAAAGTGGGTTCCCAAATGTGGGTGATGTGTATGGGGATGTCATCTTAGAATCAACGCAAACAAAAGATTATTACCAAAGAAATGTCCAATTGCTCCCTATATATTCTGATATGGCTCTAAAGCTAAATGTAATTATGCGCTGTGCGTTTGATCTAATGAGTGTTACAGACCAGCTTCTGGTACTGAAATAAGCCAATTTCTAGTCACTTGATGATTCTAAGGTAGCAATATAATAGTATTTGAAGTCAACTGTTTGTACTTCCTTTTTATTTCATCAAGTTTCGTTTCCAGAAGGTGTGTGGTATCCTTCTTTCCATCCACTGTTTTTTCCTCTATGGTAATCAAAGGTCTTTATTGGAGGCCTGAAGAAGCAAACTTCTAGCACGCCTATAATTCTGTTTGGTTATCCCGATAAGTGAGATTGCCCTTCATGAAAGTTGACAGAGAGGTCTAACCTTGAAACACTTCCTATTCAAACAGCATACTGTAATTTGAGAAGATATGGCTAGGTCGGGGAAGGATTTTTTTTTTTTGAAGTATTATGTCTCGCCCATATTTTTCACATATAAACCATCTTACGATCATCTGTGTATTCATGACATTATTTACTGTCAAAGAATCAATACATCGAAAGAGCATCGATACAATATTATGGCAGCTGACGATAATAAAAAGAGGAATCCAGCCAAAGTCCAGGTGGATCCGTCCACTCTCAATGCCAATACAAAACCTGAGCAAACTGGCCAGACCTTCAATATATGGTACAGTAAATGGACAGGAGGTGAGAATAACGGGAGAGCAGGGTTGGTTCACGCAAAAACACGATGTCACGTGGCAAGAGATTCAGGTTATACAAAGGCTGATAAGCATGTCAAGGGTAATGCCCTGAATACAGATCATTTCTTCTGTTTATATTTTGCACGAGGTTGTTGTTGTAATGGTAGAAGATGTGAGTATCTTCATCGAGTACCGAGAAGTACGGACAAATTTCCACAAACAGTGGACTGTTTTGGTCGAGAAAAATTCTCTGAATATAGAGAGGATATGTCTGGTGTTGGTTCATTTGGTCATGAGAATCGAACTCTCTATGTCGGGCGGATAAGCGATATCGGGAATAATGTTGAACTCCGTATCAGTAAGTGCTTTGGAGAATTCGGCAACATTGAACACATTCGAGTAGTCAAGGATAGGAAGATTGCTTTTGTTAGATATAGATATGAAAGCCAGGCTCAGTTTGCGAAGGAAGCGATGTACTGTCAAAGTTTGGATGAGAGCGATGAAAATGAAGTACTTAATGTACGCTGGGCTTTAGAAGATCCGAACCCGAGAAATCAGAAGCGCTTGAGAGTTGAAGCAGAGCAAATAGCCCTTAAAACAGCTCAGGAACTATTGAAACAAGTTGCTGAAAGCCATAGCCTAGATGAAGCATCGGTCGATGGTCCTGAAGCAGAAGAATCACATAATAATGGAGATGAAATAATTCAAAAGCATACGAAAGCAATCGAAGCTCGAGAACATGAAAGACCAGTTAGACTTCAAGATATCATTAGCAATAGTAATTTAGAATCTCTTGGACGCTTAAGGATAAAAAAAAGACGTTTAGAACATAGGCCAACGCAGAAAACCAAATGGAATAAGACATCTAAGCCTATCACTAGATCTGAAAACAAGCCTGAAACTATACAAAGCATGTTGAGTGGATATTCAAGTGATAGTGATGATACAGATTAATTGACATCATTGCTTTCTCTTTTTTTCTAATTACTGAGTACAGTACTGCTGGTGTGGATCAGTTTGCACTTAATCGAATAATTGTGTAAAATAAAAATCTATAAAGCGATATATGTATATTCAGTATGTTAGCGTTGCTCACCGTTCTTCCACATGGCGTATCTGTTTTCAGTCAAATCCTTTGGGCAATAGCTCACGTGACTTTTACTGATCATTTTCCGGAGATCGTACAAAACTTCCCGGTCAGTATCTTCGTTCCAAAATGTAATCGCCGTGCCTTTTCTTCCGGCACGACCAGTCCTTCCTATTCTATGGGTATATTCTTCAATTCCCTTAGACATCTGATAGTTTACCACCAATGAAACATTCGGAATATCTATGCCCCTTCCAGCAACATCAGTAGCGACTAAAATGTTGGCTCTCCCACTTTTTAAGTCACTGATGGCCTCTTCCCTTTGTCTCTGAGACCTCGATCCATGCATAATAGCCACCCTGAACCCCATATCAGATAAAGTGGTCCCCACAATCTCGCATGATTTCTTGTAATTCACAAAGATTATGACCTGTGACCGGTATTTCTTCTCTTCACTCATTATTTCCTTGAGCTTTTCGAGTCTAGAGTGATCATCATCTGAAACCTCTATAGCTATTTGCTTCACACTATCAATTGCCTGGCCTATCTGTCCCACTGTGGCAGTAACTGGATTTTCAATGTAAGAGGTTGCAATTGATCGGATTGCTTTTGGCATTGTTGCCGTATACATCATTGTTGTTCTCTGGGGCTTAGTCTCATCTCCAAAATAATAAGGATTTGTTCCTCCAGGTGGGAGCTTCTCCAGTATTGTGGTGAGTTGTTCCTCGAAGCCAAGATCTATCATTCTATCTGCCTCATCTAAAACAAGAAAGAAGCACTTGCCAAGGTTGACAATCCCTTTCTCAATACAATCGATTAAACGACCTGGTGTTGCTATTACTACTTCGACGCCGTTCCTGAATGCTTCCGTGTTTTCTTCGTATCTGTGACCTCCAATAAGACTAGTCACAGTAAATCTGATGCTTCCATAAAATTTCTGAAATTCCTGATCAACCTGATTTGCGAGTTCTCGTGTCGGCGCCAAAACCAATGCATATGGCCCTTCATATGGTTCTAAGGGTGGGACTTTCGTCAAATAATTTAAGATCGGAAGGATGTAAGCTAACGTCTTACCTGATCCTGTTTCAGCTATTCCGATAACATTACGAAATTTGAGACCCGCAGGAATGGTAGCTCTTTGAATAGGTGTCGGCTCTTTGTATTGTAAAACACTAATTCTGTTAGTTATTGTGCTTGACATCCTTGATTCTTTCCAAGCTCTCAATGGATTAGGAACCTTTAAACCCTTCAATTTAATATTAAAGTCCTCCTTCATAATTCTCCAATCTCTATCAGTCATTTTATCTAATGGTTTCTCCCACCAATGTTGTTTATCGTATCTATTAGTATTTGTCCTGCTCTTCTTCCTCGAAACATCAAACACCTCTGCTCGTTTGTTATGTGTTTCCACTATTGGTTTGAAATAATCTTCATTATCATCCAGAATTTCCTTATCTTGGTTAACTTCTTCACTCATATAATTCTTCTCTGTTGCGACTTTGCCCCTTTGTAATAGTTTCCGTGTAGTCCCTCTATTGGATAATCTCTCGTTGTCATTTTTCACGTAATTGTCATATCTTCCTTTTTCTGCCTTTACTTTTTGTGTGTCTTTCCTATTTTGATCTTCAATTCTTCTTTGCCGCTCTTTTTCTAATTCAATTTTCTTTCTCTCTGCATCTTCCAGCTTCTCTCTATCTCGTTTAGTCAAGTATCGAACTTTGGGCTTAGATACACCCCTATTTGCCTTTTGACTTTCATCTCTCCCATTTTTCAATGATATCAAATCTTCCAAAGAAAGTGGAATCTTTCTCATATTATATCCTCAAATCTTGTCCGTCCAATTTCTGTTTAAATTCTACTTATATTGATCCGCATCATTTGACATTGTTACATGATATACTATACATATACTGCACCTCACCATCTCAATATCTAATCATACAAAAAGTATCTCCCTCAATTAATGCATCCGTACACCTGTACATTGTGAAATTCAATAGCTAATATACTGTATATAAGGTACACACTCTAATGATTATGCGGATGGAACTTCCGGTTGGCGTGAAACCGCTTCACCTTGTTGATAGCTTCAGCAGCAGCTCTGTCCACAGAATTATGTAATGCCAAAATCTCGTTTCTATCCGGAGTCTCTTTGGGGATTTTTTCGCCAATCACTTTTTCGATCCTTAAAATTAATTCTAGATCATACTGGGTGACCAAAGAAATGGATTTACCTGTTCTTCCGGCACGAGCAGTTCTTCCAACTCTGTGTATGTATGCCTTCGAGTCTGTAGGAATGTCATAGTTGATGATGAGATCCACAGATGGAATATCAAGACCTCTTGCTGCAACATCAGTTGCTACTAAAATGGTTTTGTCTCCAGACTTGAACTTGTTTAAGGCACCTAATCTTTGAGCCTGTGATAATTGTCCGTGAAGTGGAATGGCAGGAAATCCTAGAATCCGTGCCATGAGGGCGACATGCTGTGCATGTGCACAAGTCCTAGTGAAAATAATAACTGATTTCCCCACATGATCGTTCAATATGTACATCAGAAATGTATTTTTATATCCATCTGGCACAACCATCAGCGATTGTATTAATGTGTCGACCGTCGAGTACTTATTATTCACTTCAATCTTTGCTGGGTTTCTGAGCGATGCTCTTTGAAGCTTCTCCACCTTCGATGTCAAAGTAGCAGAAAATAGATAGGTATGTCTTTCCCTTGGTAATATCTCAAATATTCTGTCCAAAACATCCCCAAACTCCATATCTAACAATCTATCTGCCTCGTCCATTACAAGATACTTGAGAGCCCGCAAAGAAAACCCCTTGGTGTTTTCTAAATGGTCCATAAGTCTACCTGGAGTTGCCACTATCACGTGAGGTTTCCGCATTAACTCCTTTGCCTGGTCAATCATGTCCATTCCACCAACTATGGTCACACACCGAAGTCCCATATTACTCCCTAACGCATCAAAAGTCTCTCTAATCTGGTAAGCCAACTCTCTCGTAGGTGCAAGAACACATGCAAAGTATGGTGTCTGTGCATCCCAAAGAGCCTGTAAAATCGGTATTACATAAGCAGCTGTCTTACCTGATCCAGTTTGTGCAACACCTATTATATCTCTACCCTTTAGTGAGTATGGTAAAGACTGCTCCTGAATCGGTGTGGGTTTGGTAAAATGTAAAGTGTTCAAAGCTTCGAGTATATCGTCCTTCAGGCCGAAGTCGTCAAACTTCTTTCTTTCTTCCTGTTTTTCCGCCTTTTTTTTGTTGATCTTCTCCTTTGCTACCACATTTTCTGTTCTGGCGTTGCCCTCTCCATGTGCCAACTTTTTTTTTAAAATTTCAATGTTAACCTTCGACTTGCCAACTGAGATCGAAGGTTTCGAAACTTTGGAATTTATATTCTTGTGTGAGCTTTTCACTTGTGGCATATTCTTAAAAGATTAGTACGTTACTCTTAGCAATATTCTGAGTGAACTTGTTATAGAATATCGATCAGAAAGTTGAATCTAGATAAGAAAGCCATAGGTAAAATTTTCTAGTAATTTTTTTTTTTTAAGGACTGTGAATATTTTTCAGTCCCTGCTTTGTTCTTTCTAGCTTTAAAATTTTTCCAGCTGACTTTAGAGATACACTATACTTGGAGACTTCACTTTGGGTGTTCTAATTTCCCGCTTTCCACAAGGAAATAGAGTCTAGTTGCAAAATGGGTATTAGAAGAGTAAGTTATACTTTAAACGAACATATTGATGCTTTTCCGGCTTCTTCTGAAGTCATGTATCCTTAAATAGCGAGGAATTTGTATACTAACATGCAGATCTTAAATTGATTATATCTCCAGCATAAGAAGAGAACCCATGCAGTTCTTTCCGAACAGGAATATGAAAAAATTCCCCGCTCAATGGTTATTCATACAGGCACAGCACTCAATAATCATTCGATTGGACAGTTAGTCAAAGATGTTAGAAATATGATGCAACCGCACACAGCTATCAGGTTAAAAGAGAGAAGATCCAATAAGGTGAAAGATTTCGTCGCAGTTTCGGCATCGCTGGGAATTTCATTTATGATGCTTTTTAGTCAAAACGAGAATACAGGAAATATACATTTCAGGGTGGCCAAAATGTCACATGGTCCAACGATATCTTTTAAGATCATGGAATATTCGTTATGTAAAGATATTGCAAGATCGCTTAAAAGTCCAAAGTCGCTTTCGAAATCAAGTTTGGAATTTCAGAATCCACCTCTTCTCGTGTTGAATGGATTCACAAATCCTAAGGAGGCAGAACCACACGAAAAGTTGGTGATAACGATGTTTCAAAACATGTTCCCTCCTATTAATCCACAATCTATCAAGGTTAACACAATTCGAAGAGTGACGCTTGTTAATAAGGACAAGAAGACAGGTTTGATTGATATACGACACTACGTGATTGATACAAAGCTTGTTGATGTGTCTAAAAACGTGAGGAAATTGGTTACAATAAGAAATAAGCATGGAAAGAAACTTCCAAACTTGTCAAAGGCAGATGATGTGGCTGATATTATTCTTGACCCATATGCTGCAGCCGGTTTTACTTCTGAGTCTGAAGTTGAAACAGATGCTGTTGTTGAGGTTCGAGAAGAAGAAGAGGAAAATATCACGAAGATGAAAAACAAGTCAACTAAGACGATTGGTGTTAAACCTGCTTCTACGGGCTCTGTAGCTTTTGAAGAGGAGAACAAGGGAGAGGATGGATCTGAGAAGCCAGAATTAAAAAGGAAAAAGGCGGTGAAGTTGACGGAAATTGGCCCAAGGATGAAGTTACGTCTAGAGAAAATTGAGGAAGCTGTTTGTGACGGCAAGGTCTTATATCACTGGAATATACATAAAAGCGAAAAGGAGATCAATAAAATGGAACAAGTTCATTCTACAAGGAAGAAGCAGAAGCTTGAACGGAAACAAGAGCAAAAAGAAAATGTCGAGAAAAAGAAGAAGAAGCACAAACGGAAGGTGAGATTTGTACAGGATGCCGAAGAAAGTAAGAATGAAGATAGAGAGATTATTGACAATGCGGAGACGAACACCCAACCAAGGAGTAAGAGCAAAAGAGAAACTAAAGAGTTCATTCCTCTTGGAGCCAATGATGAAGATGATGACTCTGATCAGTTATTCGATGAGAAATAATTCTTTTTGTTCAATCACAGTAAGTTGTCTACTTTTCTAATGTCTCTTTCTCTAGAGTTTCCGTATGAGTTCATATTTCATAGATACTAAATATATATTTCTATTCGTTTTTTTGCCATCTAACGTTTTCTAGAATCTGTAATCTGATTTTTGAACTTCTCATCCCATTCATTCTTTAATGTTTTCACATACTGTAATACATCATCTTTTCCCGTAGGGTCCACAGTCATCGTTTTCAAATATTCTTTACCTCCTTTTGTAGTTGCGCTACCATACTTCAAAGATTGATCATCCTCTTCGTCAGCTTTAACAGAGACATATATAGGTGCATTTGCACCTTTCCATCCATCAATGTTAAGCCATGGAGATCCCAACCATCTTGCAATCAAAAATAAGACCAGCATTCCATAGTACATGAAAACGTTCAAGAACCTGGCGTAGGTGTATGAAACAAAGATACCTGGGTGTGTCAAATATTGCTTAATTCCATATTTCTCTCTTAGCTCTTTGTATGTGGCAATATGAAGTAGATCCACGAGCCTCTTGGATCCACCGTAAGCCATTCCAGAATTCAAAAGTTGCATGTCGTTAAACGAAAAGTTCTCTGGTCTTCCGAGAATGGAACTGATCCAGATAATTCTCGCATCATCCGATTTTGCAAGCAAGCTCTCTTTAATCTTTTCGATAAAGAAGTATGGAGCAAACACGTTAACTTGGAACACCAATCCAAGGCCATCTTTACTCTTCACGCCACGTTTCTCAATTTTGTATCCGGGGTTTGTAGATGCTCTGACTGGGTCTGTCACCATTTCTTTTGTCGCCTCAATATAATCAAAGTGATCATGTGTGTTCTGCGATGCATTCAAAAACAAATAATCTATCTTCGTATAGTTCTCCTCTAAACTGTGGACAGCAGATAAGACAGACACCATATCTGAAAAGTCAAGTAGTAAGTAATCAAAGTCTAAATAGCCATCTGGACGAAGTTTCTTCTCTTCATTGTAATCTTTAATCTGGTGGATTGTCTTGTTCGCCTTAACCAAAGTTCTGGATGTCACTATTATAGTAAGTCTAAACTTTTCTGGGACCTCCTCCAAAAGTCTATATGCTATGTTAATTCCTAAGTTACCACTAGTGCCAGTTATTATGGCAATTCTCCTGGGTACGTCTGCCAAACTCATTTATTGATATTATTTATTGCCCTTTTTGTTGTTATGTTTCTGCGAAATTATCAAAAGACAAAGTGATGTATCGTTGAAAAGCAGTCTGCCTGCTTCATGTGCTTTATTCAGTATAATTATAAAGTGTCCCATAGTGCTGTTGTTTTCCTCCGACTTTTTTTTCCCGCACTTCCTCGTACCCGTTATTCAAAGCTCGGAATCGTTTACCGTATTATATTTCAATAGCCATAATACATATGTTACTCCTTCTGTAACTTGGTTAAATTTTATATATTTTATATATTATTGGTATATAAGACTGACTGACAGGCACATTCGAATACTGAAATCTATAATGTTTCAATGGAGGTATGAAATCATGGGTTATGGCTTTACTATATTACAAGTTTTTTTGTGCGTGTCTTTTTGGCTCTTAAGACAGGCTAGATTAACCTAACCATCCAATCACAAGGGCTAATTTCCTGAAAATGTTCTTTAAAATGACACTGTAATAATCGTACATACAATCACATGTTATAGCCTTTCATATGCTACTACTACTGCTACTTTTTCTTCAAAGTATTTGTAGATACTGGACTGCACCAGCATACGTTATAATGCACATTCGCGTTTCAGAAAAGTAGAGCCTGCCGAGCAGTGCAGAAAAAAAGTTTCACCTTCTACATTTTTTACACCATTGAAATTTCCTTTTTCGTCAGTCAACGCATCAAATTTGTTTCAGATTGTACCCAGGCGAAAGTTTCATTATTGCCGTGCTTCAGATCAGGGTTCGTACTTTTCCTTGGTGCATTTTCAACTGTCTAGCACACACTTATTTCTGTAATCAACACTCCATTTTGTCCTTGCTTTTATATAATAGCTGGTGAAGCTGGAAGAAGCAATACCACTTTCTTCTTGCCATAATCCTCTACAGGAAAGTAGTTTTAGTGTTTAGGCCCATTTCAGTTGTTAGCAAGCTCATGCCACACTGTTTCAATCGGCTTATCATAGAAGGACAGTATAATTTGAAAGTAAGAAATATACCTCGATCCCGAATTTGCTTTCAAGATAGAGTTCAAAATGTCAGTTATGCCAGTTCCATGTAAGCACTATGTGTTTAACGTGAGAGACTACAAAGTAAAAGAGGTGTTGGGGGAAGGAGCTTATGGTGTGGTCGCACTAGGTGTCAACAGAGAATCACAACGTACAGTTGCAATCAAAAAGATCCAGCCATTTCAAAGAACGTTGTTTTGTCTTCGAACACTGCGAGAGATAAAGTTTTTGAGGCAGTTCAATCATCCGAACATTATTCAAATCTTGGATATTCAAAAACCTTCGAGTTTTGAAAGTTTCAATGAAGTTTATGTGATCCAGGAGTATATGGATGCAGATTTGCATACCGTTATTCAAACCCAAGAGCTCAGTGATGACCATATCAAATATTTTCTCTACCAAATTCTCAAAGGCGTCAAATATTTACACAGTTGTGGAGTAATTCATAGAGATTTGAAGCCGGCTAACTTATTAGTGAATGAAAATTGTGATCTCAAAATCTGTGACTTTGGTCTTGCAAGAATTGACACTAATTCTACCAAGGGAGAAGATAAAATCGCTTTTTTGACAGAATATGTTGCGACTCGTTGGTACAGAGCACCAGAAATCATGCTTTCTTCTGCACAGTACTCCAAAGCGATTGATATTTGGTCTATTGGCTGTATAGTCGCTGAAATGATACTACGAGAACCGTTTCTTCCTGGTACTGATTACCGAAACCAGTTGGCCCTCATTTTTGAAGTTCTTGGCACCCCAACCGCAGAAGAGATGAAATGTATCAAACTTAAGAAAGCACGTGATTTTGTTGCTTCACAAAGAGTGCGCCGCAAGATCCCCATGAAGAAAATATTCCGTAACGCTAATCCTCTTGCAATTGACTTTATAGAGAAAACTGTTTGCTTTGACCCAGAAAAGAGACTGACCATAGAAGAAGCATTGGAGCATCCTTACGTGCAGGATTTCAAGAATCCAAAGGAAGAAATATCTGCCGAGAGAATTCCATCGGATCTCTTTTTCTTCGATAATTACAAAGACCAACTGAAGATGATAGATCTCAAAAGAATGCTATACGCCGAAATAGTAGCTGGTTAGCTCAGAAATATGGTGCAGTGACACTTACTTTGCCGATTACTTGGTTTTTGGTTCATCCGTTTTTAACCAGATTTCAAAGTAAGATCAAACTAAGGTAATTGTTCATTCACTCTACTCATTCTACTATGAAATCATGCTATCACGGTAAGCGGCTTCATTTCCGCAGAAACTTTGCATTGAAGTTGGATAGGAACAAAAATATTTTCCTTTCGTTTTAGTTTTTTCTCAAATCCTTATAGCCCTATAATCTAATTAGGAACTGGAATGTGGGCTTAGCTTGGGTCGGGCTTCTTTGAAAAAAAAATATATATATATAATTTCCTATAATAGTTGGCGGGTTTCCAGAAAATGCCAAATGCGGTTTTACTTACAGTAATAATCGTTTACATCTCTTTAGTATATTCCCGCCTCCTTTGACGCGCGCTAATTTCTTCTACAGGTCTTTTTTCTTCTTCTTCTTTGGATCCAATATGATATTTCCATACCTAAACTTACCTTAACTTATACTTTCTAAGATTGATTCTGCGTATACGTTAGAATTTAAAGATCTTATTCTCTGTAAATTCATACTAGAATTACCACGGTGATGATGATGCACTGACCGTTTTTCGTAAATACATTTTTTCTTTGGTCCTTTAGTTGTTTTAGCTCTGTTTTACTCCATGATTTTATGTCGCTTTATTCTACATGATTTTATTGATCTGGTTTGCCTTATTCTGGGAAATAAATCACAAGACATTTCTCATTTGGTGACACACACGTTTGAGTTTATTGTTAAACGGGCCCCGGGTTACCCACTCTTTTTTTTATTGATCTCATTCCTTTCGCTACTTCTGCCTATTATCCGGCTTCCAGTTTTTCCCCATCTTCTTTCTTTTTTCGTGCTTCTCGTCCTAAACTGATCTTTTTCTCGCATAAATTTTTTTTTTCCCCCCTTCCCTTAATTTCTGATCTCTTTTCTGCAAATACTCAAAACCTTTATAGATATCTTGTTTTTCCTTAATCCTGCCATTCATTTTGGTTACTTTAGTATCCTGTATATTTATTTCTGAGATCTCTATTGAAAACCGACTTTCAGTCACCAGAAGCAAAAAAAGGAATCACCAATAACTGTGTACAATCAATGTCTTCAATTCTATTGACTGCGAGAAAGCGTCGTATACTGGGAATCGCAGCTTTGTGTTTTTTTATTATATTATTGATTTCTGTGACAGGAACCGCAACAACTGGTAAGCAACAAGTTCTCACTAAAGGACAAGATGCACGTCATGAAGGCTCTCGAAGTTCCTCGAATCCTTCCAATATAGTCGCGCAAGTAGTTGATGAAGATGATAATTTAAAGAGTGGCAATGGTGGTGATCTTTATGATCAGGACAGCAATTTGCGGGCGGACAATGCCGAAGAGCCTATAAGAGTGAACACAAAAAAGCTTAACAATGCCAATGAAATGGTCAAGGATGAGAAGTCAGGTATTATAGATGAATCAAAGGTGAAACAAGCGGAGGAAAATAAAGGTTCTCTGGGTGACATTCCGCTTATGGCTGGTGACGATGCAGCTGTTGCAGCTGCTGCTAATAGAGCAAAGCAAGGTGAGATGGATGATGATTCTGCTGAATCTGCCGGTACTTTAAACCCTGATCTTAATGCAGAAAAGCCCGCTTCTAATGGAGATGATACGTTGAAAGAAGCAGTTAGCTCTGAGGATGTGCAATCCTCCGCCACGGTGCCTGCAACTGCAATCCAAGCCGACAAGCAGCTCCGTAGCTCTAGAAAGAAGCCGGAAGCTTCCCAGGATAATGATCTTGTGGACCCTGAAGAAGATCAAGATGCAAGCGACTCTTTGGAGTCTGATAAAGAGTTGAAACAACAGCTCAGTGACGAGGTGAAAGAATCTACTGAATCTAACAAGGAAAAGGACTTTGATGCAGCTAGGGAATTTCAGGAGATCATGCAATTATCACCTGTCGTTATCTTTTCTAAAACATACTGTCCCTACTCAAAGGGTCTTAAGGAATTATTGAAGAGCAGCTACGAAATTACCCCATCGCCTGCAATTGTGGAGCTAGATATGCATAAGTATGGTCCACAACTACAGGAATATGTTGGCAAAAGAACGGGTCGCAAGACTGTTCCCAACCTGATGGTTAAAGGTGTTAGTAGAGGTGGATTTGATGACATCATGGAACTTCATAAGAAAGGTACATTTGTTAAGGATTTTACAGAATGGGCAGGAAACGCTGCTAAGATTGAGAAGATTAATGCTCCATCTAACAGCTAAATTGCACAGTAATGACTATATCTGCGCTTACTGGCTGTCTGTTCCTTCTCTTTTTTATATTATTGCATTATTCGGGTCTTTTTTTTTTGCTTCAATTTATATGCTTTCGTATTCTATTGTGATTATACTTGATTGGTTTTTATAATAACAGTTTAAAGTTTGGTTTTTAATATCTCAATGTATGAATTTTGATGGCAAAGTGATATTAATTAACTGCTGATACATTCCCCATTTCATCTTTTGATATAGTTGATGGTGGATCGCTTAGCAACTATATAGTAATATTCGTATTCAAAAGTTTGTGGCTTGAGTCTTAATAGGTATAACTCATCATGTTACGACTATCGGAAACCACTGACACTATCCGAGATGTTAACAACCCATCTATCAGTAAGCCTCTGTATGCATCCAGAGGAGAGACGCAGTCTTCAGAGAAAGTGCAAAGGCTAATAATTGGTTTGGTTTGCAGAAACATCCAGAAGGTGGTTACTTTAAAAAGGGTGATAAAGTCAACCTTTTAAAAAGCGGAATATTATCCTGGACATAACGATTATCGGAAAGGTAAACTATCTTCAAAGTGGAGATTATGAAGTGTCTGTTTTGACGATTAAAGATCCTGATACCAGCCAGGGAAAAAAGCGCTGCCCAAACATGAAATTACCCGACGCTTAGTTATTATTTGATCTCGTGTGATGCACCAATGGGTTTCTATGTCAATAGATCAAGAATCATATATATTTACAGAAGCGAAGAGGACAGTATGTTCTAATCTATACAGATGGACGTGTAAAAAGCTTTGTGGTTGGATTTAATACTGAGAAGTGTGAAGTATACCAATGGGTTGTATCATACTGCGTTTATAAAGCAAGCTTCTTGCTTCCATCAGATAAAGTTAGTAGAGAATCTGCAGACGACTATTTGTTAATAAGTGAGATCGTTGTTCCAGGGTTTGACTTCGAAGACCATAATTTCATGCCAAGCAGTAAGATGGGGTATCTTCTGAATGAAAAGAAAGCAGATCAGCTTGAATGGTTGCTAGATATAAACTTGTATTACATGATAAATGTGTAAGTTAATAGATGTGATTTTATTAGTGTGGATCATAATTATAGGAGTAATGAGCTACTGTAGGGCTATATAGATCACGTGCAATCTTCTTTTCATTGATACTCCTCGCACCACTTTAATTTGGATAATAGCCTAGTAAACTCAGGTAGGAAATCGCGGTGAGGAATCAAGACCGAAATTATGGAACTCGCACTAAATGGAGAGGTGAAAAAAAAAACTACCGGGGAAAATTTTTAACTGGATGGAAAGTAACCTCACCTTGAAAAAAAAACTTGAGAAAAGAAATAGTGTAGTGAAGCGAACTAAAGAGATCTTCCATCATCTTCAGTGAACATCTCGAGATTTGATTAAAGGCTAAGACTAATAGACGAGTTTGAAGAAGCATACAATATGGCTACCGAATTAACTGTCCAATCCGAGAGAGCTTATCTTAAGGTATGCATTCGAATAATTAGCATTGAGTGATAAGTGTTTATAAACATCTAAAGTCAAGGGAAAATAAAATGAAGCATACTACTCAAACAAGGAGACGGATTTTTCAAATAAGAATATGACCTAGAGTATATGAAACAGAGGACCAGCTGAAGTTACAAAGGAATGCGAACAGCAAGCAAACAATCAATTAATCTTAGAAAAGAGAGAACAGTAGTAAAGCATGACTATAATCACAATATAGATTAACAGATACAGTAACGTTGTTGACTCAGATAAACCGCCAATCCTATTTGATTACTTATTATTTCGAACAGACGGAAGATGTTGTTTTTGGGATCATCTCAGCAATGGTGGAGTATGACACTTATGCGCATTAATTTTTGACATTTGGAAATGATTACTAACATTAAGAAACTACTTTTCTAGCAACCTCACATCTACAACAACCCAAAGTCCAAGGTTAGCAAGAGAGCTAAGAGATGGTACAAAGACATTGGTTTGGGATTCAAGACTCCTAAGACCGCCATCGAGGGAACTTACATCGACAAGAAGTGCCCATTCACTGGTTTGATCTCCATCAGAGGTAGAATTCTCAGTGGTACTGTTGTCTCTACTAAGATGCACAGAACTATCGTCATCAGAAGAGACTACTTGCATTACATTCCAAAGTACAATAGGTACGAGAAGAGACACAAGAATGTCGCTGCCCACGTTTCTCCATGTTTCAGAGTTAAGGAGGGTGACAACGTTACCGTTGGTCAGTGCAGACCATTGTCTAAGACTGTTAGATTCAATGTTATTAAGATCAACACCACTGAGTCTACCAACAAGTCCAAGTCTTTTGACAAGTTCTAAGTGAAGATTGGCGAGTGTATATCTTTTTAGTTGCTTATAAGATGCGGGCCATATAATGGTCGTATAATAAGAGTATAATCTTTGATAAGTATTCTGTAAATGTAATGGCCGTCTTGTGAAATGTTAGTGGTTGAATAAGTTTCTTGGGTTTCCTGCTTGATTCCCTTTTAAAATCATTCCTTCTGTTGGTTGATTGACACATCCGTGCAATTTTGTTTTATGGCTCAACTTTTTCTACCTTTCCTTCTAGTTATCAGGTCGCTTTTTTGAAAATCGACCGATCTGCTTTCAGGGTAACCCCTCATCTAAATGATGTAGCCCGTCCCGCTTGTACATCGGTTTCAGAGAGGTTACCCTCCACAAAAAATTAAAGAAGTGGTGTTAATCAACAAAGCTTGCCTATTATGGTAAGAACAAGGAGCGGATATCAATTTTGATCAAGGACCAAGACTTTTCTTCACTGCGTTATAGTGTTAAGCTACATGAAGGAGCAGTTTAAACAAAATAATGAAACCGGTCAGGAGGGAAAAAATGATGATTTGGATAAGATTGATTCAAATGGTCAAGCTATAAAGCCAATCGGGGATAAAGGTCAATCGAACTTATTGGAAGGTATTGATGATCGTCTAGAAATTTCAACGAGAAATGACCAGAATTCGACCCAATATGATGAAGAAATGCTGAGACTCGTCCGGGGTACGCTCGGATCTGGAGATATAATGAGGCATCCAAAAGATATTTCCAGTGAAGATACGATGAGTCAGTTAGAGTTTCAGCAATGGACTGATGGGATTTTGAATGATGATTATGTTAATGAAAATAGCATTACTAAAGTCCAGCATCTGGACACAGAACATGGGAGGAATAGTTCAAATGTACTGACAGAGCTCAATCATCAGTCACAGTATATCAAATCATCAGAATCTGATCATGGACCAAAAAGCAATATACAGAGTGCAGACTCAAAAACAAAGATTGAGCATCCTGATTCAACTATCTTAGGCCCCTTGGATGCAACAACACTTATTCATGATGCCTTACTTAGCTCAAAAACTCTGGAAAGTCTCACAAGTTTAGAATTATACACAAAAAAGCCCAGTAGTGATGGTATTGGAGATGTCGATAAGACGATATCTCAAATAGCAGATATTGATGACAATGCAGCAGAGAAAGAGGTTCAGCATCTAGCTGTTCAGGCAGTCCAGCAGGCTGTTGCAGAAGCTGAAGCAGAGAGACAACGAGATAAGAATATCATACTGAAATCTGAAGTTGAAAGTTGTGCAGCCCGTGGAAAAAGGCACCACATTTCTGATGATCGAAAGAAAGAGCGAGACCTTAAGCGTATCAGATCCGCCAAAGCCTTTGAAGTAAATAGGAAGCCTCCAAAGAAATCGTTTTTGAGATCTTTAGCTCGTCTATATAATAATGAGGAGGCCGGTTTAATAATGGGAGCCATATTAAAGGCAAAAGAGCAGGTTCCTACAGGTATCCAAGGCCAATACTTTTCTGAAAGTGAGGTTGCAGCCCTGGATATTTTTATCAAGGAGTACTGCCGGATTGTGGGAATAACTATGAATCAGATGAAACAGCGAATATGGTCAAATGGGAAAAAGAAAGATTGTTTTTGGCGTTGTCTTCAGGAAGTTCTGCCAGAACGAAGCAGGGCTTCACTTTATAAACATGTGCGAAGATCTTACCATATCTTCAAGGTGAGAGGGAAATGGACCAAGCAGGAAGATGAGCAACTTGCGAAGCTCGGTCAACAATTCAGCGGACGGTGGCAGCTAGTAGGAAAGGAAATGGGAAGGATGCCTGAAGATTGTAGGGATAGGTGGAGGAATTACATCAAATGTGGTGATAATAGAAAAACTGATAAGTGGACTATAGATGAGGAAGAAAGGTTGAAGGAGGTGATTGCTGGGATGGCCAAAACAGAGAACTCAAAAAGCACACCAAAAATCAACTTTACCAGGGTTAGTGAACTGATGGGTGGTACTAGATCCCGTATTCAATGCAGATATAAATGGAAAAAGCTCCAAAAACGATACGGTAAGCTGGAAGGAGGTGCAATGGAGGGTGTTAAAGTTTGGTTACTTTCTCGATTGAAGGAGATTTGGCTAGAAGAAAAAACAGAACAGATAGACTGGGATGCTTTAGCATCTATCTTCTCAAGATCTGCTTGGAAGGGTAAGGATTTACGATCATGTTTTGAGAATATGAAGAAAAGTATCGAATGTCAGGGAAGAACATTTCCAGAAATAATTGATCAACTTGTGGAAAAGTACGGCTCTGTTTGAGTAAAAGCATTCGGTTGATTCGCTATCACTGTTCGGTATAGCCCCAATAGAATACGATGTATTGGGATTGTATTAACTTTGATGATATTTGCTCATTTTCATATTAATCGTCTTGATGTTTCTTCCAGTACACTTTTTGTACTGTCCAGCCCTTTTTTGAAAAAGAAAACTATTGCTTGTATAATACGTAATAAAGGAATAATAGGTCTTCGAGGAGGGATTAACAAAGAAGAAAAAAAAAATACATTTCAACCATTATGCGGACCCTTCCGCGTGAGATATCGGTGTTAAAAACTTACTGACTAAAGCCATGTTGACTATAATTTGCTAAATGAGCATGATGTGACCAAATCCATTTTCTTCCTGTAAGCGGATCCCGCAAATGCACCCAAAATTTACAATTGAATATGTTTGTAAAGCTATATTCTTGTTCTAGCTCATCTTTTTTTTTTTGCTTTTTTTTCACTGAAGGTTTCAAGAGCTAAAAGGCAGGTTTTGTTTTTGTTAATCTGTATTCTTTACTGTCGCTAATCATATAGTTTACCTAGGCGTATATAGCGAGTTTTCTTTCAGAGTATATTTGGTCTGTCCCAAAATATTAAGTTCGACTACTTTTCAGAAGATATTTGCCGCCGATTGGCACAGGATCAACGAAAACTTAATAATAATAGTCCCCTCTCATTGCTTACCGTTTTGCCCGAGGTCAGAGAAAACATTGAGTGAAAATTCAGCTCGTGAAAAATTAACTGGTGCACGGCTAAAAGTTCCACTTTCACTTCTACCGGTAACTTTTATTTATTTACTTGCGGACTTTCTTGAGCTTCTTAGATCATTCACAGTTGTCCTCCTTCGTTTGCTATTGCGTTTCATTACTGTTTTCGACCGTTGAAAAGCGACTGGTATAGTGTTTAGGCTTAAGGATCGGTTATCTAATCAATCAGTCAACCAAATCTGGGGTTCCTCGATAATTTTTTTTTTTTTTTTTTTCCCTCCCCCCTTATTTCGCGCGTTTATTTTTCGCAGCTCCATCGGCATCTTATATTTTGTTGATAAATCAAGATACCGTACATTAAGAACTATCTATCCTACGAAGTGAAGTTTGCGAATCACTGAAAAAGAGTGGAATTCCATCGTTCTCAGATATTAAACTTTAAACGTTATGGCGAAGACAAAGGGCTCTCGCCAGTCTCAGCAAAAGTCGAAGCCAAAACGGAGGAGAAGAAACAGGGTCCCAATATCCTGCACCATTTGTCGACGAAGAAAAGTGAAATGTGATAAAAAGAAACCGCAGTGTACAAATTGTATCAAAAATGGTGTGGCCCATTTGTGTCATTATTTAGAACCCAGTTGGGCAAAACCTTTACGCGAAGAAGAGCTCAAGTTTCCTGGTGCAAGAGTCACCGATTATGGTACTCCTTTAGAAAGAGAAAATAGTCAGTTGAAACAGAAAATCAAAGAGCTTGAGCATCAAAATACAGAATTAAAGCAAATTCATGAAGAATCACATGTTTCGCATCGTACAAATGTTCTAGGTACTCCTTTTAAGTCCCTTGATGATGCTGATTTACTTGATTGCATATCAAATTCGAATACGCTATTCACCGCGAAAAGGGGATCCACATATCATTTCCCAATAATCTATGAAATTAGCGTGTTCTCTTGGATGTTTATTGTGAGGAATGATTCATATCTTAATGATTTATGGCTAAAGATTATCAATTTAAGGAAGCATTACGAGTATTACTATAGTAGCAAGAATGCTATGGCTGATGCTTCACATCGTTTGGCTACTGATTACAGCAATTATGGCACAAAGTTAGATAAGATACGTGATAACTCTCTGCCTGATAACGTTGATAATAGAGCCAATATTCATACAAGTAAACTAAAAAGATTTTTGGATAGCACTTTATCTCTAGCGACAAAGAATTTGACAAAACCTGCTGAAGAAAGGTCAGGTACATCTGGTGAGATCTTGCAAAATAAGACAAACGGTAGTAAATCTCCAGCGGCACATTCTGTGAGTGAAATATCGGATGATGAATCTGATTTAGCAGATGAAGAGAAGGTCTGTCCTTTAATGATAGGTGATGCTCGCGATGTTTTTAAGGAGAAACTCACAAGAAAAAATATCAATGCTTTAGGGAATTTTGCCACGGTCTTAAAACAGAAGAATGATAGTGGCTACAAGACACCTCCTACTGTTGTTTCCTCGCCCAAAAGTTCAATGTCTTCGGGATTTGCAAAGGATCAAGAACATACGGAGAACACTTTTTTAGGTTTGGATAAGAAACAAGAAGCCCAAGTTTGCCCGTTCAAGCGTAGTATGGCTTCTCATTCCACTTCTTCAGAAGCTACAGCTTCATCTTCCCCTACAATAAAAGATAAAGAAGCATTTCACAGGAAGAGAACTTTCTCTGAAGGTTCTACATCACACAGGATAAAGCAATTGAAAAGCTTATCACCGTCAGAAGTCAAGGGTTTAAATTATAATAACACAGAAGAGGTCCTATCCATTATAGAGAAATATCTTCCCGGAAGAAAGGTTGTTTGGTTATTAATTGATAGATTCTTTGAGAAGCTTTACATACAGATGCCATATTTAGACGAAGAAAGCTTTAGGATTCGCTTAACTTCTATCATTGGACCAAAAAATTTGGGATTTCAACGTATAAGAATACGAAATATTGGAACACAGTATTGTGAAGAGTTTCTAAGTGTTTGCTTAATGTTGATTGTTATTCGATTGAGCTGGTTGTCTCTACCAATTAAAGTTACAGATGATTTGTCACCTGAAGACAAATTATTAATGAAACCAGAGAATTTAGTCACCATGGTTTTGATTGATATGGTGAAGGAGATATTTTCTAATGCCAAGCTAATGAGTAAACCCTCTTTGATTATTTTTCAAGTGGGTCTCTACTTGAAGCTTTATAACATACTGGCTCCAGAAGATGGTTTTGACGTTGATGATACGTTTACAGACGGTGGCTCTAACGAAGGCAAGCGTAAGAAGAAGAAAACGGGTTCGTTGAAAAGTGTAAATGACTTAAGTGGTGACCTTTCTTATGAAGCACCAAGCATCAACTCTCCTAATTTCATGACTATGCTTGTGCAGCTTGGCCGTACGATTGGTCTTAACAGAGATCCTCTTAATTTCAGAAATTTTTATTCATCTGTCGATCCGATTGCAAACTCGAGATTGTTCAGAAAAAGACATTTATGGAGGAAATTGTGGTACGGCCTTTTATATCTTAGTATTGGGTGCAATTTAAGTATGGGTGATTATAAGAAAGGACTTCCTATCGAGTTAGATTTGGATCCAACTCTTGGTTCTGTCAATAAAAGTTGGGATTGCAGGCTCCCGGGCGGTGTTGAACAAGGAGTACTGGAAAAGGTGTTTTATGGAATTGCCTTAGAAAAAGAGCAAATAGTGGTAGCCAACTTTAGGGATTCTATAGCAGTCTATCATTTGCTTTATACAGCTATGAGTTCCTTGATGCGTGTCGATCATTCTTCATCCACGAAGACTATTGCAAAGATTATGAACAAGCTTCTTGATTTGATATCTGAGAAGTCAAGACTTGGATTGAACACAGCTTTCCTTTTGAGTGAAGATGAAGAAGAAAAAAAGTCATTCAATATGCGGTCGAATGCTTCACTTTCTGATACGACATTTGGTAAGTCTGTCCGTGTTTACAAGTTGCGTTTGTATCTCATTATCAAATCCATGCTTTTTGCTTTGAATTACCTTCTTCTCATCAATCACGAGCAGAAGTTTAACCATCTTATTGCTGATAAATCAAGCACCTTGGTAAGGATTTCAAAGCAGAAACATTACATTACCACATATTTTGAAGGGACGCTATTATTAGCTGTTGATAACTTTAATGCCTTCATTCAGCTTCTTGGAAACACAAGTAAGTGTTTATCTAATTGTGGCTCCGAATTGATCACATATCCATACTTATTGATTTTAAACCACCGATCACATGAGTTTCTAATATCGTTAATACTGCGACTTCAACAGAATTCACCCCTTACTATTGATATTATTCAAAAGAACGGAATAGATAAGGATGAATTATTGAAGAGAATGTTCCGCTATCTAAAAACATTCTTAGAAAAGTTGGAAAGTCTTACTGGATCATATTATTACGCATGGAGATTGAAAAAAATGGTGAAATTCTTTTATAACATCTTGGTTCATTCTAAGAAACTATTTGGCGTGGGCTTTAATCTGGTGCAAGGTTCGTCTGATTGTAAGCGGGATGAGCTCAAAAGTTCAATTTCAAAAGAACAGCAAATACAACTTCAAAGATCTCGCCAGATACGGCAGCAGCAACAGCGTCAAGGAGCGATCAGTGTTCAGTCATCTTCTTTGAAAAATGGTCCTACTAGTGCATTCGAAATAGCCTTTGGCACTTCTAAGTTGCCTCCTGTTACAGACTATGCTGAGATGAACAAGCTTGCCTATCAGTATTATAAGCAAAGCTTTGATCAGGAGACGTACTCGAACAAGGATGAACAGCAAGAACAAACAGAACTGGAACCTCTGAGGGCAGAACAGCAGCAGCATAGTCCCGCTGTGAGTAATGTTCAAAAATCGTCAGCCCCGTGTACTTCACATGCTTCTGTGAAAAGATTGCAGGCAAATTCACATATGGATGATTTCTTTGGAGACGATTTCTTTTACGATCTCCCAGATGTTGATTCTGGCCTGTTAGGTGACACATTGAGTCCCTCTCTTTATAATGTTCCAGGTTTAACAACAGATGCTAACCAAGCAGGTTTAGGTATGGAGCCTGGAGGGGGCTCTGCTAGGTCAAATATTACTGGTACTTTGCTTTCGAGCTCCTTCGATACCAACACATTTGTGGGTAATGCTTACAATTCGCTAAACGAGATTGATTTCACAAATGTTGACCTAAATTCTCAGTTTGATGGAGCTACCAGCATGGAAAATAGCGGTAGTGGCATAAATGACCAACCTACAGACGATAATCATTTGTCGGGTCTTTCGAATCTACATCTGCAGTTTACGGACTAGTGATCTCTTTACTTTTATTATATGTATATATGTTTCAAGTGAGTTATTTATAATACTTGAATGCTAAATATGGCTTTCCGGACTCTCGTTAAGTTTTCCCATTTCCTTGGTGATTCTTTGTGGTACTTTTTATTATTGTTTTTTTTTTGGCCTAGAATAATTCAACTTTACTGGTAAGCACGGTCAAATTTATATCAAAGGTATTCAGTCCCTCTTCAAATGATCTATTACCAAGAAGTCTTAGTATCATCTTTCCGCACTGCCTTAATACTGTTGGTAGCGAATTATCTGCGGTTAATTTTTTTTTTATTAGTGGGGTTCGTGACGACTTCATCTTATCCTATTTGCTCTACTTTTGGCAACCCCGACTTTTCCCCCTTGAAACAAATATATTCAGATAAAATTGGGTCAACATCACAGTCAACATGTTTCGGCTTGTTGTGAGACGAATGCTGGTAGAACCTCCTACGATTTTGCCAGTAAGAAGTTTCTCGGCTGTTAGATTGGCTTTATGTCCTCGGACCTTAAGCTGGCCTAAAAATTTAGTGCAGTATTCCTTCGGCACTAATAAAGCATTACTTTTAGGTACAGTATTTCGGAACAAGGCACTGAATGCAGGAACCCGTTCCTACAATAACCTTTTGCCTGCCTCAAAGTCCTTTAATTCGGGCTCCATATTAAAAAAGGGGCTCCGATCGGCATCACACTCTTCCGATTCGAAAAAACAGCATCGACGTTACATCAAATATGCATGTCTTGTATTGTTCTTTGTTGGAATCCTATTAAGTGCAAGGTTTCGTCAGGGAATTTATGATTCATACTTGATTGCTAAGCGGGTGGGCGTTGTTACCGTTGCAACTACAAAATGCTTTGGTTTGTATCTTCGTACGTTGAGAAAGAAGTTTCCATCCCAAAAAGAGTACCAAATTGCCCTTGCTCAAACCCATAAAAAGGCAGCAACAATAACTTTAAACGCCCTTAGAACTAATGGTGGAATTTATATAAAAATTGGACAACACTTAGGAGCTATGACGTATCTTCTACCTTTTGAATGGACTGATACTATGACCCCATTACAAGACGAATGTCCGCAGTCATCCTTTCAGGATATTAAAGATATGTTTAAGCTTGACACAGGAATTGATTTGGAAGATTATTTCTCCGAGTTTGAACATATTCCAGTAGGTACAGCATCTTTGGCACAAGTACACATTGCTAAATTGAAATCTAGTGGAGCTCAGGTTGCTGTGAAGGTTGAGCATCCATCTCTAGCAAAATTTGTCCCTCTTGATGTTTGGCTAACTCGTACGGTATTCAATCTCATGTATAAAGTTTTTCCACAATATCCACTAACATGGCTTGGTGATGAATTGCAGAGTTCAATTTACGTCGAATTAGATTTTAGAAATGAGGCTCGCAATGCAAAGCAAACAGATAAATATTTTAGACCATACCATCACTTAACAGCGCTTCGTATTCCGAAGGTTTATTCTTGCAAAAAAAGAATTCTTATAATGGAATATGTTGGAGGAGCTAGGTTGGATAATCTTGTATATATGGATAAACATAATATTTCACGTTCGGAGGTTTCATCTTGTTTGTCTCATATATTCAATAACATGATCTTTCAATCTGGTTTTGTTCATTGTGACCCACACCACGGCAATCTTTCTATCAGAGCTTTGAGTACGCCTAAAGATGGACACAACTTTGAGATTGTTCTTTATGATCATGGTTTGTATCGCACAATACCTCAAAGTATGAAGGTTGACTATGCTAGATTCTGGTTGGCGATGCTTGACAAAAAGCCTGATCTTATGTGTAAATATGGTAAGCGGTTCGCTCACATTGGTGATGATAAGTATCCAATTTTGGCAGCAGCGCTTACAGGAAGAGACTTGAAGCATGCTACATCTGGTGATATCGAGGATGGAAGAAGCCAGGAAGAAATAGATAATATGAGGGAGTTACTAATGGATGATGGTATGATATTGGATTTGATGTCTTTATTGGCTTCCGTTCCAAGGATAGTACTTCTTATATTCAAGACCAATGATCTTGTTCGTCATCTGGATGAATCGCTTCGAAACCCTTTGGGAAATGAACGAACATTCTTTATTATGGCAACATATTGTGCGAAGACAGTGCTAGATGATGATCTTTCAAATAACGACCGTGATAATAAAAGATGGTCGCTTAAATGGTTAATCAATGGTGTAATGGCTTGGTCTAAATACTATAACAGAAGTGTGCAACTACATGTGTTTGATTTTGCTTCTTTAATTAAGCAAGTGTTTCAAAAAGCTCGAAAGACAATCATTATGGATAATGGCATAATAGCTTGACTATATTTATTTAAATATTTATACTTCTTAATATATTCCCAGCTTATAATGTTTTGGAAACGTACAATTATTCTATTTCTACCCACTCTTTCTTTCATTTAAATGTCTTATAGGCTTGTTACAGGAGTATGATTTGCACTTAAGGAAAACTTGATTGTTATTTATACTTCAGCGGGTAGATTTGGGGACCTATGAGATGTTTATGAGATGTTATGATGCTCTATATCATATTACCTCATTTAAGTTCAAATGAATTTATTATGTGAATCAAATGAGTGTTCCGACAGATATCGAAAATACTTTGCAGAAAAAGTTTTCCTCAGATAAGCTTCATACCTAATCCACTCCCCACTTAGAATGATCAATTCCACTTCTACAGAAATATATCTACTATTTTATTTATTGTTTATGTATTTTCTCGAGATGGCGTCACGGAAATTCTTGATATATTAGCCTCCACTGCGAATGCAGCGCTTAATGCAGCTCACGAAAAGAATAGTAATTCAATTTCCGTTATAAGGACCTGGAATAAGAACCTGGCAATATTGTTTATGCTGATCAAGCTGTTGTCCCTGGTATTGACAAAGTGCGCAAGGGACAACCCGCTTCACTCTGTACGAAGTTTATTGGGCCTTTTTCAATTGCTCAAAAGATTTAACGAGTGAATTACGGGTTTGAATTACCACTTTCGTACAAGGGCAGTCCAATTTTCCAAATTAAAAGACAATATACACTACCGGATGGCTTCTTTAAAGATTTGGTTCAGCCAGCTGCACAGTTTAAGAAGTATAAGACGAGTCTGTTGAAATGGAAATTACCGCTGTATAATTGACCACAAAAAAAATGTAAAAGGTCACTATATGCTTGCAACGTTTAACGATAATACCAACGAATGGAAAGGAGCGAATTCTTTATGAATTTAAGCAGTGAAATGCAAATATTTTAATGAACTGCTCGAATATTAAATATGAGTCTTTAGCCTTTTTGGAAAACTCAAGATGAAGATAGAAATGAATAACTTTAAGATTAACTAAGAGAAGAATTATAACTTAACAAAGAATGAAGAAAGAATAACTTAAAGAGCCTAAACTTTAACATACGTTTTAGCTAAGGATAACTTTCAGAAGATAACAACAATATTTTATTATAAGTTGTCGGTTTGATAACTTAACTTTACCTCAAATTATAAACATTCATAAAGGGGTGCTTTATCTATATTCTAACCGAGTTTCGAACTAGTCTTACTATTTCATTATACAACACTTCTGCACTTACCTAAATTATATTATAACATACTTTACACTTTACATATCAACATACACTACTTCATATTTAAGTGGTTTAACACACTTATTATAAATAACCACTTAAACCACTTTCCTATTTGGGAATTCAAAAGAATTTAGGTTCACACCAAAGCATACCCCTACTATGTAAAATCCCTGTTAGCTCAGTCGGTAGAGCGTTCGGCTTTTAAATGCTATTCTAGCTAGAAGTCGACCGAACGGTCGGGGGTTCGAGCCCCCCATAGGGAGTTTACTCTATTTTTTTTTCAAAATGCGTGTATATTTTTAGTTAAGAGGCTTTGCTCTCGTACAGTTTTAGACCAAGCTTTCATTAGATATAATGCATCAAAAAAAATTGCATATTCCTTATTTTCATTGTCTACTTACAGCCAGGTGTCGGCTTTTAATGTTTATGGATATAATGCATCAAAAAATATTGCATATTCCTCATTTTCATTGTCTACTTGCAGCCAGGTGTCGGCTTTTAATGTTTATATTATGCCATATGGTCTTCACAGAGAGAGTACCGCTTCGGTCGAACAGATTATAAACACTTCATCAAGATACCGGAGCGGACTCGGAAGTGAGCTAAAACAAGCTTTCCCAACATATTATTTACCAATATACGGCTCACTTGTGTGTCTGCTATTAATTCTGATGACCCACATTGGCATCATAAATAAAGTGCATTACTTTGAGCCAAATAACCCCATAAAATTTGTTGGGAATGATGGGACAAGCTCATTTACCTTAAAGAAACTTATTGAAAAGAAAGTTCCAGCGCTTCAAAATCGTGCAACATGTCTATTAAACCCATTGCTTTTCAACGGAGATTTACAGACAATATATGCAGGTGTAAGGACATTTCGTTCACGTGATCAGCTGTATTTTGGAAGACGGATTCTTAAGATGAGTGACGGAGGTTCAGCAGCACTTGACCAGGTTATTAGTTCAACAAAATTTCGAAGTGCAAAACCGGAACCTTGCGATATTCCAGATGGACAGCAAAATCTGGATATTGGAAAAAGTACGAGATATTTTACAAAGGAAGAACTTTTGGAAGGGGATATACAGGACGATAAAAGGCCTATTGTGCTCGCTCTTCATGGATTATCAGGGTCTTCTGCAGAACCATACTGTCGATGCCTTATGAGTCCTTTATTCCATAAAGAGCATTTTAATTGTTTTGTTCTTGATGCCAGGGGTTGTGGGGGTATGAATATCACAACATCTTCCCTATTTTGTGCATTATGGACAGAAGATGTTAGAGAAACTGTGAAGGTACTAAAAAAAAAATACCCTGGCCGATCCATTTTTGCGGTTGGCTTTTCAATGGGTTCCATCATATTGACGAATTACTTAGCCCAGGAAGGTGAGAATTCTGGCATAGATTTTGCTGTCACCCTTTCATGCATCTGGGATTTGCGTGCTTCGTCAAACCGAATGGAATCGCACTTCCTCTCAGGGAACTTTTACAGTCCACGTATGGCAAAGAACCTGCTAGAACTCTTAGAGAAACAGAAGGACAAGCTATCAGAACGTGAACAGTTCAAGAAGAAATATACAAGAGAGAACATCTGCAAAGTGCATCGTCTTACCGATTTTGATGATAATTTCACGAGTGAAATGTTTGGATTCAGTTGTGCTGACGAATATTATTGTTACGCGTCACCAATAATCCGGATGAACGACATCCGGACACCATTATTGAATATTAACTCTGAAGACGACCCTGTAGCTGGTGGTTTTGATGTTGGTGCATTACCCGTTAGAAGGGCAAAATTCAATCCATACATTACTATGATCACAACTACGCACGGAGGCCATCTTGGTTGGTTCAAACCGAACAATACCAGATGGTACTCGGAACCAGTTGCAAAACTTATGGGGGAGCTTTACAAGGAAGTGTATGTTCACGGTGCTGCTAAAATTCAGATAAATCAGCACAGCCTTCCAAATGGTCCCCCTATTTCTGAAGGGAAATTGTTGATAAAGAGATTTATATCCTAGTTGTGGAGGAAAATGTTTTGTGAATCTCATGTGACTTTGAAAGCCACAATTGATAATGACTAATTATCTATTTATTGGTTACCATATGATGCATGCTTATTTACAGAAAAGGCGGGGAAATCCATAGTAGCTGTTTAAAGCTAGAAGTTATGATCATATTTGATCCAACGTTATCGTTTTAGGCATTTCGATGGGCCCCAAGGGAGGATTTGAAGGAGAATGAAAAATATCGAGAATAATAAGAAAAAAATAAAAATAACAGACAGGGTTCCATCACTGTTATCGATAAAATTCACCTTTTCTCCTTACGTATATTTAGCTCGCCTTTGGTTTAACCGACATTCTATATGTATCAAATCATATATACTCATTTATCTACTTTTATACAAAACAGAAATCAGAGTTTTAGTTTTATCAAAATGTTTATATTTAGCTCATGCTGTAATGGCACCCGGTCGGGTGAATTCAACGGTCGTATTTCTTGAGATGGATGACATGTTCTGAATGTGGCTGCACACAATTTTTTCGATGATAAGAAGCCGTCTACCCACGCGGAATCAGATATCTTTTTTTTTTACCCCTCCCTATTCAGATGCTCCGATGTCGCATCACAAAAATAGACACATTCATTACTGTATCATAATTATTCCTTGACGTGTATTAAGAACATAGCCACAAAGCCGTTTCTCCAACTAAATCAGCTGTAATCTGATTTAAAAATAAAACAAGCGATTACTTTTTTCCGTCATTCTTCCTAAAACTCAACTTTACGAATAATGATTAATTCACTCTATCACAGGTTTAGAAGGCCCACCTAAAAAAGATTCTCTCTCGAGTGTAAAGAACAGAATAATTTCTTGAAGCAATAAACAAATTTAACTACCATTCTGATTATCCCTAAACACGAAACTTAAAATTAAGAATTTAAAATTTAAAAATCAAGAAAGACGGTGGAAAGTCCCGAAGCTTCTGTTTCAAAAAAAAAGCCATATTTCATTCAGTGATAAAAGCGAACGATACTTTCGCCACAGATTAAGTTAAATGCATTTGTGCTCCACACCTCGAGGTATTATTGCGCGCCCCATCAGTGACAAGAAATCGAGAGTTATCATTAGACAGCCTAGATAGACAGCCGTATGCTTGAGAGGATGAGATAACGACAATAAAATTATCTACATTTTCAGTGGCATGCAAATCTTCTTTGTTCAATTCCGCGATCAATTTGCATGTCTTTTCCGCTCTTTTCCAAGTATTTTCATGAATATATAACATAGCAGATGCTCCACGGGTCCAAGATTTGGTTCAAGAACAATATTCTTAAAATGCTTTAATTATAGATCACACCTTTCCCTTGTATTGACCATCGTTCTTATAAGTATATGGTATTATTTTTTATAGTATCATCCTGAAATCGGCAACACCAAGACATCTTGGTAAAATCTAAAGAAAATGGAAAAGGAAATTCAAGATTCGGTGTCTTCAGACACCGCATCTCCTGAGAAGTTCGAAGAAAAGAAGAAGGGTTTCATAGACGTCGAAGAGACAAACGAAGACCACTATCAGCGTCTTTATGAGCGTATGGGAAGGAGCTCGAAATCTGGCGGCAACAATGATATGGACTCTGCAGATGTCCAGTTTGTCATCGATAAAATTAAGGTTATGAATATGGACGAGTCTATCCAAATCTTAAAGGATACACAAGTCGAACACACTGGTGATTTAAATTTTCCCGAGACTTCTAGGAAATTGATTGACGATCTTCTAGCAGGTCCAGAAAACTTTCCGGAAGGAGAGTACGAGTTCGAGGTTAAAGCAGAAGCAGCTATCATTAAGTACTTTTCTCCTTACGCAGAGGTTCGTGCCGTCACTAGTCCAAACGACGATATAAATATACCTTGCGAAACTATCAGGGCATACGTCTTAGGATTAATCTGGGCTGTCATTGGACAGTTCATCAATTCGTTTTTCAACTCCCGTTATCCCAACATAACAATCACTTCACCTGTTTGTCAAACTTTGCTTTACCCTTGTGGTAAAGCGTGGGAGCTTATTATTCCTAACTTGAGCTTTGACTTCCGTGGTCACCATATTCAGTTAAACCCTGGCCCTTGGAATTATAAAGAACAGATGTTTGCAACCATTATCTTTGATGTCTCTCTCACCTCTGTTTATGCCTTTAGCAATATTCAAACGCAGCAAGTCTTTTACAATGACACTTGGATAACTGCTGGTTACTGTATTATGTTGATTTTATCCACTCAGTGTATGGGTCTCGGTTTCGCTGGTATTTTGAGAAGGTTTGTGGTCTTCCCAATCGAAGCTATTTGGCCTACTCAGCTTCCAACGCTTGCCTTGAATAGAGCATTGTTGGTCCCTGAAAATAAGAATAAGACTCATGGATGGACAATCTCTCGTTACACATTCTTCTTCATTGTTTTCGCAGCAAGTTTCTGTTATTATTGGTTCCCAGGTTTCCTATTCGAGGCATTGAGTTATTTCTCATGGATGACTTGGATCAAGCCTGACAACTTCAATTTGGCTACTGTCACTGGAGTTCAATTTGGTCTTGCTTATAACCCAGTGACAACTTTTGACTGGAATATTCTAGGATACTTCAATCCATTGTCTGTTCCATTTTTTTCTTATTCTCAGCAATATCTCGGAACTTTCATTTCAGGATTGATTATTCTTGCTGTGTATTACACAAATACGAAATTCACCGCATATCTTCCAATAAACTCCTCAGGCATCTATGACAATACTGGCGCAAGTTACAATGTCACCATGGTTATGGATGGTAGCCGGTTGGATGAGAAGAAGTATAAAAGCTATTCTCCGCCCTTTTATAGTGCTGCTAATCTTGTTGTGTACGGTGCATTCTTCTTGACATATCCTTTGATGTTCTTCTATGTCCTTTTGGATCAGTGGAGAATTGTGATGAAAGCTTGTGGTGATATATGGAAATTGATAAAAGACGGATTTCTGAATGTTATCAATGAAACCAAGGCTGCAGGATCTGCTTTGGTTCATGGTGACATTAAAGGTTTCTTTGTTCATTTGACTACCATATTTTTGGATAAGGGATCCGTTTATGATGGATTTGATGATCCTTTCACGCGTGCAATGAGGAAATATCCAGAAGTTCCAAACTGGTGGTTCTATATTGTCGTCCTTATTTCCTTCATCTTTGCTATTATTATACTAGAAGTTTATCCTCTCAACACTCCAGTCTGGACTATCTTCTTTGTCATGGGTATCAACCTTGTGTTTTTGATTCCTATGAACCTTTTGAATGCAATTGCTGGTGTTAGTGTCGGACTTAACGTCTTGGTTGAACTCATCATCGGTTATGCTGCTCCTGGTGCCGAGTCGTTGATGTTTGTTAAAGCCTATGGTTACAACATTGATGGCCAAGCCTCCACCTATATCTCAGACCAAAAAATGGCTCATTATGCCAGAATTCCTCCAAGAGCTGTTTTCAGAGGTCAACTTCTATCAACTATCCTCACATCATTTGTTGCTTATGGAGTTGTTGATTTTGTTGACAATAATGTTAATGGTATTTGTGATGAAGATCAAGCGCAGCATTTCACATGTGATAATGGTTCACGTATTTACTTCAGTGCATCTGTCATTTGGGGTCTTGTTGGTCCTAAGAGAGTTTTTGCACAGCAGTATCCGGTTCTTAGATGGTTGTTCCTTGTCGGTTTCATCCTTGCCTTTGTCTGGTGGGGATTGAAGCACTACGGTGGAGCCATCAGAGATAAAGCAAAGAAGTCACTATCTCAAGGATTATATTCCGTTCTTGACTGGACTATCTTTAAGCCAATTTCTCTACTTAAAGATATTCATCCTGCTTTGATTTCCATTGGATTCCTTGAATGGGCTCCTCTAAATCTTGCTTATCAGACCGGCGGAATGTACTTGTCTTTTGTTTTCATGTACTATATTAGAAGACATATGACAGCATGGTGGGAAAAGTACAATTATGTGCTTTCTGCTGGCTTAAATGCAGGTCTCGCCTTTTCTGCTATTATTGTGTTCTTTGCTGTTCAATATCACGCTGTTGATGTTAGTTGGTGGGGCAACAATGTTGTTTCAGAAGGAGTTGATGGTTATGCTGGACAGACAGCCTTGAAAACTGATTTACCTGCAAGAGGATACTTTGGCCCAGAAACCTGGAGTTGAATATAAGCCAGTTTATTCTTATCAGTTATCCTACTTAATTTTTTGTATAAGATATTGTTTTGTGTCAACCATACTAAAGAAATTTACATTTCGATTGTTAATTTCAAGTAATTTTCTTTTACCGCCGGAAGTATGTTCGAGAACCACTCACTGTGACTATCTTTTATATACGTAATAAGTCTTTTTCATTTGTTAGGAAAGTCTACACGATTTAAATGCAAATGGAACATTATTGATGAGGAATATGTACCGGAATAAGAAAGTAGGAAAATGTGTGTTTCCACAAAATTAGAACTTAGGTGTTTAGATAGCAGGACCTGCGGACAAAACTTCCTCAGTACAAGAGGAAGCGTACTTCTCGAAATTTTCCATGAAAAGCTGAGCCAGGTTAGTAACCTGGTCCTGGAAGTCAGCATTACCATCAGACCAGTTACTAGCCGGATTTAAAAGCTCTGAAGGGACACCTGGACAAGACTTAGGAACCCTCAGTCCGAATGTTGGGAAGTTCTCATATTCAGCTTTTGCTAGGACACCAGAGTGAATTGCGTCCAATATTGCTCTAGTGTACTTTAATGGGCATCTCTTTCCACCTTTAGACATCGGCTTTCCAGTCCATCCAGTGTTGAGCAGCCATGCATGAGCGTGATGGGCGCTCATTTTGTCAGCCAACTGCTGGGCATATCTCATTGGATGTAACACAAGGAACGGCTGCCCGTAGCAAGCGGAGAATGTAGCCTGAGGTTCAGTAACACCCACCTCCGTTCCTGTCATCTTGGATGTGTATCCGGAGATGAAGTGGTACATAACTTGGGCTTTGGTGAGTTTGGAAACTGGTGGTAGAACGCCCATAGCATCGCATGTCAAAAGAATTATATTTGTTGGATGAGTGTCCACCTGACATGGAATCTTGGCAGATGGTATGAACTCAATTGGGTAGGCACATCTAGTGTTGGCCGTAATAGAGGAATCCGAGTAGTCGACAACTCTTGTAACTGGATCATAGACCACATTTTCGAGGACCGAACCAAATTTTATAGCATGGAAAATCTCTGGTTCTTTAGATTCGGAGAGATCGATGCACTTTGCATAACATCCACCCTCAACATTGAAAACACCGTGGTCAGACCAGCAATGTTCATCATCGCCGATCAATTTTCTGTGTGGATCAGCACTCAATGTGGTTTTTCCAGTTCCAGAAAGTCCAAAGAACATTGTCACATCACCATTCTGAGTTCCGACATTTGCAGATGAGTGGAGTGTGAGAACATGGTGTTTTATTGGCATCAAGTAAAACATGAGAGTCAAAATTCCCTTTTTCATCTCCCCCGCATACTCTGTACCAAGTATCACCATCTCCATCTCCTTGAAGTTCAGTTCCACTGTTGTTGCCGACGTCATACCTCTTGTGAAGACGTTTGCAGGGAACTGACCAGCATTCCAAATGGTGAAGTCCGGCTCACCGAAACTTTTCAACTCCTGCTCGGTTGGACGAATGAGCATGTTCTTCATGAACAACGCATGATAAGCACGAGCGCACACGATTCTGACCTTGATACGGTATCTTTTATCCCAGCCAGCAAATGCATCGATTATGTAAACCTTCTCTCTGGTTCGCAAATAGTCGATTGCTCTGGATCGGGAGATTTTCCAAGTTTGGTCATCCACTTTCTTATTCACAGGTCCCCACCAGACGTCATGCACAGAAGATTCTTCGGCCACTATCCTTTTATCCTTAGGTGATCTTCCTGTCTTTCCTCCAGAATAAGCTATAAGTGCACCTGTAGAAGAAATTGTTGTACCCTTCTCCTTTAGTGCGTCCTCGTACAAAATCGGAACGGCTGAATTATAATGGATTTTTGTATCTGGGCTTAAGCCAAGGGCCGCGGCAATGGAGTTTTTTCTCTCTGCCTTGTTAAAAGGAGCAGTTGATTCTGCTTCAACTGAGTTTGCATATTCTCTATTGAGATCGATAGCGGTTGGTGCCATTTTGTATTATAGAGAAATGTTTATTACTTTATATTTGTAATTTTTAGCTGAAAATTGCAGCTCCTGCTAATATGAAGTTTGAAAATAATAATGTAACACTGTGAATCAAAGGGATCGATAACTTTGTCTTAAAGTCGTTGCAAGTACGTAAGATTTTCGGAGAAATGAGAAAAGATGATGATATATATATTACACACAAGAACGGCTACATATTCTTTCTATCAAGGGAAATTTAAATGCTATTTATACTGTTCAATGAACATCAAATGACAGCAATATCAACTCCTAATGTCAAAAGGTTAAAATAAAGATAAAAAAAAAAGCCAGAATGGTGCAGTTTTAGTACAATTACGGGTGTGCCACTTCTCCGAGTATGCTGGATACAGCCCAGATCGATGCTCTAAAAAGTAAAGTATGTGTGTGCTTTTCTCAGCGGCCCGGGGTATTTCCTTTTTTGATTCATCATTTGACTCATCCCATACTTCGAAATGTTTTTCTTCCTTATTCCCGCTAACCGTAGATTTATTTGTCTTCTGCATTCTTTTTTTTTTGCTAGTCCTAGAAGCAAATGATTGGCTGTATCTAACAGCGTTGTAATTACCCCGGTTATTACCTGTTTTAATGTATTTTGGTCTAAAGTTGTGCATATTGGTGTCTTATTCAACACATACAAAAAAGATGTGCTGTCTTTATTTAACATGTTCACTCACTATTCATCGGTCCTAATGAAACGGTATATTATCGAGACATGTCTGAAAATGTATGGTGATACTTAGTCGGCCGTCGAAAAATTTACCTGTCAAATTGAAAGATTGTTTTTGTGGGGTGTGCATTAGTTACCCCACAAAAAATTACATTTGGATGCATACTCCGGGTTCTTCATACGTGCGTACAACAATCTACTGCACACTTTTCCAAGTACTGATTGATTTTTCAGCCTACATATAATTAGAAGTCCTTTGTCTTTTTAAGCCCTTATTTCTTTCTTTAACCCGTATGATGTTACTCTTCGTTTTTATGTTGTCATCTAAAAAATCACTTTTGCCTTCTTCGTTCCTAATTCTCTATTCCTACTATTTTATACCCCTACCATGGTTCTTAAAACAAAGCCTTAGCGATTTAAGCTAGTAAATAAAATATATAATTAAATAGTATGATAAACCGAAATCTCAAGCGAATAAGATATCTCCGGAAAGTTACGGGATGATTCAGGATAGCTAAAACAAGAAAATAAGGGGTGTGTCTGTCGGCAAATAATGTATGCATCACGTGGTTAATACTTTTCTGTTGCGCTCCATCGGTTTAAGAATCATGATTATTATATGATTCTGCTAGTAAACCTGTGAGATTAAAATCATATTACCTCATGTTTCAGTTTTCAGGAGGCCAATGTGTCGATCGACGCGCCAGGTGTTGACCTTTTTTTTTAACTTGATTGCATCTGCAGACATTCACGTGCACATATTGGGGTAGGTATTTATCTATATATAATCTAGCGGGTTCAGTACAGTCAAGTGTCTCGTGGATGGTAATTTCATGCATTTAAAAAGGCTAAAAAAAAAATGAACGACAAAAAAAAAAAGGGTGGAATCAAGAATCCAGTAACATTCCGCAAAAAAAGCAAAGTGACAGAGAGTACATAAAGTACATAAATGAACTAAGTTGGTTCAACTCGAACAATGTTATAGATTCCCACTCTCCTCAGTTCAATCAATTTTGTTCTGAACTTTGTCCATCAAATCATCTGCTGGTCCCTCTGGAACGCCAGTGCGCAAGAGTTTGTCTCCCAAAGGCTTGATGATCAAACCGTAGACAACCTGTGCGCCGTTTGTAACTGGAGAGGACAAGTAAACCAAGAAAAGGGTCTTGAACAAAAAGTATGCTGGAATCCAGTAGAGGATGGCTCCGGACCAGAATTCGATCAGGTTGAGGAATGCAAAGACAACCCAGTATGTCAATAATCTGGTATCGTCATCCTTTGAGCTGGTTTCCAAGGCTTTCAATGAGCTGTAGAAGGGATACAAAAAGCCTGCAATATTCGAGAGAAGTTCACCGACACCTCCAAAGTTTATGAAGATCATAATGAGGTAAACAACGCCAAAAGCAACCACTGCATATGACCTTGGGAGATGTGTTTTTTGTTCAAAGACATCCAAGCCTTTGAGGTTCCTGGTGTGCTGAAAAATTTAACGTTCTTCATGTTAGTATATTACAAGTGCTCTTTTTTCAGGTTTACCATCTTTCTTGATCCTCTTGTGATTATGTCCTGAAAAGTTATAACTGGTCCCTTCTTTACTTACGTCGTCGATGGAACTAAAAGCACCCTGAAGCTGATCTTGAACTGATTTGAAATCCATTGTTAAAGATTAATGTGTCCGTATTCACAGGTTTGAGTTATAGAAAATACTATGTCCTTAAAAATTATGAAGATGGAAATACAGAGATAAAAAGAAGTGTTAATTAAATAGATCAATTAATAAATTCAATTCTCTAGCCTTCTTCCCCCTTCCCCATCGTCTACTTTTTTTCGTCACTTTTTTTTTCTCTTCTTCTCTCTTTATTTTGTTTCGTTTGCTTATCCCGCACGTTTACGAATTGTTCTTCTTACAGACATTAAATTTCCGGATTTTAGACTTTGAGCTGCTACAATCTTTCTGCTGTTATTTTTTGTCTTTCATTTCTACTCTATTAAAATTCACTTCAACTACTTATGCCATCAATTTGCAACGCACTCTCATCTGTACGCATACAGTCAAACTTACAAGTGCTGTTGGATTCCTGCAAAGTCAAACTGCCTCTGAATTTTCTCTCCACTAACATTGTACCCTAATCTAACTCTCAGTTTGACTTTAGAACCTGAAGGTCCTGATATTTTTGCTTTTAACATTCCCAACTTCTTAGGAGCAAGTTCTCTGTGTGTTAACGCTGATAAATCAAGTTTCTGCTTTTTTGTTACTGCACAGAGAACTGTGATTCCTTTTATGGTACTCGCGCTTGAAATATTCTTCACAATAATATCAAGAGCTGCTTTTCCTTCTCCAATGGATTCGACATTAACGCCACAATAAACATTTCCATCATCATACGCCGTAATGGTTGTTTCCGGAATGTCTTCCTCTGCTTCCTGCACCTTATTTACAGTCGTAGAGCCACTGGTACTTCCAAATAAGTCCAAGATGTCATTGTTTGTCGAGGAGTTTGTTTTTTTAGCTGGTTGCTGTGGACCGTGGGATATTCCTGTACTTCCAAATATATCTTTTAGTATGTCGATGGTACCTTTCTTTGAGTCAGTATTTCCACCATTTCCAGAAGATTCTTCTTCCACTCCACTACCGTCCACACTTTCACCATCATCTAAAAGATCCAATAGCATATCACCGGTATCTTTCTTCTCGCTTTCCAAGCCTGTGCCTGATGATTTCTCTCTACTCGATGTTCTGTCAAATAAAGCGATACCTTGGTGTTCTTTTCTTGGGGGTGGAGGCATTCTTTCTAAAAGGGCTCTTTTGATGGTTTTCGTCTCCGCAAATATCTCCGTATACTCGATCGCACGGATTTGAATCTCCAAATTGGTATCGTTCTTGAACTTGTTGATAATCTGGCGTAACCGTTCAATCTCCTTCGAAGATTTGAATCGTGACGTTAACTTAAGTGATGCTGTAAGAACATAAAGCCGGATCTGATTTCGCCTAGAACTCTCCTTAAGAATCGATGTATTTAATAGCAATTCAAGAAGATCAACTTCCTGCTTCTCCGTGATTCGTTTCTCATTTTTATAATTTGGCATGCCCACAACTAGATCTCCATACTCGCCAAGACACCAGATGGTACATAGCGATAATCCAAACTGGGAAGCTGTATCTGGAGAAGATGATGCAGCAAATAAGTGAACAACTAGCTTCTTTGTAAGCTCTCTGTCTTCATTTTGCATGGTAAGAGCAAGAATACTGGATAATATGTCATCAGAGAAGTAGTCTCCAGCATTTTCAAGCAATTGAATGAGTGTATGGAAAGTCCATTCAAGTCCAGGAGAGTATTTGTAACAAGCCAAAGTGAACTGTGTGGTTATGTATGATTTTAACTCGTTGTCCTCTTCGGATTTGCCGAGGAATTTAAGCAATTCTTTTGTAAGCATTCTAATGTTCTGCTTGTTCATAATAGCAAAGGTAAGTTCTAGAGCACGTCTTCTAATCGAAATGTCGCCATCCTGTAAGCATCCAACAACGATGTTTCTGTGCCGTTGGACTGCGAGTGGCTCATATTCCATAACTCCTAATAATGTGTTTAATGCCACATATCTGGTGTTGTTATCCTTTAAAGAGAGAAATTTACTTAGAATGTTAACTCCTAACACCTTCAAAGAAGAATCTGAGTTTATCGCAAATATAGTCTGCACCGTTTCGTACAAAACAGCATATCCCGGTCCCTTCGAGTTCTCAAGACGGGCACAAACCTGGGCAAGTAAGTCGTTGAAAGCCTCAAGATTTGGATTATTGTCATCTTTCTCTAAAAGACATCTAAGTGTTTGCAACAATGAGCAGTACATAAATGGGTCTGGAACAGAGCGAACATCATATTCTGGAGAATAATCAGTGGTTGCCAAAAAGCGAAGATGTGAGAGAATCACTGGAACTTGTTTACGGAGTGCTTCACGAGAAGATGGATCATGAATAAATGTCTCCCTGACAAGATGCAAAGTTCCGAGAAGAACACCGTGTGATTTTTCTCTCAATAGCATAGGAATACGTCCAATGAACAGCTCTGATAAATCTGGATCCTTATCTATAAGCTTTGCAGCAACAATTGCAGCTTTTTTCCTCAAATAAGGTGTTGATACATTACTACTGTGGTTTGGATCGTTGTCCAACAATCTATCCACGTCAGAATACAAATCTTTGGCTAATTCTGGTGATGCAATATTTCCTAGTGTGCATAGAGCCAATCCCGCAACATACGGATTTGTACTTTTGATGTCAATGTCCAATGAGTTTGTAAGAAGTGTGAGAATCTCTTGGTTTTCATCCAAAATAAGCATAGCGGCCAAATATCCAAGTTGTTTGTTCACATAAGACCGTGACGTGAGCAATTTTAGGCATTCCACCTGTCCAAAAGATGTTGGTTCACCCAAAACATAGAGGTAAAGCAACTTCTCTATGTTTTTTCTTAAGTGCGATTCGTCTAGATGTGGATCTCTGAACGATGTTCTGACTTTGGCCGATTCCTTTCGTATAACAGCTCTCTCATCAGCAATTGTCCGGCTAGAACGCACAGCCCTAATGAACGACCTTAATGAACCCATTTTTTGGTATTATTTGTCAGTAAAAAATACGTTTCAACGGGCTTTGGTACTAAAGTTTGTGTAATAAGAGAAATACGTGTTTGTCTTGAACAGAGACTGAAAGAATGTACGAGGATCGCTGCGTAGAGAAATAAGGGTAGAAAAAATAACCAAAGCAATAAGAAAAAAAAATAGGAAAACCGAAAATGAGCTTGAAGTGAAGTATCGAGGAAATCAAAGTGGACCTGGTAGGGGTGCAAAAAAAAAAACGTAGACATATGGTACATATATTAGAGTATTTTAATACGTTGGTATTTGAATTAGGTGATGGTGAAGGAAAAATGTATTGGAGCATTTGATGATGCTAAATAAAACTGGTTACTTTAATTCTGTAAAATAGATATCAAGACATTCTTTAAAGAGTGGAGATATATCATTTTCTGCCGATTCAAGATATCTAGTTTGACAAATATGGTAATTGTTACTAGTAATGATAGAGCAATAAGAAAGATGCAAAACAGCATCCCGTAGACGAAGCTTGATACTGTTCCAATTTCTGGCTTGTGCCTGAAGATCTCATTTGCTTCTTTTCTTAGGTACTGTTCCTTGATCCACCTTACTAACTGTCGTTTTTCTGTAAACATTTGTATCTGATCTGCACTACCTAATATTTTGGCATGATTCTCTGGCACAGTTCTTGTGAGAAGCCATTTTATAAACATGATTTTATTCATGTGTTTCAGTCTTTTGACTTCCCTTATCAAATTTATGCAATCCGGTCTATTTGTTAAATCACATTTCACGTATTCACTATAGTCCGGAGCTGTAACATGAGGTGCCTTGAACGTCGGTTTCATCTCTTCTTTAGTTATCTCAACCTTCTTAAGTGCATTATCATCTTCTTTTCCGTCTGAAAACTCTTCGGATGATGATAATGCAATGATTTTATCCATTTCAAATGCCAATAATCAAAGAGTTCAAACATGTGCTTAAACAAGGGTATTAGGCTAGTTCAGCTCATCCCTAATCCCGTTGGGGAAAGCATGTTGCTTATTGAATATATTATATAGAAATCTTAAGTTTGTGATCTTCCCCAAGAAATTGGTATATTTTTTGACATGTCATTCTGTTAACGAATTGCAAATTGTTCTATCTGACAAGTCACCATCTCTCAACATAAATACGTTTACATACTTCCCGTTCCGGAGGTAAATCAGTTGATACGGTATCATGTTGAAGCGCCTATTTCATCTTGTCATTAGCACTGAAAATGCATATGATCATCCCCACTTTAGTGCTGGATAGAATTGGGGAAGCACGCGGTGAAGAGAAGGAGGTCTTATCCCCACTTATAAAGCGCACGGCTATCTTTCTCTACTTATCGCTTATCTTAAATAGTTCCTTTTTTTTTCTTCTTTTTTTCTTCCCCTACTCTCCGCTTTTTTCCTGATGTCGAGAAAAAATTTTGTACATAATCTTTCATAATGTTCTAAATTCTTTTACACTATATAACGATAGCACGGCAATCAAAGTTTGATACAACCTCATACTATTCGGTACAGCAAGAAATACAAACCACCAGCTTTCAATATGTGCTGCTGTTGCTGCCTTCCCTGTGATTGTTGCGACTTTGTACTAACGATACTCGCCTTCGTTTGTCCGCCTCTTACAGTTGGTATCAAACGGGGTTTTTGTTCATGTGACTTCCTCATTAATATTGCTTTATGTCTGCTTGGTTACGTCCCGGGACTCATACATGCCTGGTACATTGTTCTTACCGATGATGATCGGGTTCAGGATGATCTTGAAAGGCAGTTGCTTGTTGTTTCACCAGCACAAACGCTAATGGTGCAACCTCAGACTTGTACAGTTACATTCACACATCCCCAACCATTTGAAACTAGTCGGGCCAATTTAGAAACTCTCTCTCCACACGCCTCTAACCAAGAAAACTTGAGCCCACTCTCCTCTCCTTCTGTACATGTGCCAAAGCATGAAGAAGCAAACACTTCTGGAGCGTATGGTTCCACTAGGGAAAATGATGTCCCACAGGAAGCCCCTCCAAGTTATGATGCAGTGATGAAAGAGACTGCCCAGAAATATGGCCACTCGTGACCCTTGACACTCTGAAAGCCGTATTTGGTATCAAAATGGGATGTTATGAAATTTTGAAGTTAGGTTTCTTTATTCCTGCTTCTTTTTTCCAGACTAGTCGTGAGCCAAATCATTTTACGAGCTAAAAATGCTTCGCTGAAGCACTGAATTCATTCTTACCACCACTTTTAACATTTGGTTCCACTTTCCTTAAGTCTTTTTTTTTTTGATGTTGTTGTTTGCAGTGCTCAATTCTGTGTCATTAATTACTTTTGTCCACACGTATATGTGTGGTATCTTTCGCCTCTTCGCTTTATGGGTCTATATATTTGCTATCCGATGTGCTTTAATTAACGTTATCTAGATGATTTGAACCTACTGTAGATTCGAAGTAATTTGTTTGACGTGTGGTGTTGGGATGCTTTTTTTTGTTTTTTCCCCATCTGTGCTCGATCTTGTAATGGCTTTTTTTCACTCACTTCTATTTATTCAATAAAGCCTGATTTTACTCTCTTCGACTTTTAGCATTACAATCTAGTAATAATAGGAAGGTAGCGTTGCTCGCATTGAATCAAATTTTGGAGTCAGTTTGAATGACTAGATCTTTCTTTGTTAAAGTCAATCCTAACACACACTACTATGTATATCCTGCGATATAAGAAAGCTGGAATACATGATGGCTCACTTATTTCAACCGTTAAGATTAGTCCAAATGGTAAATGCTTGGCCACCGCTTCTTCAGACAAAATAGTGAAAATATGGAACTTAGCAAGTGGCGAATTGATGCAAACCCTTGTTGGGCATACTGAGGGTGTTTCCGATCTTGAGTTTACTCCAAATTCAAAATACATTGCATCCTGTTCGGATGATATGACAATCCGGATCTGGAACTTGCAAAATGGGGAGCTTCTAAGAATTCTTAAGGGGCACACTTTCCACGTGAACTCCATCAAATTCAACCACAAGGGATCGATTCTCATTAGTGGATCATCAGACGAAAATATTCGTGTTTGGGATGTGAAACGAGGCAAATGTCTTCGTGTTCTAAGTGCCCACAGTGATGCCATTTCATGCGTCGATTTCTGCTTTGACGCGTCGATCATAGTGAGTGGCTCATACGACGGATTGGTGAGATTATTCGATCTTGACACTGGCCAATGTTTAAAGACGCTTATAGATGATCAAAGAGGCCCAAACTTCCCGATCACATTTGTCCGGTTTTCTCCTAACGCTAAATATGTTCTTTCAAGCTCGCTGGATGGAAATCTCCGACTGTGGGATTATATGAATAACAGAGTAGTGAAAACTTATCACGGGCCTGATTCTACACCTGTGGCTGAGAAATATACTTTAGGCTCTGATTTTGTCATTTTCAATAATCAGAGATGTATTGTTTCAGGTGATGAGACGGGACACATCTTATTCTGGAATATTCAGACCAAAAAAATACAGTTTCTGCTCCAAGGTTCCAGCAGCAACTCGCCTATAATGCAAGTCTCTATTTGGAATGGAGGTGAAGTCCTTGCAAGCGTATCATTAGATGGCGAGTTACGAGTTTGGGATTACCACGAGTAGGACAAAATATGAAGACTAACTATTAAGAAAAAATTATTATTATTATTGAAGAGCTATCGAAAGTTGAGCTCAAATACGCAAATATTAAAAAGAACGAGGATACGAAAAGGAAGACATAAGGAAATTTTGATTTCAAGCCGAACGCGTTGGCCTACTCAGTGACACGGTTCCTGCATTCGTATTTTGTGAAACCAACTCGAAATTTGAATTTTGTTTTCACTTGAGCTTAAGATTGATCGCAAATTATATGGCTTATGTTGTTTTACCTTCACTTAATCTCTTCAACAGCTGGCTGAGCTGCTGGCTCAGCTGCATCTTCCGCAGGATCTTTGTGCTCCTTGTCATCAGCAGTGGGCTCCTTGGTACCATCCTCCGCGTGTTCAGGATCCGTCTTCTCCTTCTTGTCGGAGTTTGTAAATCTCTTTTGAATAGATTCATATTGCTCCCTGAGGAATTTGATTATTCTTCTGACAGGCATTGCTAAGCTCTTGTGTGGAGTGTATTTTTTAGGTTTTGTTCTTTAACGGTAATATCGATTAAGAAAGGAAAGAAGCGACAAGATGTAGTAGGGAAGAAGAAGTTGATTCAAGATATGTATATAATGAAGTGCATAAATGGCACAAATGCCCTCCTTATATAGTTACGGAATATATATAAAGTCGCCAGGCGCCAAATGATCCCTTTTCCTATTTGGGAGTGAAGGCATAGGACAAGATAGACGAAGAGCATGGATGGAAGAAAAATAAAGGCGCGTCGATTGTCTTTAAATAGAAACGTTTTTCAAAAAAAAAAGAATAGAAAGTCATAATGAGATTGGACCTTTCAGCTGCCAAAAAAATAGATCCTATTATGTTGATTTATTATCTACGCTTTTATACATTCATTCAATCTACACTTAAAAAGTTCATACCAATCCTAATATACATTTATATTCCAAGCCTAGAATAAGAAAGTGAAATAACTAAAAAAGAAAATATCATGTTCCTCGATTTTTGAAGCCCAAAGAAGTGCGTCAAAGCTTACAACTCCTGGGAAGCTCTGGCTCTTCTCTTTGGCAACAAAGATGGATGGATGTTTGGCAAAACACCACCCTGGGCAATAGTAACATTACCAAGCAACTTGTTCAACTCCTCATCATTTCTGATAGCCAATTTCTGATGGCCAATTGCAAGTGTCTTGGGATGATTCTGGACTTCTTGTTGTCTCTGGCAGCGTTACCAGCCAACTCCAAGATTTCAGCAGTCAAGTACTCAAGAACGGCAGTCAAGTAAACTGGAGCACCAGAACCAACTCTCTGGGCGTAGTTACCTCTTCTGAGCAATCTGTGAACTCTACCAACTGGGAAAGTTAATCCAGCTCTTGCGGATCTTGATGTGGATGCCTTTTCGGTAGTGCCAGCTTTTCCTCCTTTTCCTCCGGACATTGTGTTGTTATTGAATTTAATAGGTTGTGTTTAGTTAATTAACGATTTGTTATATCGATGGTGATGAAAACTTAGAACAAGCAAATAGAAGTTTCATAACGAAGGCCAAAGGGAAAAAAATTATCATGGAAAAGGTGGATATGACCGGACTTTTATACTGGTGGTAATTGGGAAATGACCAGCATGTCATCAACCGTGCGGCACAATAGCGCACATGGGCAATAGTGACGATAGGACCAATAGGAAAGCCGAATAAAATGGGAAACAAGGGAAAATAGCAAAATTAAAGCTGGGGGTGTATGTCATCGTTCTGATTTTTACACATAAGGTGGTAAATTCTGGTATGGCACATCTAGCGCCAAAATTCGCGGTTTGGGGCCATTGCCATCACTTGAGTTCAAAATTCTTAAAATGTATGTACCATGTTGTTTTCGCGAAACAGTGGCAGAACGAAAAAAAAAAAAAAAATGCTTCCCTTTGCCCTTGTTTTCGTTCCACCCGTGTTATTTATGCGAATATATATAAGGACACCATCTGCCCATTGGAAAGTTGCTGTTACTTGATGATCAACCAAAGGCCACTTTTCTTTCTATTGAAGATCCATCGAGTATTTGTCGAATTTTTCCAATACATATTTAACTAAAACATATTCAAAAATGGCTAGAGCAGAAAAGAAACCAGCTTCAAAGGCACCAGCCAAGAAGACTACCATTGAGCCAAGAAAGAGATCAAAGCCAAGAAAGGAGAGTTGGTCTTCATACATTTACAAGGTGTTGAAGCAGACGCATCCTGATACTGGTATTTCAAGAAGGGCCATGTCTATCATGAACTCTTTTGTTAACGATATCTTTGAGAGAATTGCGTCCGAGGCCTCAAAGTTGGCTGCTTACAACAAGAAGTCCACTATTTCTGCCAGAGAGATCCAGACTGCCGTCAGATTGATTTTGCCTGGTGAGTTGGCTAAGCATGCTGTTTCTGAGGGAACAAGAGCTGTCACCAAGTACACTTCTTCAACATCCGCATAAATCAGTTAGGTGGTTTTGTTTTAGTAGGGTGTTTTTATGTTTTTTGTTATTAATTCTGCTTCTTTTTAGCATGATTACAACGGTTACTTCTGGGGTCGTCATGTTTGCTCCTATACATTTGGGGTTATTGTATATTAGTATTCAAGGAAATATCAAATGATATGTTAAGATAATTAGTGATTTGTAGGATGTAGTAGTGTTTTTTGATCGTGTTGAAAAATGTGCTTTTTTGTTTGTTGTTTTTTTGTTTTTTCAATAATCCTTGGTATTATTACTAATGTGTCCTTTTTTTTATGTTTTGTACAATATCGGTAAGCTTCAAAAAAGGATTCTATCTTAAAAAAATACTGGAGATTACCTAATCAGACAACTTCATTTACATTGATTATCAGGTTTAGAATAGCGAATAATTTGCATAAAGCTAAATAGGATATACTTGAACATATTTATCTGTATATGAATATACTTATATTTAATTTCCCATATCTGCTCCATTGCAAACATGCATACACAAACGCATAGCCTTTCAGAAGGTAAAATATACCTCAAAGTATGCGTCGCTCTTTATTAATTTGATTTCTAAGTATCACACTCGAGATAGCGATACAAAAATATCGGTCTCTCATGCAGTTACATTCTTTTTCAGTTCACCGCGTTCTGTTCAAAATCTCCGTATCACTACCCGAGTCGTCTTTTGCAGCATGTGCTAATGCCGAAGATGCAATGGCTCGACTATTTGTAATGTTGCCACCGGATAATGCTGAAGATGAACCCTCCTCGGACTCAGCACTCAATCCAGAGTTGTTTTCGATCCTCGAAGTGTGCGAATTCCTCTCTACCATCGATCGAGGCTCTTTATATTGTGTGGCCCGCGAAAGACTCGAAAGACAGAGTTTTGTCAGCTGCTTTCCCGTTGGAACTCGATAGCTGCCATCGGAAATCAACCGCACCATCGTCCTGAAGCTCTGTTCGTTTGCAGTGGCAAGAGGAAGGTTGTTTGTAATGAAAAAGCGTACGACTGCCATGTCAATGTCAGATTTTGGCGAGCTCAACTTGTGAGGACGTATCATCGTTGAATTTCCACCGCTACTCAAGTTCTGTATCCTCAAATCACCCTGTTGTGTCTTCCTGGCTGAAACTGGAGACGTTCCATTGGTTGTGTCTACCCCATTCGCACTTTCAACGCCTGTGGTTGTCTCAGTGTTCCCTGTAATCGATGTAAGATCTTCCAATCCGGCAGTGCTGGCCTCGTCTAGCTCTCCATCGTTGTCAAAAATAATTGGCTGGTGTTTTACGACCCTTTTCGAAACCATTGTATTCGGACCCGTAGTCAAACTCTCGTAAAGTTTCGAGTTACAGTTATCCTTCATGCTTATACAGTATCGCGCATGCACAAGCATTGTCTCCGCCGGACGTGGGGCTACACACTCACCACAGAACTTACACCTCGCCCTAGTTATTCGATCCGTACCTGGATCGCGGATTCTATCAAAAAGTGTCCATATAGCTTTTGCGGGTCTTCCTCTTCTTTCATCGAACCTTCTTCTTTTCTTCGTTCCTCGGATCATCTGCGCCACTTCCGGACCTGCCTCCGAAATATTGACACCACTTTCATCAGCCCTGTGAGTTTCATTATGAGCCACATTCACATTATCTGTTTGACCAGTGGCTGGATTTCCTCCATCTGTTCTTAGAAGACGTGAATCGTATGCATCTGTCATTGTTTTCCAACTTTCCAGCCTTTCCTTTCAGTATATTTATATCAAAGAATTCAAGGCTTTGCTCCCAACTTTCCTCAGAAGTGCTTAATAAATTAATGTTACCCTCTAAACTTTTCACACAATCAGACAAAACTGCTAATTCAAGCCCCGTTTTTTTCTCTCTCTCTTTCTCTCTCTATCCCTTTAATTCACCTAAAGCAGCAGGTTCCAATTTTCAGTTTATTTATTAAGACCCCCAAAGTAACCACAGAATATACCAGAACTTTCCTTGGTTGTTCCTCAATTGTATTTCAATGCTTAAAGCTTTGCTAACCATAATCTGTCGCTAACCCTATCCAAGGGAATAAATACGATCTTTTGGCACACAAATTATTATATGTAGTTTTTGATGAGAAATCGCGGGATTGCTAATTTTTGCAGGGGGGCCGACTGCATTTGAATATTATGGAAGGGACTCCTTCCCCTTTCCTTTTCTTTTTCTCTCAGTCCCGCTTTATTCCGCAACCACTCATTCCCAGACTCTATATGCATGCACATCCTTACATATTTACTATGTTTTCTTCATAACGGACTGTATACTTGATTGATTGGGTCTAATGGTAGTGTCATACTCTTCCAATCTTAAATAAATATCATTTGAAAAATGATTCCTTGAATATGTATAATATTGTCTTTCTTACTTCAGGAATGTAATTTTCATTCTTCTTTTGTTTCTCTAGGTGTCTCTCCAAAAAATCTCATTAATGGGTGAAATTTTAGACACGGATAACATTTTCATCGCTTAAGCTATCTATTTTAATGTTTTTAAAGGATCTATTACAAGAGCTAGTTGAATAAAGAATACGATTCCAAACAGGTAAACATCAAACATCTGAAGAACGTCCATATAGGCTACAACATTGTTAATATGTTATCAGCAGTACATCAACAGATTATGTTGCATCACGACACAAAAAATGCAACATACATGCATTATTTTTTTAGGCCATCTGAAAAATTTTTTATCTCCAAAGCTAGGACCTGAAATGAGCTTATCTTTTCTTTCACCACACCTTTGCTTGCATCCATATACAGGATCAAGACTTCAACCAACAATATAGAAAAACATACATAACAAAATGCCAGCTTCTATTGTGGATCCTTTTATGGTAACTGGTCTACCAAGGCTGCCATTATCAGGCAAGTTGGCTGATCAATGTAAAATAGCGAGAATCTTAACATCGACAAGTACTTCCTTTGACATCGCTGTTAATGGCTCATACGTGGCAACATTTGTTCTCAAACCATCTCCAAAAATGATTTGGTCGCATGCACTTGCACCATCTGTCAAAGTGGATGCCATTGATAGTTGTGAACTTGAAAATGATACAAATACAGAGAGTAGCGCCGAGGGTGGTAAAGTATATGCTGTCGGTCTTTCAGACCGGAGTAAACATATATTAAAGCTTATTCGGTGTGAAAATCTTTTCACAACAGATGCTACCGGAAACAAGGAAAGTATTGTTGATATTGAACTAGATGCACAAGCTATCGGAATACAAATCTCAAATGATAAACAACGTGCAATAGTTTTGGATAGTGAGGGTACAGTGAAAGTTTACCCTATTAATTTTAATGAAGAAAAGAAAGAGACAGAGAATTTAAAACCTCTTTTTGTACTTAAGAAACGGGGTGATTTGAATGGTTCGGTGATATACTACAGATTTGTGAAGTATGCCGATTTTGATCTTGGTGAAAGTTCGAAAAAGCTTGAGACTGCTGAGAAGTTAGAGACAGTTCTCATTTTTGTTGAAAAGACATCATCGGAAAAAGGAAAGACGCCAATTTTAAACGGACATATTTGTGCATTTGGCCAGAAAAGTGCATTGGATGTTATCAGTTCAACTTTGAAGCTTCCAAAAGAAGCGGGAAGCTCAGAATTGGAAATATCGTTTGATCCATCGGGAAAGATTGTGATCTTGACCAACGGGGAACATATGAAGCTTTACACATATAGGCTACCATATCTAGAATTAGATCAGACTGTTGATTTGGGTTGGCTTTTCAAAGATGAGGAAGTTGAAGGTGAGGCATCGATAATTCCAGCCTCCACAAATAGAATGCTTGTGGCGAAGAATGGACTGATAGCATTGATTGATACACAATTCAAAGCTCTTCTTACGAAATTCGATGTTGTGGATAAGTCAAAGAAGCAAGGAAGGGCTGCTCTCATGCAAGCACCAGTTGTGAAGGGAAATACTTTACGATCCAGAGAGACGTTTGCATTGTATTTAGTTAGTAAAGGTCCTGAAGCAGGAAGTGTATTGAGCCAAGTGACTGTTGACACTGGCCTTGGTAAGCTGAGGGATGTTTTGGGACGTGGCTTACGAGAGTTCCGTCCTAAGTTTACACAGAAATCAAAAAGATTCGTTGGACTACCACTTCTCGTTACAAGAAGTGAGCTTAAGTCGAAGATAAAAGAAGCAAGTAGCTTATTGAATCGTTCTGGTGAGGCGTCAAATAAAATGGGAAGAGTGTATGAGCAGTTGAAAGAGATGAAGAGAACAAAGAAGTATAAAGAACTTGAACAATACATTGTTTCTTTCTTGAAAATGGATAAATCTGCAGATGCAGGAAGAGGACTTCAAGAGACTGAAGACGGGGAGAAAGAGTCAAATGAAATGAAGGGATTGCGGGTTTATGAAGCAGGAAAGGACAGAATAGTGGACCCTAAGTTTTTCCGAAAAGTAACATTGTTGCTATTCGACCGTGTTGACAACAGAGCAATCGGAACTAAGATAAAGGTGCAGCTGAACGAGAACTTCATACCAGAGCACGCTTTGACGTATCTGCTTACACACCCACTATTTCCTAAGGATATTACACCAAGATTGTTAAATGTTCTCTCCGTGTCGCCTAGACTCATGAGACAGGCCATAGTCACATGTCCAAATATTCCATGTGATGACCTTATAGAGCAAATGAGTCTAGCGGAGGATGTGGACATGTTCAAAGACATTGTTGGACGTTTAATTGACGATTTTGCACTTGATACGATAACAGAGGAGATGATAAAGCTTTCACGCGGGGAATCAGAAGGTTCAAATGCCAGAATTGATGTTGATGGAGTCATCCAGAAAGTCTTGGACTCTGGCTGTGGAATTCCAATAATGAACTCGTTAATAGACTCGAACGGTGTGACATTGAGTCTCCACTATTCGAAGAGTGAGTCTGAACTCGGTAATTTGGCAACACGGATTGAGAAAAGGGTGGATGAGTGTGAGCAGAAATCAAGACTATTGTCGATAATTGACCAGTCTTTATCCTTAGTGGATGGAGCTAGGGGAAGAAAGGGAAAGGAGCCGCAAAGAAGAAGAAGAAGAAAGAAAGTGACCCAGACTAAGACGTTGGAGGCAGAAAGCGGACCACTGGATTCGATGCTCAGAGTGGGAGTCATGCCTGATGGAATATCGGATTCTTCATTGTCCAATACCAGGAGAATCCCTGCATATTCGATTGAGCGTCTAACGATATGAGCCTTACGTAACGCATGAATTGTGGAAATATATTGTTAATGTGTACATTTTATTGCAGCAGAGGTAGATAATAAGGGGTGAGTAGATGTAATTTGAAGGGGAATTTTGTGGGGATATTAAGGCTTTTTAATGATGTAGTGGTGATTTTCGATGGAACTTTTGGTAACTATTGATTTTCGTATGTATCGGCATCTTGGAAGTAAACCAGACCTACTTACCAGGAATCGGCATGGTGGGTTGAGTACGAAAGAAAAGTAGGCAGGCAAGGAAAAAAAAACAAAAAAAACAAAAAAAACAAAAAAAAAGAAGGGAGCGAAAAAAAAGGAGCAGAATAATTGATACGTGGTTTATAGTTAGTGAACATAGAGATGAGAATATATGTTAAGAGCTAGCCTTCTCTTTACCATATAATCTGAAATACTCATTTGAACACAGCATTGTGCACAGAGGAATAGTAATTGAACAGAATGAAGTACACACTAAGTACATTGATCTCTTTCTTGGTGCTCTGCCTTATGTTTGCAAAGCAGGCAGTGTGTGCATCAGAGTCGAATCTTCCAGAACTACCAACTGTGACACACAAAGTGTACATGGATATAGTGGAGGGACGTGGAAAGGACGCTAAGAAGCTTGGAAGAATTGTTTTTGGACTTTTCGGAGGTGTTGTTCCAAAGACTACGAAGAACTTCTACCAATTGTGTGCATCAGATGATCCAAGCTTCGGTTACAAGGACTCGACGTTCCACAGGGTGATCAAGAACTTCATGATTCAAGGTGGGGACTTCACCAGAGGCGATGGAACCGGTGGTAAGTCGATCTATGGCAACAAATTCGAGGACGAGAACTTCAAGGTTGCCTTGGACAGAGCAGGTCTTTTGGCCATGGCCAATGCAGGCCCAGACACCAACGGCTCGCAGTTCTTCATCACCACGGTGTCCACGCCATGGCTTACAGGAAGACACGTTGCCTTTGGACGCGTCTTGGAAGGTTACGAGGTCGTTGAGAAGATCGAAAACACCAAGACTGGCTTTGGCGACAAACCAAAGAAGCCAATTATTGTTGCAGACTGCGGTGTGATTGAAGACACTGCAGAGGATGCAGCTGCTTCTGAGACCTCAGCCTCGGCTGCAGTTAAGGACGAGTTGTGAAGTGTCAGACTGCTTTATACTTATATATAAAGACTGCATAGAGACAGAAGAAGCACTTTTTCTCGCTCTGTGAAAAAAAAATTAAGACAACAACAACAAAAAAACTGCTGTAAAGAGAAGAATTGTAGATAAAGATCACATCAGGAGAAAATCCACGATGCCGCTATATGTCCGCATATGGAAGGTTTGCCTCCCCTGAGGTGTAGTATAAGGACGATAAGAGATTACATGCGTGTAAAGAATTGGCACCTTCTTTGTTATTGGAGAGAGAAATACAAAACGGAGGAGACAACAACTTATCAAGTGCCATTCTTTTTTTGAAGAGGCATGTCAAAAGCTTGGAACATTCCTGTCACCGCCCTTTCCTTGGGTAAGCTACCTGAAACTGGAACTGGAACTTGTTTCCATTCATCCTGTTCATCAGCTTGTCCATTAAAAGAAAACGGTAATTTTTTTTCCCTTGTGAGCTCGCTATAATTTTCTATTTTTCACCTCTTCACCCTGGAAATTCCGCGATTCTTCTTTAGCACAATTGAAAATTTACAGGTCTTTTTTGATTTCTATTATCTCGGTAGCAATTGTTAGGGTCGATTTTATTTCAGTTTAAAATTCGGTTTTCTTATTATTGTATTAATTTTATTTTATCTCTGTAGGTAAGTAGCTTTGTCATGTTTTTAATGCCACACTTGGTCGAGATAAGAGAAGAAGTCAGTCAGCTTGCATTTTTGCCGATCAAATTTTGTTTTTTCGTTCCTTTTATTTATTGCATCGCTTGGTTACTAACGTACTATCAGGCCTAATCAACGGATAAATAAGTATTGGTGATACAGACAGGCAGTAACATTTGGCAGGTATCAGCATTCGGAAAGCCCTCCTTATAATTTGCCCCACCTAAGCTAATATTTGGCAACGTTAATATTGGCATTAGAAACTAGACAGACGCCAAACATTGACATTAGTACCTTCATATATTGGCACTAAACTAAGTTGGAGTTGCATCAATACTGTCATATTGGCAAAGTCTGCTGACATTTTACAGGCCAAGTCACATAACATCAAGATAGCATTTTCCGAATCAAATATATCGATCGGCAAGTCAAGTTTGCATTAAAAAAATTTCATTGACCATCAGAATAAAACGATGAGCTACTCGAGTTACACTACAGGCACCTCCTACAACTCAGACAGATCGACGCCAAGAGCCATCGAGGCACCATCGCACCGTCGTGCGTCGATGTCAGTCGACGGCCAGGCGTTGGGAAGAAGCTTCATCTACAGCAGTTACCGGCCAAATGGACTGGATAGGTTTGCACCTGCAACTCCGGCAGTGCACTCCACAAGCTCTGTGCACGAAGAGACGGCAAATTTTGCTGGGGTCGGTGTTGATGATGACGACACGAGCTCGGGCAGTGAATTGGGTGCGAAGAAGAGTTCCATGGACGGACTTTTGTCTGATTCGACTCATTCAGGCATGATTGCTGGCACTTCTGTGGTGATTCCAGATCTCTCTGACAGCTACCGGTCGTATTCATCGACAGACGAACATCGGTCGAGCTCGGTAGGCTCGTATTTGGCATCCAGGCCTGGAACATTTAGTCCAGCGGCTCCAGATATCGAGGCCCAAGGGGTGGAAAATGGGCAGAAGACAGACCAGTGGGAAGGAATCGGCCCATTGGTGCGGAAAATTCTGACAGAGGTGAAAAGCCTTCCGCCATGGAGAGTCACAGGAAGAAGAATAGTGGGCTATTTGCCTGCAGTTTTCCTCGGGGCACTAATGAACATCTTGGATGCACTTTCGTACGGAATGATCATGTTCCCGTTGAGTGAGTCATGCTTCAAAGAGATGGGTCCAGTCGGATTGTCGATGTTCTACGTTTCCACAATTATTTCGCAGTTGGTGTACTCGTTAGGAGGATCTGCTTTCAAGTCGGGAATCGGATCTGAGATGATCGAAGTGACTCCGTTTTTCCATCAGATGGCCACCGCGATTATGAACAGTCTTGGCGAGGAGGACAAAGATGCGGTTTTGGCAACAACGATCGTCACTCTGGCGTTCTCATCGATCGTGACTGGAATCTGCTTTGGGCTTCTTGGAAAGTTCAAGCTTGGTAAACTCGTGGGCTTCTTTCCACGGCACATTCTTGTGGGTTGTGTCGGTGGTGTGGGTTACTTCTTGATCGTGACTGCCATTGAGGTGTGCTCACGAATCGAGGGTGGAATCAAGTACAATTTGGAGGTTCTGCAGTATCTTTTCGATCCGTTAGTGTTTCTACAGTGGTCCACTCCGCTCGTTCTGTGCATACTCCTTGTTCTGGCTGAAAGAGTGATACATAGCCCGCTCTTGGTTCCAGGATACATCATAGCCGTGTTTGTGGCGTTCCACTTATTGGTTTTGGTGGTTCCGCAGTGGAGTTTGGGCTTGGCCCGGCAGTTTGGATGGGTTTTTCCTGCACAGGCCTCTTCTTCCAGCCCTTGGTACTCGTTCTACGGATTGTACAAGTGGGGGAAAGTGAACTGGTGGCTTGTTTTCTCTCAGATTCCAACTATTCTTGCACTCACTTTCTTCGGCGTTCTTCATGTGCCTATCAATGTTCCAGCCTTGGCACTTTCTACAGGCGAGGGAACCGAGGCGATTGACGTGGATCGCGAGTTGCTGGCTCATGGTGTGAGCAATACGCTATCCGGTATGTTCGGCTCGATCCAGAACTACTTGGTGTACACGAACTCGGTGCTTTTCATCAAGGCCGGTGCCGATTCCAGGCTCAGCGGCGTGATGCTCGCGATTGCGACAGCTGGCGTGATGGTTGCAGGCCCTGGAGTTATTGGATTCATTCCAGTGTGTGTTGTGGGCACATTGGTGTACCTTTTGGGCTACGAACTCCTCAAGGAGGCCCTCTGGGACACTGTGGGCCGCGTCAGGCCCTTCGAATACACGACGATCGTCGTAATAGTCGTCACCATGGGTGCCGTGGACTTCGTTGTGGGCATTATTGTGGGTATTTTGCTTGCGTGTGTGTCATTTGTTGTCGAGGCAGGTTCCCGAGAAGTCGTCAGTGGTGTGTACAGCGGGGAATACGTCCGGTCGATCGTCGTGAGACATCCAAAGCAGATCGAGTTCCTTGAGCGGGTGGGCCGTCAAACGTGTGTGTTCAAGCTCACAGGCTCGCTTTTCTTTGGGTCCATTGGAGGGCTCGAGGAGAAGGTTCGTTCCCGGTTTGCCCAGCAGGCCTGGCAGAAAGAGCCGATCAAGTTCCTCATCTTGGACGTCAACGGGGTGCCAGGAATAGACTTTTCCGCGGCCGAGGGGTTCAAGCGTATTCGGAATCTAGTCGTCGACAAGGGCTGCTACATGCTCATCTCTTCTGTGGACTCGAAGTCTGTGATAGTGCGTGCTCTTGAGGATTGCGGCCTCTGGGAAGATGAAGAGTACAACGAGCGTGTGCAGCTCTTTCACGACCTCAATTCTGCACTCGAGTGGTGCGAGAACCGGTTCTTGGCCGACGTTGCAGAGCTCGCAAAGACGAACTCCATCGCAATCAGCTCAAGGAGGGCCTCCAGACTCGACTCCAAGACCAGCACCTCATCTTTCAAGCAATCGTCGTCTGGTATCCAGTCTGCATCCGTCCAGTCCTCATCCCACCAACGTCGGCTCCCAATGGCTCTCCTTGAGAACGCTGGCTACTCACCTTCGGAGCACATCTCACTACTCTCTGCCTCGCCAAGGCACGCCCAGTTTGTCTCTGCAGCACAGAAATCGCTCTCCTCGGAGCGTCGCGAGCTTCTCAAGTCTGTTGCTCCACCAGCACAGCCTCTTCCGCTCATCTTGAAGACCATGCAGGGTCTTGCCGACTCGCTAAACGAGTCATTCTGGTCCGCATTGTGCCCGTACCTCCACCAGGTGGTCTTCAATCCATCAAAGACTATCTACGCCAGGGGAAGGGACTCTGTAGCCGTTTTCTTCGTCGAGCATGGCCTCATAAACTACAAGATGACATTCAACAACTTGAACCTCACGCTCAGGAGCTCTGTCCTTCCGCTTACGCTCTTTGGAGATATGATCTCTACTAACTCGGACCGTAAGATCGTCTACACTGCTTCCGCCGTCTCCACACTCTGGGTCTTAGATTCTGTAAGCATCGACCGTCTCCACAAGGAAAACCCCGCACTCTACGAGCAGCTACTTATCGTTTGCATCCGTGTTTCTGCTCAGAGGGCCGATGCCATTGCTTCCAACATCCTGGTTTCATCCTGAGTGTAAATTAGAATGTTGTCAGCGGCACTAATTTGAGGATGCGAGGCATTCGAAGAACTTTTTAGAGGGTTTTAGTTTTTGATGCTGTCCTAAAGATCTATTATTGATACTTAAGACTCTATTATCCGTCCTGCATTTTAGGCATTATTTTTAAGTTGTCTTGATGTAAATACAGGTTGGATTTTCTTTTTGAGTGCGTGAGGCTAGACTAAAGTTGTCCTTAATTCAGGGCTTCTTCCAAATATCTCTATTCGATTTTCCACAACATGCTTAACGATCTACCCGGCTGGCTTGATCATACATCCCGCCATTAATCTCTATTTCAATATTATTTTTAATATCTCCCGCCTGGTTAACAAAGTTAGTTCTGTGGCATGCGTTATAAAATTCCAATTAGAGCATTTTTGTTTGTTACCTAATCTATTGTAGATGGTTCCGGTGCGTATTATTGGCCATGGTGCTAAAAAAAAGTAAAGTGATAAAAAAAAAAATAAAAAAAAAAATTACACAAATTGATATGCCGTAGAATTAACAGTCTCACTGAGAAGCCAAAGAAAGCAATGAAAATCATGGAGAGCAAATCCTCCAGGCTATTATATTTCCCATTTTCATATTTTATACAACTCAACCAACAAATCTCGCTAGCCTGAAATCCAGAACTATAGCCGATCCAACAATTTGCAGAAACCTTGCTATTGGATAATACTCCTTTAGAAATATTGTAATTCTGCTGCTTTCAAAGATCCACATGCAGTGATTATCAAGATTGAAAAATGTGTCACAAGGTGAAAAAATTTTTCACGATTTCTTTCAAGTCCATACGTCCTATATTGGATGGGTGTGGGATCTAAAAGATGGAAAATTCCCTTATCATCCCCCGCATTTAACTGACAATAAATTTTTATTTTAATTTTTAATTTCGAATTTCCCTCTCTTTACTTCTTTTCTATCCTAACAAGTTTGTACCAAGAACATACCATATATTTTCAGACCGTCGATTTACGTACACTTTCACCAACCCAGTAGTCATTGCATGAATGGAACTTTTCGATAGATCACTCGCAAATAATCTAAAGCTCAATAACTGGGCGGAGAATGAGGTGGGCGCTACTTTTAAGCACGGACTTAAAGTTAAGCAGTCTGCTTTAGGAGGATACGGTATTTTCTTTGATTCTCGATGCATTCCCAAGGAAAGCCAGAATTACGAGATATTAAGGATACCAGCGAGATCCGTGCTCAGCTTGGAAACTTGTAGGGAAATCATGCGGTCTTGCAAGCAGAATAAGACATCAACCTTGTTGTTTATCCAACAGTGTCTCAGGCAATATTGTAGCGAGGCACCTGTAGTTTCAGAAAGCTACATCCTAGTTGCATACTGTGTTGCATTTTTGGTCTTGAAACGTCTCAGTCGCCTCGATGACCTACAATCATCATCAATCGGGTTTGTCCAACAGTATTTGGACGTCTTAATCGAAACTAAAGTGTACAACCTGAACAATGACGATATCAATCTTTTGATCGAGTATGTGAACGAGTTCCCAGGTAACACGCTCATACAGGAAGTGGTTTATCGATTGAAAGATGGAGGAAGTGCGAAATTTGCGAAGTACGTGAACGAGGAACTCTTGAAGGGCAAGCATTACGGAATAATTTCAGATAATGATGTGATCCAGATCATAACGGCTGTTAGATCTCGGGAGCTTGAGATCCCACATGATTGCTTTAACGCAAATGATGAGGAAGGCAGCAATTTCACCGTTGGCATCAAACTGGTGCCTATTCTAGATTTTGCAAACCACGATAATGGACAAGTGAACGCATATTTCGACCTCGATAGAAGCAACAACGACGTTTTGTTGAAATTGGACACGAAATGCTTCAAGCAACAAGGTGGCCAAGTTCACGAGGTGTTTATCAGCTACAATCCAGTCGAGGAAATAAGCCGGTTTTTTGTGACATACGGATTTATCCCGCGCAGTGTTAATTCCAGATGGTCTTTTGTAGATGTTCCATTTTGGGGCCATTTTAAAGCCAGCGCAGCAAATGGGACAGATTTACTGAACCCCAACGTGCTATTTGCAATAAAGTTTGGCGTGGACAGGAGAATTGATGATGTTCGAATCTGCCTCACAAATAAGAAGGAAGTGGTGAGTGCCATTAGGAAGATGATGAAGGGCGACTCAAACACCATCTTGGAAAAAGACGCACTTACATCTTTTGTTAAGATTGTGAGAGATGGACTGGCAGAACGCGCTGAGAAATTGAATAGGTACAAAACATGGACATCCGGACAAAAGATAGGGAAAGGAAGAAGCAAAAACATATGTGAATTAGTGGAGTTCGGAGTAGAGATGGCAAAAAAGTTTACAGCAATGTGCGAGAAAGAAACCCAGAAAGAAACATTGGGGAATTATTTAGCATTGGTGATGGAAGCGAGGAATGATCACGAGGTGAGCATATGGGACAATTTGAGACTCATTCCAGACTTTAATGAAAAGGAAGAACACACTGAGGGGTAATAATGGTACAAGTGGAATTAGAAGTGCTAGAAAAACAGGATGGATTGCGAAACACGGAGCATTGTGAGCAGAAAAGGGAAGATAGTTGACAATGGTCGGAGGCTAGTCGATAACTTTCATAGGGATCGCACCAAGTTGAGTGGATCAATAGCCACTTATCGGAAACGGGAAATGCCAACAATGCGTTTGTAAAATGCCGTGGCATTTTGAACTTCTTGGTGGTTCTTCTTTAATCACTTTCGAATCTTGGCATCATTGTTTGACTCTTTCTTTTTCTTCCCCCGTTGCTAGCTGTGAGCCAGGGATATCGTGCAGTTGAGAATCAGTCGCTGCATTTCTGTTACAGAATGTGATTTATGAGTATTACAAGGATGGAAAATAGACACTTGAGATTGCTTTCTGGGTGTGAAAAGGCCGGGAAAAGCCTGGGCAGCGCAACTTGGGATGGAAATTCACTTTTTATCAGTCATGTAAAGTTCAGAAGTGAGGTGTTAAACGAATGAAAAGGATGTTTGGGGTAATGTATACAGGAATTAATGCAGAGAGTACTCAGGGACTGAAAGATCATGACGTGGGCTGCGATAGGACGTGTGCGTGGGATACGCGAAGCACCAATCTTTCCTCTTGCACTTTTTTTCGCTTTGCTCGCACAAATCTGCATGGGCGGGCGAGAGGGACTAAAAAGATAGCCTAGCGCGCGATCTTGACGTTTCGTGGGCGCATTTAGGGAAAAAAATTTCTCGCTGTGTAAAAATAGACCGTTATGTACGTACGTATGTATGTATGTATGTATGTATTATCTCTTTATTTATAATTCATATATAGGTGCAGATATTCCAGATATTTTGGCATTTTATTTATTTAAGCTTTTATGGTAGCATGTCAGTATTAGAGGGACCAGTTTGAGTGGAAGGAAGTGGAGGCGAACGTAAAAGAGAACCTGATGGACTGCGATCTTGAGATGATGAGGGAATAGTGGCCTTTCAGCTTAACGCCTAAGCAGTATTTATTTATCTAAGGGTGTCTTAGCAGAATTGGAATACCTAAAAAAAAAAGAGCTAGCGGGTATAGATAAGGACGCCCCACGCGGGTGGAAATATGCTACCTTACCCACGTAAAAAAGTTTTAAAATTGCTGCCAATGGCACACCACTGAGGGCCGAAAGTGGTAACTGGACGTTGGGGAAAACAATGAAGCATCACGCCTGAGAAGAATTTTTGCTTTGTGTCCGGCTGAATTAAAGTGATAACCACATTGGCTTTCATGAGGTTTAAAATCGGATTTGATATTAGCGAGTAAGACGAGATGGGGTTAAATAGCAGAGCGATATAAGTTCGCATATATACCGTGGGATTTTCGTTCGGAAAGAACACAAATTTGCAAAGATGAGAGGAAATTTAATATTTTCCACAGTTTGCTCTCGGATGTGTATTAATAAGCTGACGAGATTCAGACGGAATAAACTGTATATTAAGACCGAAGCGCCAAACGAAGAGCAAAAAAAAAAAAAGGGGAGGCTAATTGGATAAAAACCAATATTATTATAAATAGAAAGCAAAAAGATCTGCATTGACGTCAGTGTTTTTAGTTCACGCTTAGTTGGTCCAGATTGAATTCTGCTAAGCTTATTTCAAAGCGAGAATCAAGAATAGCAGAGAGCCAAATTAGCGGAGATAGAGAGAATCTAGAAAGTGAGAAAGTGAGAAAGTGAGAAAGTGAGATAGATAAGAGTGAGGAAGTATAAAAGCAAGGTAAAGCAAGAAAAAACAAGATAGTAATTCAAGCCACTCAAATCAGCTTGCTTGGTCAAATCACATCGATTATTATCTCATTAAAGCATTTCGCCCATTTTACTGATTCAAGCGGATTGATATGAACCCTAAGAATAGCATAAGCAGTGCGAACAACGCACAAAGCAGCCTGAGAAAGAAGAGGGTGGGAAAAGCTTGCGATTCGTGCAGGCTAAAGAAGACTAAGTGTTCCGGAAAACAGCCATGTGAGAAATGTATAGCAGACAACAAGATATGCATATATACACAGAGGAAGAAATCTCACGACAAGACCTATTCATACGAGTATGTTGAAATGATGGAGAAGAGGCTTTGCATAGTCAAGAAGTCCTTGCTAAGGCTCTGTGATTTGGTTAGGCTCAGTGATGAGGATGCAAAAGCTGGCCGCAAGAACCTTGAGGCAGCTTCCAGCAACTCGGATGATGCAACACATGATCTCGAGCAGTTCAAGCAGAGGATGACGTACGATAGAGATGCTGAGAATGGTCCGTTTTCAATAAACCAGATAGTTTCGTTGCTGATCAGCAGCGAGGAGCTGAAGCACGACTTGAATGACGAGGACAAATTTTTTAAGCGAATTGGAGCTGCAGAGGAGCTTTTTCAGAAGTTAAAGAAGGAGAAAAATGGCTCCAAACATGGGAGGAAGGTGAAATCAAAAACCGGAAACTTGCAAACGAGGAAAAAAAGGCAGCGGAAATCTGCCAGAGCCTTAGTTAATGATCCTGAATCAGTTTCGAACCCGACCTCGATTTCGGCCGCGACATCCGAGACTTCAAGATCTTCGAATAGCTTGAAACAGCTAAAGGCGTCAAATGCTCCACAGGATCTATCCATTCCAAGACCCAGAGCATCCAGTGTTCAAGAGCACGATCCCAGACCACGCGGAATTGCAGGCACGCGGGCCAGAAGTATGGACAAGACACAGGTGCCTTGCCTGATGTCATCATCGGCACCAACAAACACGTCAGCGAACTTTAGTTTGGCGTTTTCTGGTTCAAATGGCAGCTCATCGAACTCGTTGTCGGATTCGGTGAGCTCACCTTCGCCGGATAGTCTATTTTCGGAAACTGCGTTTCCGTACCAGGCCGGAGTCCAGACTTATGCACAGCCCCTACACAGGATACGTGAGGAGGCTGGCACTGCGAGCATGGATGCCATGATCGACCTCGATTCGTTTGCGCTGCCCGGATTTAACTCTGGTGCACAGTTCGCCACAGCCGCGATGAATGGCTACTTCAACGGTGGTGGATCAAGTAGCAGAAGCAGCAATTCCAGTGGCGTCTCTGAAAACACCACCGGACCTTCATCAGCAACGTCTATCGCATCTTCTAGTTTTACTTTAAATGAGCTGGGTGGTGTAACTTCCGCCTCGTCTTTTGACAACTTCAAGATTCCATCCAAGCTCAACAGGGCTCGCCAAAGGTCATCGGGCCACTCTTTGACAGAGCTACCGTCGCCAGGGAGCAATTCATCATCAAAATTAGCTGACTCTCTTTTTGGAGCACCTGCGGGTGTTGCTGGCGGCGAAAGCAGTGCCAACTTTTTTGACTCGCTTGTTTCCCCAGACGTCTCGCCGAACATGCTTCGAAAACCCGCCGATTTGAGCCTGAATACTGTCCAGCAGCCTGAGTATCTTGTCCCAGCAAACCGGAATGAAGATATTCTTAGAATGCAGGACAGACCCAGATCCATGGGCTCTGAGCTTGATGTTTTATGACTTGCCAATGTGAACACACTCTACTCTAACTCGATATATTCCTTGCTTTTCATGTTGTCTGTTTATTTTACTTCCTTTTACATTATTTTTTTTTTTTTTTGTTTACTCCACTTTATCTTATTATTGTTATGTTGACGTTTGAATTGACTCGACAGCTTACCTGGTTGCATTTTCCGGTCTTATTTCTGTTTTGTTAGTAAGCTTATACTATTTGGTCATACCTTTCAATTCTACATACTAATCTTTTTTGCCAATGGTGCCTGTAAGTGATGTGTATGAGTTTAGCAGTAAATACCCACAGATGTATGAGGGTGATTGTAAAGGAATGCCTGCTACTGCTAGCGTCAAGAATAATGAATTAAATCGACCGCTTCCAAGTCACTCTTCTGGCAACAACCATGTTCATATTAAAACTGCCCACAAATGTAATCATCAATTGTCCCCAGCACCTAATTCTGTAGCTCCTAAATGTTAGTCCAGAAACCTCAATATGATCAGTGACTCACTGTCATTCCAAAGATTTTTTTAGGCAGTTCATTACGGTGAGACGTGTTAAAGAAATTCAAGTCACCTAAATGCGTGCACCAATAACTAACATACAAGCACTTCTCACTTTTCTGCACCAATTCTGCATTTGTGTGAGCATATAATGTAAGCAAACTTCTACAGATCGTAGCATTCTTCTCCATACCTGAAAAAAATCAGTCTAAGATAAAATAACTCCAGTACTTTTGGTTACGTTTTAGCTTCATACACATTTTGTTGTTTCCTGACTTGCCAGACCTGATATTAGTATAAGAACCAGGTCTATCTAGAAATGTAACTTAACCTTTCATACTTATCTTAAACATTAAATTTACAAAATAGGATATGCAGAGAACCTCAATAGCACATTAGAGCAAATAAATAGATCACAAACGGAACAAACAAGCATTAATAATTATTTGAAAAAGATTAAATAGCATTGGATCAGTGCATCGCATAAACGTAGAAAAAATTAGTGTTGAAATCAACAGAGAGGCTCCATAAGTTCAATAAAGATAAACACAACTTTCTTCAGTAATACACTTGACTTCTATAGTACCGACGTCTTCTCTTGAAAAAGTCAATACGGTAGCAAACGCAGCCAATAAACCTATACAAGGCCATTACAGCAACAATCCACAATATGACTGTCATAAAGGTGTTCGCACTTTGCTTATCGTAGTCACGTTTGAACAACCGTGAAGCTGTAGTCGAAGTTGCGGTAGAACTCGTATCAGAATCAGTCGACTGGAAGCCTTCCTTTTTGATGCTAGAATAGTCGTCCAAGCCACCGGTTCTAAGAACGAGAACCAAAAGTATAAAGTTAGACAAAAGCCAAAGGAGAACTGTGTATGTTCGGCCCTTGGCGTAATTTTTCCTAGAAATCTTGATGTTGGAGTCGGATTTGTGGTGGCTTCCATCATCCGATGACTCTAGTTCGTCTTGGGCCTCACGATACATTTCATCTGGGTCCCGGAGAGCCTCAGAAAGAAGAAGAACATGCTCATCATTCGCTGCAGAACCTTCGCCCTTCTGCTTTGCCACATTGGCCTCTTTCTTGGGCTCTACTGCACCACCCTCAGGCTTGCTTGCACCTTTTGTACCCCAGGAGATGTCGTCGATGTTACAGAACGCGTAGATAGTTAAAACGTTGATGTAAGCGGGATTGAGTAGCAAATACTGGACAATGCATGCAAAAAGATGAAACATGTCAAAGAACATAAGTGAGGAAAGAATGTAAAGAGCATACGTGGAAGCCAATGAGACGGTGAGGTCCAAAAATGTCGAATTACTCAAATAGGTGAAGAGATTTGGGTTTGAAGACTTTTTAATCTCCTTGCCAATTCCATTAATTGAGCTGATGGTCAAAGCAATAACACAGAACATCATGTAAATGGCAATGAGCGAGTAGAGAAAGAACACAAATTGGTAGAGGTGGCCGCTCTCTTTCGGCTTGTTACCAAAGGATATCATGAAAGTCAAACCGGAGGCCAAAATGTAGATCCAAAGGAATACCACGGCAAGAGCGTTACCCGCTTTCCAACTGATGGATGTTCCCAAAACTTCTAGGGTCAAGATTCTAAAGATAAGGAAGTATGTTGCCAAAGAGATCCATGAGAGAATGATGCTCAAGAACTGATAGACAGTTTCGATGGTAAGAAGTACCTTACGCCGAGTAGTGTGCCCAGATTGGAAGATCCGGTAGAAATGAATCAAGGAATATAGAGCAGCAAAAAAAGAACCATTCAACCAACGCCTTCTTTGGCCCATAAACTCACTTATGGAACCCGGAACATCTGTAACGGCGTAAGAGTCGTGAACATACCTCAAGAGACAGGAGCATCCCGGCTTCGAAACGAGCTGGTAGCATAAAATACGGTCCTCAGCAAGGTACATGTTAGATTCAAGCACACCGGCCGGCTTTTCCGTATCTCTTTTCATGTCTTCTCCATGGAAATAGGCCTGGAGAGGATCTCCCTGTAAGGAGGAGTACCTGTAAGCACTAAAAGCTCCGGGCAAAACCGAAACAAAGCCGAAAAACGACTCTGTGGGCTTGTCGAGGATGTTCGACATTTTATACTCGAAGTTCTGGGCCGCAATAAGGGGATTTGCAACGCATACAGCTGTGTCGCAGCCCTTTTCCCAGATCCAGCGCAATACTTTACCGAAATATGGCGGTTCATCATTTGCACTGGCCTGCTTTCCAAGCATTGCACGAATCTCTCCACAGGCACCAGCAACTATGGGGTCTTTGAAAGCTTCCCAAAGCTTGAAGATTGAATCTGGCCCAGGCTCTGTTCCCACATCCACAAGACAAACAATCTTTGGTCGTAAGTTTGGACACAAGAAGTTGAAAGCCCAACGATGAGAGTTGATTTTTTGCGCATTGTGCTCTTTTAAGAGGAACATCATCTGAACTGGAATCGTCTGTTCTGTAACGAGTGGAATTTTAGGACTTGACGAGCTGAAATGTGAGCTTTTCAAGGATTTCTGTTTATCCGGAGTAGGGGACTCATTACTTTCACTTGTAGCTGCTAATCCATACTCAAACTTTCCTATTCCAAAACTCGTCGTATACTCAAACAAGTGCGCATTGACATCATTTCCATTCACCTTCTCTTGAATGACACCGTCTTGATAGCACCCAAGCAAAGTGAGGAGTGCTTTCGCACGCTCGTTAAGCTTATTACGTCCATCAGCAACAACCACAACAACTATCTTTTTCCAGCAATCTTTGCCAAACGGCTCGTCGCCTTTGTACATGTTCTTGATGTTTTTAAACACACCCTTCAAGGTTCGGGCCAAAAGAACCTCATTCTCATTGTACATTGTGCACACAATCATGAGCTCTGTCTCTCTAGGAACAGCATACCACTTGTTCCTGAGAGGGAAATTTTCAATGTAGCTACAGGCTGCAGGGTTCTCCGGCCTGTAGTCCTTAGGATCTGCAGTAACTGCGTGATATCTCACGTATTTGAACTCTGCCAAGTCACGTGCACCAGGAAACGGTATTTTGTTGAGCAAGGGCTGTGGAACCGGGTAGTCAAAACTGTAATAAGCGCCGTTTAAAAGCTTCACTTGCTCTGCTCCAGCAACGTTGGGTAAATAATTGTTATTGTAGCCATTATTAGCTGCCTGGGGAAGATTACCTGCAAGGTTTGCATCATTTGTGTATGGGGGAGAAGTTTGAACGCCCCTAGGGTCGAGCTCAGAATTGGGACCAGTACTGAATTCAGAATTAAGTTCGGAATTGAGTCCAGAATTAGGTCCAGAATTAGGTCCAGAATTAAGGTCAGGATTGAGTCCAGAATTAGGTCCAGAATTGAGTCCAGGATTGAGTCCAGGATTGAGTCCAGGATTGAGTCCAGGATTAAGGTCAGAGTTGAGTCCAGGATTAGGACCAGGATCAGAACCAGGATCAGAATTAAGGCATCTTCGAGTCATTTCAGCCTGCTGGCGTTTCTCCTCTGCTACAAAATCTTCCTGACCAAAAATCTCTGGCTCATCGGCATCTCGCACAAAGTCTTGAAAGGGAAATGACTCCCGACTGCCTTGCTGAAGTGGAAAAGCAGAAGATTGGGCCGAAATTTGACTCATCGAAAGGCTTTTAGACGGACTGTGACCAACATAGCTTTCATCTAGGTAGCTTTTCGAGTTGTACATCCGTCTTCCTTCGTTATTATTGTAGCTATTGCTATTGCTACTGTTATTGTTAACATTCTCATTATCGCCATCGAAATACTCACCAAGATCGTATTTATAGCTCGAGTTGACAGCGTTATTTCGGGAAACATGAGATAGCGAGTTCGATGCTCTATGTGTCATTGGCGGCCGGCTTAAAATTGAACTTTGCCTCATAGTTGAGTATATGCTATTATCGTTCTGCTGTAGGGAATCAATCGAACTTCTTGGAGGGGGTCTTCTTCCATTCGACCGTGACCACCTGCTCATTTCGTAATGATCGGCAACATTTTGCAAATCGCTCGCATCCTGGGAGTGGTCTGAATCGTACTCATCGACATCAAATGGGCTTTTTATTGGTTGTGACATATCTGGATTAATTTTCTCACTGGAGGCTTTGGAAAAGAATGTTCGTCTTCAAATTTCTAAAATATGCAAAAATTTAAATAGCTGCAAAGTAAATCCAGTGTTGTGGTAAATGTGAAAAGAGTACAAAGTATGATTCTGGGAAAGAAGCTTTAGCTGCAAAGTAAATCCAGTGCTGTGGTAAATGTGAAAAGAATACAAAGTATGATTCTGGGAAAGAAGCTGTTCGCACTTAAGCTCTTCCTGCTGAGTGTGTATCTGTGATATGAGATTGCAAAAGGTGGAATTTGTATATGTAATCAATGCCGCGATTGAAAAGAAAACACTTGGGTTTTTGAGTGGCACCTTTCTATCGATATATCGATTTGGAATACTTGCAGATCATTCAGTCTTTGAAATAAGAGGGTCCAGTTTTACAGCCTCACCTTTCTATCGATATATCGGTTTGGAACACTTGCAGATCATTCAGTCTCTGAAATAAGAGGGTCCAGTTTTACAGCCGATTCTATTATTGTTATACATGGATAATGTGATGCGAAAAAGACGAAGAAAAAAGATTTATTGAGATTTGTTCGAAAACTTCCAAATTTAGAACCAATGCACTAATGAGGTTGCTGCATCATTTTTCCGACAACACATTCCTTCGATGGCCAGTTATCTATCTTTAGATACTTTCTCTGAACAGGGGCAACATTAGCACATTTTAGTAGCTTATTTACATAGAGTAACCATTGCAACAATGAATCCCACCAACATAGGGTTGATACTGGAACCAGGATATTAGCAATATTTTGCAATTACTCAAAACTCACGGCCACATTTTCCACGCTTCTCATTTTACTTTAAGCTTCATTATCCGTTTTCCGTTATCTATCTTATCGTCTGTGAACAAAATTGGATGCTTCAGTACTCAACTTGCACATTCTACAGTCACAAAAATGACCGCCGTACTTGTAAGGCATATATTTGATCACATACGAATGTTCACTTGAGTAAAATAAGCCGTATCTATGACTCGTTTGACCTCTCGGTATTGCATGAAACTGATCATGAAGCATGAGAAGAAAAAAATGATGGAATGACATCATTACATGAATCCAGTTCTCAGCCTCTAAATATAGACGCGTCGATATACTTTGAAAATTTTTTTTATCTGAATCACGTGGGATTGCATGGGGCAAAAATTATGTGGATATGCTAACGGCTGAACATTTTTCGCCACAGTCTTGATCTCAGATCTTTACTAATCAATCACAAAGATAGACAACAGTATATTAAGAAAGGCAAATCCAAAGACATGAATTGGCACAAGATGAAGCATAGTGTACTATAAAACCATCGAAGCAGATGGAATTTCTATCTGTAGTCGAGCATTTTTTTTTTCAGCTCTTAGCTAAGAGAAACCTCAGCAAAACGCACATATTTATTTAACTTTTGCGCTCTAGAATGGACTACAAAAGTTGTAACAGCAAGCGATCAAGTAGTTTGCCGAGTATTCAGAAACTGACCCTGCAACATGAAGAAGTCGCAAGTGAAGTGCCGGACGATCTTCGAGATATTCCTGATATAGTTGTGGAGACGTTGGAATTGGACAAAACATCTCCAGATGATCTTCAGGATCGAGATACACCGTTGCTAACATTCCGTTATTTTCTCTTGAGCATACTTTTTGTGATTCCTGGTGCCCTCATGGACACTATGAACTCGTTCAGAACAACAAGTGCTCCATACGGGGTCTTGGTTGTGCAGATTTTATCGTATCCATTAGGAGAATGGCTTTCTCAGGTATTGCCACATAGAGTTATAAATCTAGGGTTGTTCAAATTCAGCTTGAATCCGGGGCCTTGGTCTGTGAAGGAATCGATCCTGGTGACACTTACAGCAGCATCTGGAGCAACGGGAAATCAGGGAACTTTTGGAATATCGTTGGCCAAGGTTTTTTACGATGTTGATATTCCAGTCTGGGCTTGTTTGGCATTCATGTATGGAATAGTATGGACCGGCTACTCTTTTGGTGCCATAGCCAGAAAGTTCGTTCTTTACGACCCGAAGTTCATATGGCCCAAGGCATTAATGCAAACATCTCTTTTCAGAGCACAGCGGAAAAACTCTCAAGCTCGGGCAAACAGCACTGGAAGAACATCACAAATGAAGGTATTCCTGCTTGCAATGAGCGGGATGTTGATCTGGCAATTCTTTCCGGAGTTTGTCTTCCCCATGACATCCTCACTTGCAGTTTTGTGCTGGATGGCTCCCTATAGCCAGACGCTTAATTTTATAGGCTCTGGTTTGGGTGGCTTGGGAGCGCTAAATTTTTCCCTTGATTGGAGTAACATCACATCAGAAGTCATGCTAAGTCCCTACTGGACAATTGTGTTAGAGTTTATTGGCTTTGTTTTAACGTGTTGGTGTTTTCTTCCGTTTTCCAAGTGGTTCAATTCAGGCAAGTATGCAATTGGCATCATGGACAACCACCTTCTTCTCTCGAACGGAGACCATTATCCAATTGAAAAGCTCATAACGGATGATCTACATTTCAATAGGACTGCATACAGGCTGTACGGCCCAATTTTTTACGGATCCCAGCGTCTTTTCAACATCTTCTTTGACTATGCTGCATACACAAGCGCGTTATTGTGGTTAGTGACATTTGGATGGAAGGATTTGAAGGTGAGTTGGGTACACATCCAAAAGTGGGCCTCGAGACATTCTTCTTTCTCCACCAAAGAATCTGTTCCCCTTCTTTCTGATTCCTCATCTTCAAGTACTGTCTTATCGGCAGACGAGTCCGCTAAGCACGACGGAGAATCTTCACAATACCGGGACAGAATCAATAAGCTGTACTCGGCGTACGAGGATATTCCGGACTGGTGGTTTATAGCTCTTTTCCTGTTGAGCTTTGCAACACTTTCCTGCGTCACGTATTCGGGCTACGTCTTCATGTCCTGGAGAACATATATAGTGGCTTTGGTGGTTGGAGCCGTCATAGTGACTCCGATGGCATACTTATATGCATCCTCAAACTTCCAGTTGGCTATCGGGACGTTTAACGAGCTTCTCTACGGCCTCATGGTTCAGCACAAGTTCTTCCTTCCGGCTTCAGGCCTCAGACACCCAGTTGGAGCATCGATGTATGGAGCGGTGGCTGGAAATTGCTGGTACAGAGCACAGTACATTCTTCAGGACCAGAAGATCGGCCTCTATAACCAGGTTCCGCCCAAATACGTCTTCCTCTCGCAGATATTTGGGGATTTGATTGGCGTTCCATTCAACTATCTTGCTCTCAAGTGGGTGCTCAAGCACAAGATGCAATATCTTCGTGGTGAAATCGAGGACCCGCTTCACCAATGGACAGGCCAGACATTAGTGAATTACGTTGCCAATGGTGCACAGTATGTATTGGTTGGCCCCCAGGAACTCTTTGCTAAGTATAGATTCCTCCCTTACGGCTTTGCTGTCGGAGCAATCGTTCCGGTGGTGATTTTCTACATTTATAGAAAGACACATTTCCAAACTTTGACTCACATGAATCCTACAATTGTCTTCTCAACAATGTCTACCTTTTACGGAAATATCAGCACGGGCTACTTGACTAAATTCTTAGTCGGTACATACACAATGTTTTATTTGAGAAGGTTTAAAAAGAACACATTTAGGAAATATAACTATGTGATTGCGGCAGCGTTTGACACCGGCTTTAATCTATGCAACATTGCGATATTCTTCTTTTTCAGCAGTGGGTATTTCAGCAAGAATGGCCTGCCCATCTCGTTTCCCAATTGGTGGGGTAATGATTCTCATAATATAGAAAAGTGCTATGCTATGTGAAAACAATGAAGAAAGAACAACAAAAACAAATGAAAAAGCTTTGCTACACTTGATGAACTCGCGCGCTAACCAAAACAACTGAACTTTAATAACATGTAAGATAAATACATACACATTAAATATTTATTCATTGAAACTCATAGAATCACATCATCCGCTTCAACATCACTGCTTCCCTCCTCAATGTAACGCTTGTATACACTACTTTTGACCTTCTTGGCCTCGTTTATCTCCTCGTCTGAAGGTGGCAGTCCTTCATTTTTCATGTCTCTCTTTTTCGCATCAGCAAATGACTTAATGTAGCGATGCAACTCCTCCCTTCCATTCAGTAAGATGCCTCTTGGGAGCTTTCCATTTTTCGCATCTCTCAAATCAGACATCTCTTCAGATTCTTCTCTCAAAATGTTGAGCATTCTAGATGTTTTTCCAATTGCCAATATCGTAGCTCTCAACTTGTTATTGACAGCAGAAATGTTCTGTCTATGTTTAGAAATTCTTTTATCTGCAACATTTTTGATGGCCTTCAAGCCAGCTTTGGTGTTGCTCCTAATTGATTTCTTCTCAACTCCTTGAATTAGCTCTTTTGAAAGTGGCGGCTCTTCGTCCAACTCCTTATCTGTACAGACGTTGAGCAAACACATGAGAATATCAACCACTTTTTCGCAAACAAATGGAACAGACCACTCAAAGACATTCATAAAGTTCGGGAGGTAGTATGGGGCATCCGAGGCTGGAAGAAACTGCTTAATGTTGAATGTCTTGCCATCGTATATGAGAGCCGCAGCTTTGTTACGGTAAGTATGGCAATAGTTTGGGGCAGAAAATATGGTGATTGTAGTTGGAAATCCCGTCTTTTCGTCTTTCTTGTACATCCTATAGCCTGCATCCTGTGCCTGGTGACCTCGCACCACACTAAGAAGGTTGTTTCTATGAAGAAAAGAACGCACTGCCTGGTAGGAGTAGTAGTAGGAGCAGTTTCTTTCGACGTTTGGTGCAAACAGAGGCTCTTTGCTTTGAATATCGTCTGAAGCATCGTAATTGGGGCTTGGATCTGACCACTCAAGATCGCAAAAAAGTCCTGATGATGGAAAATCTGGCTTGTGTCGATCTATGCTGTTCACATCCTCGACCGATTTCAGGTTCTTTGAAATTCCCCCGTGCACACAGAAAAATTGATCGTTGAGAATTGCCGCAATTGGAAGGTTGGCAAACGATTGCAACGCAGCCAGGTATACCTTGAGTGAGTACTTAATCTCGCACTCGGTCTTGAAGGTAAAGTATTCGGTCATTCTTCGAGTCTCGTGGTTTCCCCTTGTCATCCAAACAGACTGCGGGAAATTGAGCTTTATGCAATAAAGCAACACCAACACCTCTATTGAACAGTCTCCTCTGTCCACATAATCGCCCAAGAACAAGTACTGAGTCTTGCCAAACTCAGGGCACATGGAAAGCATCTTGATCAGATCATGATACTGGCCATGGATATCTCCAACTACCACTGCTGGACATGAAACTCTCAACATCGATGGCTCAACTGAAAAAACCCTAGACGCACTGGCTATAATCTTGAGCAATTGATCCTCTGTAAGCCTGCCCTGCCTCTTGAAATGCTTCATGACCAGCTTGTAATCCGGAATCCCATCTCCCTTTGGGAAAAGCTCTTCATCTGTTAAAATTCGTCTCTCTGGAGGCTCTACTGATTTCACGATTCTCTCTGTTGTTTTGAACGTATGCCCATCTTCATCTGTGTAAATGTACGGGTTTCTTGGCTCCTGGATCATCCTGGCGCCAACCTTCTCCAATGCATTATGAACCTGCAGAATGCCCTCTTTTGCTTTCTGTCCAGCTAAAACCATGCTTTGTGATCTTTGATCTGTGCAATCGGACGTTAATGGAAATGTGCTTTACAGCTAAGTAATCTAACAGCAGACCAACTTGCTTTGAAGATGTTTTAGAATGTTGTTTCTAGGTACCCTTTATACTTCTAATTGTTGTATATATTGGAGGATAAAGGGGGGGACATTAATGAGGCTGGTTCTTTTTAACAATTGCCAGGGTAGGTGCAAATGTAGCAGCGCAGCAAAAAAAAAATTATAAGAGAAGAGAATAGGAAGCAGGTGACATGAAGGAGACGAACAAATTGGTAAGTAGTCAGATGACTGATTAAAAACAAAACATCTTTCATTTGTAATAGCAAAAGTAAACAACAACAAAGCAGGAAAATAGAATGATTGTATATATTATAAGAAAGTGACTAGTCCGTCTTATCTATCACTCACCAGCCTTTTTGAGCAAATCATTATACCTTCGAGAAGCAGCTTTGGCACGCTGTTCTGGTGAAGGTGGCATGGCCTCATTGGAAAGATCGGCCAAACGTGCTTCCTCAAAAGAGTTCAATTTCTTGTCCAACTCGCCGTGACCTCCAAGAAGAACACCTTTAGGAAGACTCGAGCCTCCTGAAAGATTTCTGAGCTGTTCAACCTTCTCAGCCTCCTGGCGTAAAATGTTAAACATTCTGGAAACACGACCAATGGCGAGAATCTTGTTCCGCAACGCTGTTTTATCGAGAGAGTTCGAGCCAGAGCTGCTTTTCGACGATAGCTCACTAAGCAATGAAGCTCTTGTGCTCTGGGCAGACGATGAACTAACACCCCTGCTTTTCTTGACATCATCAATCGTCTTAGTGAGGTCTTTGGACAATGGTGTACCCTTTTCAAGCTCCTCATCTGTACAAATATTAAGCACCGAGTAGAGAATGTCAAAAACACGCTCAGCGACAAATGGTATCGACCACGTGAATACATTCATGAAGTCTGGAAGATGGTATGGCTCTGGTTGAGAGCCGAACTGTCGAATATTCATCACCGCCGTGTCGTATTTAAGAACCGCAGCCTTATTTCCATACGTTCCACAGTAGTTTGGTGCCGAGAAAAGAGTGATCACGGACGGGAATTGTTGCGGAAGTGTCTTTTTGTACATCCTGTATCCGGCATCCTGTGCCTGGTGGGCTCGAATCATGCAGAGGAGCCTATTCTTCTTAAGGAAATTACAAACAGCAGGATATGTGAACATATAAGAGCATCCTCGCTCAAAGTTCTCACTGAAAAACTCATCCTCATCCTCTATTTCTTCAGTATCATATTCATTGGATGGATCCGCCCACACGAGATCGCAAAATATACCATGTGATGGAACGTCCACCTGGAAACGATCGATGGCACGAATATCGTCCAAAGTGTGAAGATCCTTCGACATACCTCCGTGCACACATAAGAACTGCTTGTTCATGATGGCCGCTATCGGAAGGGCCGCAAAGGACGTCAATGCCGCCTTATAAACGGACTCATCATACTTTAACAGACACTCCGTCTTGAAAGTGAAGTGTGACGTCATCTGAAGAGTCTCGTGGTTTCCCCGCAGCATGAAAAACGTGTCCGGGTGGCAGATCTTCATGGAATAAAGGAGAAGAAGCACCTCTAACGAGTTGGAGCCACGATCAACGTAATCTCCCATGAACAAATACGAAGTTTTATCTGGGTCTCCTGAGATCTCGAATATCTTCAAAAGATCGTAATACTGGCCATGTATATCTCCACACACGGTAACCGGTGGAGGAACATGCATCAAATTGGGCTCCTTGGTGAAAGTTTCCGTAGCCTTATTGATAATTCTTAGTACTTGATCTTTATTCAACTTTCCTTCTCTTTTGAAATGTTCCCTAAGATACTTGTAATCGGGTGACTGGTTCTCACGTGCAAAAACCTGCTCATCTGTTGGCTTCTCTAACGTTGGAGGTTCAACATCCTTCATAATACGCGACGTTGTCCTGTACTTATGTCCATCATCATCATCATATACTGTTGGATCACGTTTTGGTACGCTTTCCTTTCTGTTTTTCAGTTGTCGAAGCGCATTTTCGATCTTAATCGTGTTTTCACGTGCCACCACTTTTCTCCGTGCCGACATTGGTGGAATTGGCTAATTTATTGAATTGTAACGATTGCTTTATGGCGTATTTGGTAAGTGTCCTATGTGCAGTCAACTGCTATCGACTATGAACTTTCACTATGGAATGTAAATCTATAAGAACGTGAAATCGAAATATGTATATATATATATGTACATATACATATGAGACCCCGTGAACAAACCAAAATGCTATTAGTTATAGTTCGATTCAACGCTTTTGGATATCTGGAAAACTTATATTCGCTTGCTCGGGGCTAAACTTTAAATTTAGTAAGCTTTTATGGGACAGAAACATTTCAATTGCGATGGTAGGGAGTGTGTGTAAAGTTCTACACTTGGCATACGCACTCGGGCTTTTTTTTTAATTTTTTTTCTATGTCTATTTTTTGATTTTTTGATTTTTTTTCAGCCGTTGGCATCTTTTGGCTGTTAACATTTGATTGAGGAAAGAAATAGCTAAACTGGCTGAAAACAATATAAACACTAATAAAACACTTGAAGGGAAACATTGGAATGTCGTACACTCGGAATCATACCTGAACAAACATCTAATATGAGTACATAACAATTTCTGCCTTTCTTTGAGTGGCAATGTAAAACTATACGTATATCTATACATTTTATGGTAGGCTCAATCAAAATCACGTGACACGCACAAGAAAAAAAGTGAAAAATTATCCATTAAGATCAGACAGCTGGCTAGCCGTTATGCAAAGACTGCAAGACGTTCTTCTCTACTTCATAGCACCGGATTGGAGCAGAGACAAACTTGATAATTTTGTTGTTTAGAAGAAATGACAGAAATCGTGTTAGAGGATTCAGGATATTTAAGTGCCGAACCGGGCCAAAAGACGCTCCTTTTTGCCGATGAAAAAAAGCAGGCCAATTTTGAGCTTGGAGTGTCCATGATTGTATACAGGTGGGAAACTTTACAAACAGCCGTCGATAATCTTTGGGGAGGACCGAACTCGGCAGATAAAAGGGACTGGATCACAGGCATCATAGTTGATTCATTCAAGGAGAACGAGGAGATCGATATCATATACATTCATGAGCTGCTCTTCAATGCGATGCAGGATGAGTTTGGTGTAATGGTTGAGGACGAATCTACAGTTGTTGTCGGACAGAGAGTCGTTGAAGCTTACAAGGAATGTCTAGCCGGGAACTTCGAGAACATCAAGCACATGTATGAGCATTGGAAGGAGACTCAAAGCAGGAGAGATAGAGAGAGAAGGACTGTGAAAGTTGGTGAAGATCCGCTTAACCCAGATAGCAGTGATACGGAATCAAACGAGAATGATGTTCCAGAGCTAGTAGAGAGGGAAGAAGACTCTGATGCAATGGATGTGGATGATGAACCAAAACAGAGGCAGGAACCTGAAGTTGATGATGACGGATTCACCATTGTGCACAGGAGACACCATTAGGAAGATTGAGCAAATTGGGTACGCAGTACCATGATTTTAGATTAGAAAATTTCAATACGGGTTTAGATATAGGGTAATTTGTTTAATAGTTGTATTTCGTTAAATGTGATGAAAGCAAATAGAATAGCTGCACGGATTCATGTACATGCTAAGCCCAGTATTATACAGTTTTTAGCATAGATTATGTAACAGAAATGATTAGAATAGATGCTCGAGTTATCAAATATTACATACATACACTGAAAGCTCATACAAATATTCACATACAATCCACAATTAATTTACAAATAAACGTGAAAGCGGTACCAAGAATGCATCTTTTTGGCTCCAAATGAAACATGCTAATACACTGCAACAGATGAGACATATTAACATATCTCAGTTGTAGCTAAACACACTTCACACTTATACCCTATAACGCTTTATTTCACACACCAAACTCACTTCATACCGTGAACGTTGCCAGGACTACCAGGATCACTCAAGGCGTCGATGGACGCGCGACTCAGACGCTTCTGGGCAGAACCAGTAACATTTTTATGGTGAACGTGGAAAAGCCGAACGGATGTACCACTCCAAGGACCGCTATGAATCAAACTCTCAGACACAAGCCTTTTAATCAAGGCATCAGATAACCCAAGACCAGAATTATTGCTCACCAAGGAAAGCTGCGAAAGATCTCCAGAAAGTGAGTTGGAATCGCTATTGGCACTGTTTGACCTGGAGAGATCACCTCTCCGATTATTTGCAGCTCTTTTCTCGAGCTCACTTCCTGAAGAATTACCACCATTGTTACTGCCCTTACTATTTCCAGACCCCCACCACCAGTTGGCAGAGACACGTTTGATAGTCGTAAGGGAGGAATTGATCTCATCTAGGAATCTTTTCGATTTGCTTGACCCGTGGTTGGTGTAGATAGAGCCCCAGAGAATGGCCTCATACCATCCAAGAGAAAGCTTTGACCAAGAAAACTTGAGGGGCTCAAACGACGTTTTCCTGGACGAATATTCGTCGCAAACATGCTGTGCCACGAGATAATGCTCAACTGGCAAGGCTGCAATCTTATTAACCACATCCGCTGTATTGAGAGTCCCTGTGTCCATTGGAACTCGACTTCTCACAAACTCAATCATGCCTATAATAATATTCAAGGCTTTGTGAGCTGTCCAAGTTGATTCCAATGTCGCATACAACGGCTGCTTGCACTTTGCACGCTCGGACATTCCGACTGGAAGCTTTGGTCTCACAACATCTTCGTCCAATGGGTCAACATCATTTCCAGAACTTCCATTGGCGCTTCCGTTGCCTTCAGAATTGTCTTTATTGCCTTGGAAATCGGGCGTTACAAACGAATCCTTACCTCCGTTGGCATTATGTGCACCTGCGCCTCCCCAGGAAGACGCAATACTAGTGATAGACGATCGACGCGTCCTCATTGGAGCTGTATCATATCCATCACAGCTCTTCCGCTCATTTTCGAGCTCACTCTCTACAAGTGTGAGGTCCTCAATCAGATCGTCTGCAGAATACACGCTGTTACTTCCATGTGAAACTACAGAGGAAACTCTAGAAAGTAGGGATAGCTGAGAAGATCTCCGGAATCCCAGAGGTGGCCTTATGTCCAAAGATCCACGACTTCCAGGCCCATTTCCGCTGGCATTGTCGTCCCCAGAAGCTTTTACACTGCCAGATTCATTCTCACTACTCTCACCGCTCGATTCTAACTCTCCAGCCTCTTGCTGCTTTGAAAGATCGGAAATAATCTTCTTGACGTTGCGAAAGACACCTTGATTCTTTGCCAAAACCAACAAAAGAAGTGAACTGTGGTCTGGAATCCTGCACACAGTATGGCAAACAGCTCTAATCACTAACGCAAGCCAATCCAAACGTTTGGAAACGTCTTTTGACAAAAAACGTATATCAGAGAGACGGTTTACCATCTGAATGATACTGGAACAAGCTGCATACGAAAGTTCGAGTGGAGGACATACTCCTGCAGAGAGTTCTCTTTGAGAAAAGCGGCGGTTTTGGGTGATGACCTCTTTTTTCGGAAGACATAACGTGGTCAATGGAATATAATCGTATGCAAGCTGAATGAGGGTCGGAAAGAGTGATTTTATACAGTCTGAGCATAGGATATTGCCAATTTGACTGACTAGAAAGTCTCTGTATGTTGTTGGATGGACAGATAGCTTAAAACTCTGCGGTAGGCCTTTGTAAAATCGCTCGTCCATCGGCGTGAGCAGTTGTTTGTATATATAAGGCTCAGAGCTCAAGAATAGCATTAAGTATAACGACAAACGAACAAAACTACGTTGCTTCTTGTCGTTTTTGAAAACCCAAACGTTGTACAATAATCCTAGAATCAATCGGGGAGCATATTTAGCCGCAACAAACGTTCGGAAACGCTTATTACACTGGTAAAACTCCCAAAAGAGAACAATCTGCTCAACGTCCCAAGCGGCAGTATTAGATGCGGCCAATTTGGACTTCATCCAATTGGAAAAGGTCGAACTGTTTGGATCTGGGCTGATCGACCTAATTAAAGGCCTGAGGAACCCTCTCGCAAGCAGAAGTACCTCCTCAGTTCTATAAATACGACCACAATAGTATCTTGCGAGGTTCAGAGTGCCAGAAAGGTATTTTGTATGCTGCTTGGGAAGAGGATAAATCAACATAAGACACAAAAGTTGCATGGAGTTAGCCACAAACAAGCTTCTGAGCTCTCTATAGTCGGCAAATTCAAAGATAAGGCCGTTTTCATTAGCGAGAGATGTGGAATTCGTGCGTGCCGACCTGCAAGCAACATTAATTAGTGAAGAAAGAAGTGCGAACAGTTGCAATTTCGGCACAGATGACACGAGAAAGCTCAAAAACGGTGATCCTTCTTGAACGATGGTGGGAACTGTCTTGTAGACACATTCCGAACATAAAGAGAGCAGAAAACGGATCAGTTCGAGCCTGTGTGCATCTAAATCTATCGATGGTGGTGTGTATTGCACACTGGCAGATCCGTTTGCAACAGTCTTGGAGCCTATGCCGACCTCCCAGAGGGTGAAATCGAGGTTGTTCATTGAATATGAAGTTTTCTCGACACCATCCGGCAGTGGAGTTGTAAATCCGGCCGTGAAAAGAAGGTTTATGGCCGTCAGAAGAAGCTGCGGACCAAGCGGATATGATTGTGATGAGGCCTGATTGTCGAAATGCGTTTTAGTGGACTCGTTTGTGGAGGAAGAGTTCTGCTTGAAGTTCACGTTGACTTCGACGGAATCGGAGGATGAGGGATCGTTTGAACTGCTCAATTCGGACGAAGGAGCCCCCACTGTTGCCGAGTTTGATGTTGAACTGGCTGAATTGACAGGTGCATTCTTGAGTGTCCAGAATATCTCTCTTTCCACAGGGATGAGTGTTTCCATCTCGTATAAATACGGCATGAGCTTGGTGAGAATTCTCACACACGTTAAAAGTTCCCTCAGGGGGAAAACATCTAGCGGCACGGATTTGCTGTTGGAGAGATGTATTATGTGGAAACTCAAGGCCCTAAGTAAGTTGCAAAAGTTACCGAGGTTCGAATCACGGATGTAACGGATATCATTAGATGAAACGGAAGAGAATATAGTGTCTGCAGAAGCAGGCAACTTCCAGTATACCGACCAGAACGCATTATCTTCTAGGGGGATCAGCTCAGTAGCATCCGAGAGTTGGAAAAGTGCCGCTTTGAAGGACATCTATCAAAAGGCTAATTTGTATTCAGAGGTGTTTCAATGGATGTAATTGGAACTGCTAATTGACAGGCAAGTTGAGAGGCAAGTTGAGTGGTTGGAGGACCAAAAAAACACATATATGAGCCTGGTGAGAGAGTGTGAGATGGGACAATTTGAAGTGCTTGCAATGAGAGAAGAAAGCAGTTGTTGGGTATAGCGAACAATATTAGGGAAAATAAAGACTGCCGGTAGGTAATAAAGAAATATGAGAGTTAAGTGGTGATTATGCTGCGTTGCCCACAGTTACAAATTGTTCACAAGCCAGTATCGATGCTTTAGTGAGTATGGATGACGGGAAGATATAAAGAGATTAATTTAGGTTGCTGCAATCAGGATAATACGGACAAAGATGTAGTTGAGCCATGATTTTACTCGGCCCAGGAAGGGAGGGGGAAAAAAATATAGGGAGAAAAGATGGACGGGAAAAAAATAATAAAGTTGAATAGGGAAGTGAGCTTTTCTTTGGGGAGAGAAATATATTCGAGATGGGGAGAAAGGCAGAGATTGGACAAGGGACAGAGAGAAATTTTAGAGAAAGTTCAAAGCACGGTATCCCAGTAATGGGCAGAGGGACAAGATAAGCGGAAGGGGAAAATAGGAAACAATTTGGAAGTAGCCAGGATCGAAAACACAGACAGTGAATAAATGAAACTCGCAAGCTTCCACATGAATTTCAAGAAAAACAGAAGCTGCATGTTTGGAGGACGCAAATAGTGATGTGCCGAAAAGAAAGAAAATCCTGCTGTATAACTGAGGACAGGAAGGATAGGATATTTCAACTGTTGGGAGAAATACGAGGGGTAAAAAACGAAAAAACTCGCACTTATTTTCTGCACGCAAGGATGTGCAGAGTAATAATGATGAAAAATGTGAAACTATGGGGAGGATGCCCCATAATGCGGAAGCCCAGTAATGCAGCAAGGCAGACAGAAAGGATCCGTATGCTCGTTAAAGCCATCTTATTCACTTCCTCGTTAAATCCACCTTATTGACTTCCTCGTTAAAGCCATCTTATTGACTTCCTCGTTAAAGCCACCTTATTGACTTCCTCGTTGAAGCCACCTTATCATTTCCTCGTTAAAGCCACCTTATTCATTTCCTCGTTAAAGCCACCTTATTCATTTCCTCATCCTATTTCTGGCTCCACATTTTCTTCCGTTATCCGCATACAACTAATATCCACATGTATATATACAATACAGAGCAAAAAGCTACAATCCTTTTTGCAAGAAACAGCAAGTTTCACACCGGAAAGCTCCAAATAAGTGATTCAAGCATGCACCGCTATTTTATTTCGGGTGCCTGACAGTGCCCCACCATTTTGAAGTATCATTTGATCTACCACACGCAATATTAACCTCAAGTCTCGGTTGTGATACCAACAAAACTACAAGAAAGATTAGCCCCACCATTTTGAAGTATCATTTGATTTACCACACGCAATATTAACCTTAAGTCTCGGTTGTGATCCCAACAAAACTACAAGAAAGATTGTTAAAACACTCAATGTCCGGAGCTATCGTTAATATATATATCTTTATACTTTTTTTGTAAAGTGCAGCCGTGTCTAAGTTATCGGCGCTACAACTTGAGCAGACGGCGCTTACTCTAATGTAACTCAAAAAAAAATAGATGAAGAACAAAAATACTGTCAAATAACAAAATGTTTGAAAATGATGTAAACATGCAGTCACTCATCTAGTGAATTCCGTTTGAATGCAGAGAAGTCGCATTTCAAAAGGTTTCATTGAAATGTAGTGGTCCATACTCAGAAACGTAATCGGAAAGCTGTCTTGGCTGGGGCTGAGTATCATCAATAATTTCAAGATCGGCAAGCGAGTGCTTGACTCCCATTTTGTCGACAACGGCAGGAATTTCGTTGAGAGTTTGCATATGTCTGTTTTCAGGCTTGTTGACCTCTTCCTCCCAGCATGAGAGTGAAGAGGATGTAACTGTCATAGATGAAGTACCGCTGGAAACAAGAGCAGGAGGCTGATCTGCGAACTTTGCAGGCAAAGGAACTCTTCTGAACGTTGGCACAGCATTCTCGATAGGCACAGAAATTTCAGGCTCTTCGATCTTTTCCTGGTTCCTGGCGAAGATCTTGGAATGATTAAACGGAGCATGGTAACCACCTGGAGTATTCTTACGGATTCTTGGGCCAACCTTCTGCAATTCCTCTCTGGTGCCTTCAATGACGAGAGGTGGAAGCTCTCTCTCCTCCTTCTGGTTCCTGGCGAAGATCTTGGAATGATCAAATGGAGCATGGTAACCACCTGGAGTATTCTTACGGATTCTTGGGCCAACCTTCTGCAATTCCTCTCTGGTGCCTTCAATGACGAGAGGTGGAAGCTCTCTCTCCTCCTTCTGGTTCCTGGCGAAGATCTTGGAATGATCAAATGGAGCATGGTAACCACCTGGAGTATTCTTACGGATTCTTGGGCCAACCTTCTGCAATTCCTCTCTGGTGCCTTCAATGACGAGAGGTGGAAGCTCTCTCTCCTCCTTCTGGTTCCTGGCGAAGATCTTGGAATGATCAAATGGAGCATGGTAACCACCTGGAGTATTCTTACGGATTCTTGGGCCAACCTTCTGCAATTCCTCTCTGGTGCCTTCAATGACGAGAGGTGGAAGCTCTCTCTCCTCCTTCTGGTTCCTGGCGAAGATCTTGGAATGATCAAATGGAGCATGGTAACCACCTGGAGTATTCTTACGGATTCTTGGGCCAACCTTCTGCAATTCCTCTCTGGTGCCTTCAATGACGAGAGGTGGAAGCTCTCTCTCCTCCTTCTGGTTCCTGGCGAAGATCTTGGAATGATCAAATGGAGCATGGTAACCACCTGGAGTATTCTTACGGATTCTTGGGCCAACCTTCTGCAATTCCTCTCTGGTGCCTTCAATAACAAGAGGTGGAAGCTCCAGAAAGTTTGTGGCTTCCTTCTTCTGGTTCTTCACAAAGATCTTGGAAACATCAAATGGAACATGATAGCCCGTTTGAATATTCTTGCGGATTCTTTCTCCGATCTTCTGTAACTCTTCTTTTGTACCCTCGATGAAAAGGGGAGGTGGGTTTGCGATTGCTGCACTCATATGGAATGTATATTTATGCTAGTTATTCAATAATAGTGATATAATAAAGCGGGAGAAAAAGCAAGAAAGGAAAAGGAGCATTCATAAATTAGAAGGGGTTGTCTGCATATGGATAATCCTCCGGAAATTACCCCATACTTATATAATGTGGCAAAGCTATACCTGTGGCATTTTTTTTATTTTTTTGGAAATGACGCAGTATCCGGTAATTGGAAGAGAAGTTGGTTGGAAAACCCCTTCACCGAAAAAGTGTTACCATACAGAATAGTCGATGAGGAGGAAAGTAATTGGTGGGTGCAAAGATGCGGAAAAAATTTTTCGTCGGATATTATCTACGGCTAGAATGCATACGCTGGAAATTAGCCAACGGGAAGCGAGAAAAAGACAAAAAAAAATACAATCGACCGGAAACGACTGGGACGGAAAGCTGGAAACTGGCCAGTTTAATATTTACATACTGCCTGATTAGGAGACAATCCTACACTCAAAATGCCATGTATGGTGCGTGATACATAAAAAAAATTCAGATCATAAAATTTCCCACAAAACGGCAAGTTTTGCAGGCGGCAGAAAGATCAGAAAGAAAAGACATAGCTATCGAAGAGCAATGAAGAATAATGGGGAAGTAAAGGCAAATAAGTAGGAAATCAACGAGTAGAATTGAATCAAAAAGTCAAGACGAGAAAAGAAACTCAAATAAGGGATAATTAAGAGAAGTAACGGGTTTAAATAAGGAAAATGTCCTGATCTAGTGAGCAGAGAAAAATTGGTCGAAGAATTACAGGCGTGAAAAATATTATGAAGGACAGTAGGATGAATTATTGGAAGCAACAGAAAGCAGGTGATATTAGAAATCGTGATAAGTGCAGCTCGCTTCCTACACAGTCCATTAGACAATCTTTCAAGTAAGCCAACACAAAATGATACATAAATAATTATAAAGCAAACATATAGATTCATCGAATGGATCTGTAATTGTAGGATCAAAGAGTTTGCAAAATGGAGCAAATGAGATAAGCAAGATAACAAATGAAATAAATGAAATAAATGAAATAAATGAAATAAATGAAATAAAGAATATGGACTAAAAGATCAGAACTAAGGGCCAAAACCACAGAATGTCAACCGAAGGACATCAAATAAAGGACATTAAGTTAAGAATATCGGATTGAAAAGAAACAAGCAATTGAAGTGAATTAAGGAAAAAAAATCAGAAATTGGAATATGCATCGTGATTCCGGCTTTTCCTCCCTCTCTTCACTAAATAGATAGCTAGATACGGAATGATGCAGTAGAAGGTAAATGGCGAAGTTTTGCAGGAATAGGAGGAGATGCTTTCAGTGGTAAAGCAGGAAAAACAGCAGACTGGCCAAAATGGAATGAAAAGAATGAGAGAAAAATAAAGGGTGACATTTTCAGATATAACATTTATTTTTCAGCTCTATTCATTTATTCGATCATAGGAGATTGTCCCCATTGACATTTTTCACTTGATCAAAAATAACGTCGCACTAATAGGATACAGGGGGGGGAAAAAAAAAAATTAAAAATTAAAATTATTACAGGTGCAGTTTAGGAAAGACGATCGATCAGAATGTTGGCAGGAGGCATTATACTAACGAGAGGGAATGCACTTCTTCAGATTTATTTTCCTTCGTTTTGCTCAGGGATCCACTCTAGACTTCTTTCCCACATCTTCTGAAGCTTGGTATTTGTTATCGGCCCAGCTTTTTCTTATCCTCCCCAACACCAGCAGAACAAGTATTCACTGGGTGGCTAGTTGTTGAAGTTAAAGCTCACCAACTTTATCAAAGCCAGCAAGCATATCTCAGGACACAAAGCAGGTGGAAGACTTAGATACATCTGGGAGCAGCTTCTCTTTTTCCTTTCTTCATATTTAATTCGGCCCATTTCATCTTGAGCCATCGCCTTTGCACATTATAACAGGGTGTGTGTGAATTTGACATTGACACCTATTTCTTTTTCTTCAGCATATATATTTCAAATCGACAAACCATGGAGCAACCAGCAAACAAAGAGGCCGTGAAACAAATATGGTTCCCGTTGGGAAACTTGGTTGCAGCCAGGGTGGTGACATCTTTCCTACCAATAGACACGATCCAGAAGATGGATACTGCAGGCTCAGGTAAGCGGCATATGCTTCATCATTTCCACAACGTGTATCCAGGAGACACCATCTACGCGTTTGAGACGACAGATAAGGCTGGAGACATCAACGCGGCCAAATGGGTTAGGGGTTACAGCACTTCAGAGCCGGTTCCCGCCGACTATTTGGCAGCCTCGACCAGTGCGGGACTTTCTCGTCTTCCCGAGAGCCACATACACACGGTGATTGTTCCGCGTTCGTGCATTCAAATCAAGCGTGTTCTTCAGAAGATAGACATCAACAGCAAGAACGAGCTGATGGCTAGAGAAGATTCTGAAGTGACCTCGAAAACAGACATAGGAAACACGAAAAGTACGGACGGAACCACGTTAGCGTCATCAGAAATGGCAGAAACAGGGTCCAGCATCTCGGAAATGTCGGCATCTTTCCAGGATGACATGTCGTCGCTTTCATCCGACTCCTCCAATATAGCAGGAGGGCTGAAAAGACCGCAATTGCCGCTCGCGGCTTTTTCAGCAGACACAATCGAAGCTGAGGTGTGTTTGGAGATGAAGATCTTGTCGAAAATCATCTTCTCAGTTTACACAGAGAACGACTTGGAGTTCTTCACGAAGTTGGTCAAGATCTTCAACCAGCTCGACGAGATCCGTGTGAATCTCTCGCACAACTTCCTTACACGGTTTGAGCGGACCATCACACACAAAAAGGCAGTCATGCTCTTCAACAGAACTGCCAAGCTGCTCTCTTCTTCTGGTGGACGGATCAACAAGAGGAACGTCGATGCAAGCAGAGGACACACTTCACACTCCCGGCAGTTTGCCGACTACCTAAGTTCGAAATTGGCCTCATCCACTGCAATCATGGCGAGGGACGAGAACTCGGCCGAGATGTTTCAACCCGAGGATCTTGCCCGTGTGGCCCAGAACCAGGTCTTGGATGCACTTTCACCGAACTACCCTCTCATGATCGACAAGATGTCGTTTCTGCCAGAGAGAAACACCGACTTCGAGGCCCCTGTTCCGTCGAATCTTCTCATAGACTTCAAGGAGGTCAGTGGGTCTTCGAATATCGTGCCTCGTGGCTACAATGGTATGAGTGCGTTGATGTATCTCCGGACGTCCAAGAAAAGATTGACGCAGGCCTTTTCCGTGACGATTGGCCGTGGACAGGCTGTGTTTTTGGACAATCTCTCGGCGGCCTTGTTTTCTAACATTCCGGTGTCTGTTTTGGATCAGGGAAAGATTTACTTGGTTGCAATTTTGACGGAGAACATTCGTATTGATGGCGAGCAGGCCGGTGTGCCAAAGAAGACCGGGCCAAATGCTGAGATGGCCAATAGACAAACGGAGCGGCAAATGGGCACACCGCTGGTGATTGACCACCTCGGAGAGATCAGAAAGGGCATCTGTGCCGGTGTAGTGGACATTTCGCGTGCATTTTCACGGAAGAAGGGCCATCTAGCCATCGGTGAGGCACACAGGTTTGTGATCAAGCTGTTTTCCTCATACATATCGTCGGCCAGTGCAGCTGGAAATCAGATGAAGCGTGGGATGGATGGAATGCAGGCGATGGATGGGAGCCAATCAGGACTTCCTGGTGGTCTTTCCGATTCTGCAGAAAACCCTGCAGTGTTTGCAGCGATGAACAAAAAGATGGCGATGTCGATTGCTATGCAGAACAGTGGTTGGGGACAACTTGTTGACCGTATTATTACAGGGTCTGATCAGGGGATCGCTGTGAACTTACGGGCAGAGACGTTGGTTCTGTCGATTAAGGAGCTCAAGGACGAGAGCCCCAGGTTCAGATCTGATTCTGCAGCGGTATCAATGTCTTTAAGATCGTCCTCTGCACTAGGCAATCCGCTTTCTTCGGAAGGCCCGCTCTCGTTTGACCAGCCGCTCTACACGCCACTCCACCGTGTGTCAAGTGACGTTTCGTCAATAGCAAACGGAGCAACTGCCAGCGCTCTTGCTTCTGTTGGAATCTTAGACTTTAACCCATACAGTCCAGCGCCAGACATGGTGTACTTGCGTGTGTCGCGGTTTAAGGACCTCAGCATCTCGTTTGCTGCAAAGACATTCCTCACTGTGACTTGCCGGGCCTCGTCTAACCGACTGAGATTTGCGTCGGGGCCAAACGACACGAGCCAGGCCTTGTGGCAGTTCCTCACTGTTGCACCTGGTGAAAGCTTGAACGAGGTTGTGCAGGTGTCCGGAATAGGCAAGACGTCGACTGCACAGACAGACTTCTTGCTGTTCGACGTCTATGCGAACGGCTTCCACATCGGTAACGGTAAGTATCTCTTGCGTGACAATGACCGTGTTTACGATACGGGGTTGTACCAGAAGCATACCCAGAGCGTGGATATCGTGGGAAAGGGCAACACTGGCATCGCCGTGCTTGAAATCACACTCCAGTACGTGGGAACAACGTACAATGTGGACAAAACTGCCCAAGACATTTTGGGATGGAGACAGCATGGCAGAGAGAGCAGTGGCCCGGCAGCACTTCTGGATCTTCTGAAGAGATTCAGGAGGTGTGACTCGGCGACAATGTCGAGGTTCTTTTCGCAGTTGCTCTACGAGCTTGTTGGGATGTTTGACTTGGCCGTGGGCAGAAACGGGACTCCGGAGTTGAAGACGGCGGTGTTCGAGTCGATTGTCCACATACTCGACATCACGATTGCCAGGCACAACGACCAGGCGGTTCTTTTCGACCAGTTCTTGGCCGAGTGTGCTGGGAATTTGCCCCATGTTGGCGAGATCCTGCTTTCAACGTTGACTGCATACTTTGCTGCGTTCAACACCAGCTGGAACTCCACTGGTCGTGCTCTTTGCCGGACCTCCGTGCTTGCACTTCGTCTTGCCGATGCTTGTGTCCATCACCGGAACGAGTTCGTGACTCAGGGCTACCGGTTTGTCGATGCAATCACCGCGTTCCTAGCCTCTCGCAAGGAGACTTTTGTTGCAGACCAGCTCCTCGTGTTGAATACTTTGGAGCTCTATCTAGACATTCTTTCTCGAAGCTACCAGGTGAGTGAGCTCGCCTCGTTTGCAGCCTCGTGGATCGGGTCCACTGGTCTTAGAGGCCTCGCTTCACTTCCGGATGAGAATGCCAACGCTCTCGTGAACAGACGACTGGGAAGAGAGCACTCGATCCTCATCACAAAGCTTCTCTTCATGCGGCGTCTTCTGCATGGCTTCATCATGCATCGGGGAACCGTGTCATCGAGGCAACTGCTTGTGGTCTCGTGCTTCAAGATCGCCTACCGGATCCTCATGAACCCGGTTGTGGACTTTGAATGCTCTCGGCTGGCCTTTGGTGTTCTTCTTGCCGTCACGTATGCGGACGGTGACGGTGACGGAAAATCAACTTCAACCCCCTCCAAATCGCCAGCTGCCCAAGATGCAGCCAAATCGGCAGAGTCTCTTTCCCCTGGCATCGTCATCATGCTGTTCAGATCGCTCCCGTTCTTGTGCCGCGTGTTCAACCGGTACTACGAGAAGCTTGCCGAGTCTGGAGTGCTCGATAGGCCGAAGAGAACATACACACAGCTCTTCCCCAACAGCTATCCGTTCACGAAGTACACCTTGGACTCAATCGTGACCGATGAGATCTTTTCGGAGGTTCTCATTGAGCTCTCTGTGGTTTTCAGTAGCTTCGTGCAGATCGTCTACAGACGGCCTCAGCTCATCCGCGACTATACCGACGACCCAGGCATCTACGAGACCAAAATGGCCTCCTTTTCGCCCTTGGATGAGTTCCTTGGTCCCCATGAAATCTCCGTCACATCTGCAGACTCTCTTGGTGAGACTGTTGAGGCAATCAGGAAGATTCTCTCCTCTCGGTACTTCCCTGGATCTCGCTGGATCTCGCTCCAGGCCCTCGTCGTGAGCGAAGTTGAGCACGCCATTGAGTTGTTCGGCGACGCTAGTATCAACAACCTGGCTGTTGGAATGGGGAACCTGGCTTCGGCAAACAACGACGGCAAAGCAGGTGGATCATCCGTGGACCCTGCCAAGCAGACTCCAGCTCTCATCGCCAGGCTCTTCTCGTCTTTCCTTCTGTCGTGCACTTCCCATGCTGTGTCTTTGGAGCACTTGGCAGAGATACCGAGAAAGGGCTGCATAAAGCTTACCGGAGACATGAGAAGCCGTGGTGCAGCGATTTTCGAGCACATGTGGGACAACATTGGCTGTGCAGCGGGAGATCAGGACAAGCAGAGATTCCATGTGAGGCGGTTTGGCGGCCTGCAGAGCACGATCATTGAGCAGGACTCGTCCGACTTGGCGGTGGACTTTCTCACGTTCCTCTTCTCGCTCTGCATGCAGCACAACGCCAAGTGCAAACAGGTGGGTCTAGACACCGTGTGGATGATCGTCGCGTCGGAAATTGCATCGTCCGAGAATCGCATTGCCAAGGACACGCCGGAGGTCCAGAGCGACGACTTGCTCTTCCTATTGGAGCAACGGTCCGTCACGGCCTTGTACGATCTCTTTGAACGGAGGCCTTGTGGCTACATTCCGCGTACGGCTGATATCCGTGATTTCGACAATGGACTTCGTGAACTTCTTCAGGAACGGCTGGACCGCGAAGATGTGGCCCACGGCTCTGTGGAGAGGTACGTGACGACGATCGGTGCTTACTTGGACAGCTTTGTTGGACTTGGATCGATCCCAGACGACCCGGAGTTCGACGATGACCGTACATTCTACAAGATCCGCATCTCTGGGTTCCTCTTGGACGTCGATCGGCCCGAGCTTTTCCAGTCTTTCGTCTCCCAGATGTACTCGGCCAACCTGGAGAAGGGGAATCACGCCCAGGCTGCACTTTCCTTGCAGCTTCTAGCCGATACGTATGACTGGAACAACAACGTGTACATCAAAGCGTCGACACACCCACGGCTTCCTCGCCAGACCATGTTCAAGCGGAAGGCCGAGCTCTACGTGTTGATTGCCAAGCAGTTCTCGCGTGCTAAGAAGCACGTTCAGGCCATCGAGGTGTACGAGAACCTTCTAGAGGCGTACGAGAAGTACAACTTCGACCTTGACGGATTAAGTGCATGCCACGGGGAACTCTCCAGGCTCTATTCAGAGTACCAGCTGGTCGACAGGCTTGATCCAACGTTCTTCAAAGTGAGTTTCATTGGCTCCGGCTTCCCGGAGTCCTTCAGAAGCAAGCAGTTCATATACGAGGGTCTACCGTACGAGCATATCACTTCGATCAGTGGCCGGTTGACAAGGCTTTACCCTGGATCACACGTTGTAGGCAACGACGAGGAGGCTGCCCGGCTCTTTGCACTGGCTGAGGCACCTTTGGGACGGTTTTTGCACGTGAAGATCGTGAAGCCAAAGCCTGTTTCCAACACACTTAAGTCGTCTGCAAGCAGCCAGTCCGACTCAAGGATGTCGATTGACACGAAGACCAACGAGAGCACAACTGGTGAATCTTCATCTAGAAGCAGGGCGTCGTCCTTGGCACCGCACAAACAGCTTTCATTGGCTGCCCAGCAGTTTGCCGAGTCCAAGGACCTCAACACGTTTGTTTCGAGCAGAAGACTCCCGGGAAGCAAGACTGCCCTCACGCTCTGGACCGAGGAGTCCACTTACACTAGTTGCCTGACAGCAGAAGACTCCCGGGAAGCAAGACTGCACTCACGCTCTGGACCGAGGAGTCTACTTACACGAGTTGCCTGACGTTCCCAACTCTAATGAACCGGTCGGAGATCGAGAAGACCGAAGTTGTGCGGCTCTCACCCATCGAGAATGCCATCCGCAGTCTCTCCCAGAAGCAGGACGAGCTCGAGTCGATTGAGGCACTTATTGAGCAGAATATCCGTGATGGTGTGTCGTTGAAATCGATATCCTCCAGTGCAATGTTTGGAAACCTTTCACGGATTCTCGCCGGCTCTGTGGACTCGCCTGTGAACGGAGGAATGGGCCAATTCAGGGTGTTCTACGAGAGCGATAAGGAGCACGACATGGCCAAGGCAAACCGCCAACCTGTTGCGAGGTATAAGGCCAACGCTCTGGTGTTGAAACAACGGCTGCACGACCTCATTGCCTTACTTGCACGCTTGTTGAAGCTTCACGGCATGATCGTGCCTGCAGAGCTCCACCCACAGCACCAGGCAATGCTCGAGCTTTTTGCGTCGAACTTCCAGAGGGAGATCTCGGACTTGCATGTCGATGTTTTCACCTCTTACGACTACCACAAGCTGCTCCAGAGTCTCACCGCTTCCACAGGTGGTTCCAACTCGGGCAGCTCCTCTGGACCTTCCAGAGCTCGTCGCAGAGCTATTGTCAACAACCCAGCCCCTGGTTACAGCTCAGCCTCGCAGTTTGGAGGCGCTTCCGTGGCCATCGGTGGCAGACACCACAGCAGAAGCACCAGAAGAAGCCATAGAAGCAGCACCTCAAAGGCTCCTACCATCTCGTCGGCTGCCATTTCTCTGAATGGTAACTCTACCATGGCCTCCACTATGGGTTACGATGGCCCCTCGTTCGATCCCCATGACACGCGGATTAGCTCGGGGTCCTCCATATATGGGGACGAATCTGTTGATGAAGGCCTGCTTCCTAGGGGAAAGCGGACCATTTTGAACTACAGGTAGGTGGGCTATGTTCGAACCGGCCTGGTATGGTAAAAATGACTATGTTACGCATCCGTTGGCAACGTACGCTAGCACCATACTTACATTAGATATAGATATTTGTGATTGCTTCATATTGCTCACCAGAAATTCATCTTCTTGCTTTGATACTGCTTTACTTCGTTTTCTTTCACTTCTTACTGTTGAACTTACTGTTAATCGTATACTTATACTTACTTATACTTCTATACTTCGTAAACCATTTACATTCAATTCTCGCTCCTTAACACCAAAGTCCTTACGTAGAAAGGCTTCTTGTACATTTCTCACTTTCCTGATACCATTCCGGGCTTAACATGAGCTTAGACCTGTTTTATGTTAACTTCGCCTCTATTACAATGTAATGGACAACAAACTCCGGACGAAAAAAAAAAATTAAGCCTCTTCGGTCGGCCTGCATTGTCTTCACGCATTATCCGGTGAATAACTGATCGTCAAAATTTTCGAGAAGACTACAATACAGACAGATTCTTCGGTTGGCTAAAATTAGCTTTTTGGCTCTATCTGGCATTGAAGTATCTTCCCGGCTGCTTGCGATTACATAACATATATATGGACTTTTTTCTTTAATTAAGCTTCCTAATTATCAGTGCTATTTCACACACTTCTATTCATTTCACATTCATTTCGTTTTCGTTTCGTATTCATTTCACGTCAATTTCACATCATTTCACATACATCCATTTTCCTCCTTTCTTTGCCCCTTTATCTGCCTTCAATTCTTTATTTCTTTTCCTTCCCGTTACAGCCTTATTTGCCGAACTTTTTTTTCTGGCACCCATGTAGTATTACATTACTGTTGCATGCCCTTCCAAGTATTGCGACAAGTGCGATTTTAGTGTATACTTCTATCCTTACTAAGCCTTGATTTAGACGGTAAACCTTTTGCTGCCATGTCATATTTTCATTTCATTCTTATACTTACTCCTTTCCTTTTCTCTGTTTAAATTCCCGTTAGCATTTCTCGAAGCTTTTTCTCCTTCCTTGCAAAATCTAAGCACTATCACGCATTGTTCTCGCCATTATCTCTCGGTCCTGCCAGTCCATTTTTAATTGTGGACCTGAATAAGTTTTTCCAGCATTTCCTGCTGTCTCTCTCGTTCTCTCCGTGCTTGGAGGCCCACCTGCTATTTTAATATATTTTTTTTTTATCTTCTAATATTTTCCAGTTACATTTTTGAGTTTGCTCTATTTTCCTTTACAACTTTATTTTCGACCTTTGCTTGTTTTTTCTTCTCTCCTGCTTGAGTGTTATCAATCGTTTAACCAATTTTGACAAGGCCAGTCCCAGTATCTTTTCAATCGCTGGTCGAATTTTTATTCTTCAATCTCTCACATAGTTCATCTCACGAGCTGGAAGGGGCAAGCCACAAAACAGCAGAATCACAGTGTGATCACTTGTATTCATCTTATATTATTAGGCACAATCTTGCTTTTTTTTTTGTTGTTGTTTTCTTTTTCTCCTTCTTTTTCTACTGGAACAACGCTTGAAGTTCATTCGTTTACATCAAGACGTCTGCTGGTAAAAGTACAGGCATACCAATATAAAAGGCATCGCATTTTTACATTCATCATACGTGCAACATCTCCTCATCTTGTTACATTCGCTCAGTGCATGATCCTCATTTCACATCTTCATTTTCAGCATTTCCCAGACCTTTAAATTGTTCATCTTAGCTTCAGATTCAACTTAAACAAACTACCGTCTTGCAACATGAAGGCATTAGCAACAAACTTTCATCACTCCTCGGACTACTCGACGCATTCAAGCCGAAGCACACTAAACAGATCTTCGAGTCAAAGATTCAAGCTCTCGTCATTCCAAACATCATCGTCATCGTCGTCATCATCCACATCTCCAGGGAATTCTTCTCACAATGGCTTCTCGTCGAAATCAGCTTCCACACTATTACGCAGGATAAAAAAGCTTGAAAGAGCTCTTGATAAGTTCAACTCCATTAAGAAGTACACCACCACAAAGACCAACATCCTCAGGCTAGTCTTGCTCCCGTACTTGAGACACAACTGCTCATGCTTTTGCATTCCCCGGACCTCATTAGCATCAAATTCATCATCTTTCTTGGTTGTTTCGTCGTCTTGCACTATCCTCATGGAATGGTGGAAAACTCTTTTGCTCGCCGCAACGCAGCATTTCCACCAGTTGGTTTCAATGGACAAGGACTGCTATCTCGAGTGCATTTCCCGTATAGTCTCGAGGCCGGAGTGGGAGCTCTGCCGATTTTTGAGCCAGAACTCTTCTCCATCCTCCAAAGTGTATTCCTCGTCAACAGAGCTTATCAAATCGTACAGTGGGCTTCTTCTGCAGACGTTTGGTCTTGCCATGGACAGATTGTCTGTAAAACACATTTCGCTTGCCATTTCTGCATTTGTTGGCAAAATTTTCGCATACTCATTCTTCTGGCTACCAAGAATCTGCCATGGGTTGACGTTTCTTCTCAACACGAAGGTGAAAAACTACTCGCTCATGTACAACATGTGCGTTTTGGGCCTCAAGCCTGGTGAGTTTGCATTTAAATTCTCGAAAACTGTCGATTCAACCAGAGAAGCATACGCAAACGCCCTGAAAGACGTCGCTGGTCTTGTTCCAAAATATATGGAGTCTCTCATGGTTGATGGACCCAGACAGACGAGGTTTAAGATCGAATCCGCGTACCTGAACTCAGTCTACCCTCCCAAGGGTAAGATTGAAGGGATCGAGGAGACTAAAGGCACCTGGTGTGCCCGGTGGTCCTCCCTCACAAATATTGACGTATTTTGCTCGTTTCTACGGCATTACTTGCACATCTGCTCTCAGATCTTCCACGAAAAACCCAGTTGGGCCACAGATGAACTTCACGTGTATGCATTGCCTGGGTGGCTTTACATCCTGACGCATGTGCTTGAGATTTTCAGCTATCACATGCGGCAACGGGCCTCCTGCAATGGCAGAAATACCTCAAGAACGGCAGGAAGCATGGATTTGCATTCTGTGACGCGAAATTCAGGTCCCAAATCTGTCCCACATTCGTCCTCATTTTCATCATCTTCATCTTTCCCGATCACATTTGCACCGGGTATGTCTTCAGGCGCATATCTACGTTCGCCGTCTCCACCACAGAAGATCTTAAAGGTGATGAGGGACATAATGGTGAACCCGAAAAGCGTGGCAGAGACCATTATCAGTAGTTCGTACATCAAAGCCAATGAGAATGTACTGAAAATCCTCGTCTGCCAAACGAAGGTCTTGGAAACCGCAATGGTGGACAGAATGCTTCAGATGTTCGTGAAATTCGCACGTACCGCGAAGTGCGCCGCTCCATCGTCGCTTTTGCTCTCTTCTGCAACGCTATCGTCAACTTCTGCTTTATCGGCGAGAGAGCTGGCCGTGTGCGAGTCGAGCAAAGAGACGATCGACTGGCCGTTCTGGATCGCCATTTGCTTCAAGCTTCTTACATCCAGAAGCATAAGCTGTGAGCTGCGAGGCTTGTCGATCATTTACCAGTGCTGGGACCTCATTCCAGATTACCAGGTGGGCTCTTATGGAAACGATGCGTATCAGCCGGTGAAATCGGAGCTCGCCTCAAAGCTCGTCTCGGAGAAGACATGGCTTTCATTTTTTGGTCACTATCTTCCTCTTGTCCGCTCCTTCTACATCAGACTTTTGGTCTGGAAGGTGTTGGGACAGGAATCCCTCGGTTTAACGGCACAGAATCATCGGTCGTTTGGCGATTCTATTGCACGAGAAAGACTCACCAAAACTGTTTCAACGTTGTTGAAACGAACGTACCAGAGCACAAAGCACCTGTCTTTCAATCCGGACGATCCGATAATCAACAAACGGATCATAATCCGGGAGCTGGACCCGTCCTTCTGCTCTGCTACGAAGACAGAGCCAATCCGGGCGTTATCATATGACATTTTGGACGATGCTGCGTATACATGTGCCGGATTGGCCGTCAATAGCGGTTTGAACCGGTCTGAGGACGACTGCCTGGTCACTGACTCGTCTGAAAATGACGATACGAAAACAACTGCAAGCTCGAAGATGGCCATTGAACAAAAACCAGGTTCAGCTGTGACGCCACAAAACAGACTTGCTCCAGGTGGAAATCCATCTCCTAGGAGAGAAACGAAAAGACATTCTCACAGCTGGGTGTCGAGACTGTTTGGACACGGCACTCTTTACAGGATGGGGTCTATGATCAGATCCGACAGGACAAAAAGAAAGGTTGAGAAGAGTGGCCTTGAAAACACGGGCAAGGAAGATGCAAAGACTTCAAGCCAGACTGGAGATATTCTGTCAAAACAGACACCACATCAATCAGCAAAGCAGTCACAAAAGCCTTCTGGACCTCTAAGGAAGTCACTTCTTGAGAAGTTGCAGGAGGAGGAAGACACAAACATTGGCTCAGAGTCGTACGAGTCTTTGCTGCAAACTCCACCGCGGATATTTGGCTCTTCTACGTCGTCCCCATCGCTTTCTTCCAAATCCTCCTCATTGTCGTTACTTTCGTCAATGGCCTCAGCCTCATCTCCGCAATCTTCAACCTCATCGTTGGACTTCTTGGACCAGTTCACCTCGTCAACAAAGTACATCCAGTCGATCCAGAAGCTGCAGCGGAAGAAAAAGCAGCACAGCATGAAATTTGTTCCGCCTGAGCTCAATGCCGTTTCCATAGAGCTCTCTCCACCTCAATACAGGTTTGAGTTGATTAACAACGATCTCAAGATGAGTGCCAGTTATCAGGGTTTACACGATTTGAATGCAAATGGTAAAGCCCAGACCGGCCAGAGCTTCTTCTCTTCGAACAAGGCTGTGGTTCAAAACTCGAAGCCCGGGTTGCCAGATTTTGTGACATTCATCTCGAGCCGTAACGAGTCCTCTATAGACGATCAGATAGACTCTGGAACTGATCTTGACATCGATGTAATGGCATCAGAGAATCTACCGGCAATCGAGACTGACCTCAGACTGTCTAAGAGCTCCTTTAAGAAGAGTTCGGAGTCCAGCTTTTCTGATTCTTCGACGGCTTCCTCGTCATTATCGATGCTTTCTGCAGTTTCAAGCCTAGACCAAGACCATAAACTGAACAAGAAGTCATACTTCGACAAAACCGTGCTGAAATCGGCATCGTTCTTTGCTAATGGCATATACGAGTATAACCAGTGCATATTCGAGTTCGAGAAGTTTGCTTTCCAGCGGCTCAAAGAGTTTAACTCTAAGATGAAACAGACCAAAAAATCAAAGCATGGACTACAGCCCGCCTTTCTCTCATCTAAACTAGCATCAACTTCCGACGATCCAAGCGGAAACATTTGTGGTTATGTTTGTGGGGTTCCAGTGTACGATGGTTTCATATCCAGACTTAGAGACCAGACTCCTTGGATGGCTCCCGAAGAGCAGGATTAGTGCACGATACGCATTTTTTATTATCATCACGACCTTTTCTTTCTCGATACAGATCTCTAGCATCCTGCCCATGGCATCCACCTATAGCATTTCATTTTTTCACTTTCACCATTCACGGTGTTGCATTTATCATTATACACAATTAATAAAGCATAATATAAACTTTAGTAAGACAGGGTAAACAGGTAGATAACCAAGAGGAAGAAAACGAGCTGCCTAATTACGCCGAGGATGGTATTGTATTGATTTAGAAAAGTAGTAAAGACAAAAAACGTTAGTTGTTGTGTCAGATATTTGCAGTGCAACCAAGCTTACGAACCTCCAGCATTCGCAGAAGTTTCCTCAATAGACGTAGATACAGATGTAATCAACGTGTCAGGCTGTTTTCTTGACAGCGATGCTTTGGAAGACTGCTTTCTTTTTATCCATATAAACAAGCCATAGCTTAGAATAATACAGATTATCGAGCTGACGGTCCAGAATGCAAGTACTCCAATTATAAACGACACTATTTTGTAATGATACAAATAGTGCCTGAATCCTTTGAACTTGACTGTGAACTCGAGGTCTGCTGATGTGATAAAGATGGAGGGATTGCCAAACTCAACTACCAACTTTATGTGCTTGCTGTCCTCAAGAATGTGCTCCAAAGCCGTTGAGCTGAACATTGGCAATTTTTCCGCTGGAAAACTTACATCAACTAGATTCGAGTCGTGAAATTTCGCAAACTGGAATACCCTATTTGCAACTGGAGGCAGCAGAAACTTTGAGATCCAAGATGGGAGAAGTTCAACCATACCATCTTTTGGAAACCACACCGTTCTCGAATGATAGATACCTTGCCTGTTAATTCCGACCGAAGTCGAGTCTCGGGATGTGTGCCTTGATAAAAAACTTGGCCAAAAGGAGAACAACCCAGAAGGACGCTTTTTTCCGGACGATTCAGTATTTTCAGCCAAAGAAATCACCTCAGAAGCATTTACCGTTGATCTCTGGACTGGCCACTCAATTGTCTTGGATCCAAGCATGTTTGTTGTTTGATCAAATCGCATAATGCCCGGAAGATTATCCGTTATTGGCCATAATCTGGTGTGCTTCGACTTTTCTTGCAATAAATGCGGGCTGATTTCCCAGGGCTTAAGTCTGAGGTTTAGCAAAGAATCATCTAGAATAGAGAATCGTAATCCCACAAACTGGTCTCCCTGATTTGTGCTGCCCATGTCAATGTACCTGTATCTGAGCGTGATCTCAAAGTTCGAGAGGGAATTGTGTCTTAGTGAGGGATCTCCTTGAAGAGACTGAGAATTCTCATACATTCCCACCAAACTTTTGATAAATTCGCTTGAATTCACCACAGAAAACGGACCCCTATTCTTGAACACGTAGTCGAATATTAGGTGGTGTGAAACAATTGGATTCGGCACGAGGATTTGGTAAAATCGCATCCATGCTATTATTGACCAGGGAAAGAGTATGAGGCACACAGTAGATACTGAAATCAGCCAATAGATTGCGATTCTCGAGAGCGTGAGTGGGATAGATAGATTAATCCGCATTTTCGTGCTCTTGGGAAGAAAACGGATAATATATTATGCAATGTGAAGCGGAATTAAAGTTAAACGTAAAGGAGAAGTAGAGAAAGATAGGTAATTGAAGCATCTCAAAAAAAAAAAAAAATTTAGTATGTAGGTATGATCAAGACACAACAATCTAATAATAAAAAAAAGATTAGATAGGCTCTAAAAAAAAAAAAAAAATTTAGTATGTAGATATGATCAAGACACAACAATCTAATAAAAAAAAAAAAGATTAGATAGGCTCTATTTGAGGAAAAATATATACAGACTTTGTAGCATTTAACGAAATTAGTATATTATATATTATTGTACAGCGATGCAGAAATAAAAGAAGCCCAAATATCAGTAACCTAAAGAGACCTTCATAGTGTACGAAGTAACAAACGGTAAGCAAACCACCAAGCATATGTAATGGAAGATATATGCCAAAGCAAGACAGTCCATCTGTAAAGTGGATTTAGAGTTCACAGGTGTGTAGAAAGCAGTGATGTAAATAAGCGACGTTGCGGGTGGAAGGCAGAAGTTGATGTTGCAAATGAAGTAAAGAATGTCCTCATGGTAGAAGAGGCCATCTTTGTGGAGCTTAGAGTTCAAAGCACATCCTATGACTGGGAACACAAACAACTTGAAGATGGTCACTCCAACAGGAGTCTTCCATGTTCCACTTGGTAGTTTTTGAACTGACAACCGGCCAATGGTTCCGCCCAATAGAAGCAAACCGATGGGAACTTCTGCAGCACCGATGTATGAGGTGAAGTCCATGAGAAATGAAAGTGCAGGTTCTTTGTCCGGAGCATTGGGCATTGTGGCCTGGTCCGTGAAAACAAATAGTGCTTTCACCCATGGAATCATGCACACGATAATGCTGAGCACCACAGCCACGGAGCAAGGCTTCAAAGTACTCGTGAAGAGGATTTCGAGAGCCTCTTTGAAGATCTTCCAGTAGTCAAGCTTGCGCAAAGCCTTCTTAGTCTTCTTGATATTCTTTTTAATCTTTCTGAGCTTAAGCTTCTTCTTTTGAGCGAAGCTGAGGTTCTTCTGCTTCTCCAAGTCAAGCGACGACGACGATGTTGACGTGCTGCTGGTTCCTGACTCAAGTTGCTCCATTCTCTTGCGCTCCCTCTCCTCCTCTTTGTTCTGCTTGAGCTCGTTAAACCGCGAATAGACTCTCACGATATCGTCCATGTTTTCTGGAGCCTGAGTGCGCGAGTTGGTAGTACTTAGGATCGAGTTTGGAACGCTGGCCTTGCGGCTAAGAGTTGAAGTGTAGCTCAGCCTCGATGCGAGCCTCGATAGTGCGCTGTGTCCACCAGCACTGGTTCCCCTGTACAGAGGCTGAGGTGCCTTGTTACGAGGATTCACAGACGCGTTCTCGATGATGGAATCCAGTGAGCTAAGCGTCGATGTAGGCGATATTGGGGCCGATTCCTCGGCTTCCAAAGCCTCTTCTTCTCCTTGAGCACCCTCGGTTTGTTCCTCTTTGATTTGGGGAACCGGAGAGGCTTCGTTCTCAGAGTTTGCACGGATAGTTCTGGGCCTGGCATCGCTCATCTTCGTGTTCTCCTCGCCAGACGTGCTCTCCGAGCTCTGCAGAGGCTCTTTCGATAAGGTGGAACCTGCAGAGTCCCCATGCAAACTGGTGGTACCTTCATGAAGTGAACGGGGTGCCCCTTCAGCCTCCTTGTCCTCAATAGAAGCACCTTGCTCTAAATCCTCCTCGTCAGAGTCGGAGTTGAGTTGCTTGCGGAAGTCCAACTCGATCAACTTGAATCCACCAAAGTTGAACTGCACAATCATCTGGAGAGCCAGGAAGATACACACGTACGAAACTCCTTTATCAACGTTCTTTAGCACATTGGAGTTCTCCATAGATTGCAAATAAGCGATCGGAAGATCAGAAATATTTGGCAACAGACCGCACGATAAAAGTCCTCCATACCAACTCACCGGACACCCGAGAGCTGCACCAATTAAAAACGTTCCTATGGTTCCAGAGCCCATCATAAAAAACGAAACAATGACAATTGTTGCAATCTGCTTAATATCGCTATTGTCAATGTTTGTCACAATCTTATTAAATGCCAAGGTCGGCAAAAGAACCATCACAGCTAACGAACTGATATTTCGAGATGTGTCAACCGTCAACACATTTAGCTTCGCCATAAGAATTCCCACGCCTATGATAAGGTATATCTTGAAGATTGGCTTCACAGCGATATATATAATTTCACCTAATGGGACCGACATTGTAGTTGTGAAATGTAGTTTGATTTATCTGATATGGTTTGATCCAACTTCACGTCGATATAATAATATCCGTATATCCTAACGTAACTCTTGTTCCTTTTTGGTCTTCCGTTTCTCGACCTAATTTGTAAGTTCGTATCCTTTTTATGAACTGAACCTTTTCTTATTTGCTCAAGAGTATTGCTTCCTATTTCCTGCTTGGACCTATTGTACAAAATAAAAGCCAATGTACTTATAAAAATGTACCAAATGGATGGATCGAGAACACAAATCAGTGTTCTGAATCACTAGAAGAAAACAAAAGTGGCCCCTAGGGTTCTAACTCTTGTATATTTGCAAATTGCTTGTAAGCTAATAAATGAAACTCCGGATACCCGAATTTATGGCACCGCTTTGCTTGTATCGGTAATTTCTCTTCTCTTTTATTAGCCCGCTTTCGCTTTGTTTCTCTTTTTTTTTTTTCCTTATTATTCCGCTACTTTTTCTTCTTGCAGGGGTTATTTATCGCGGGATAAAACAGGTGATGTTATCTATGAAAATGCTACCTGATCAAGTAGATATCGGTAAACTATAATAAAGTTTGGAGAAAAATGCAACGGAACTCAAGAAGAAGTCAATTGTCTACATGCTGAAAATTTTTAGCTTGTTCAACTGCAAAATAGCATGCTTAAGTAGTTGTCAGACACAAATAGTCAGATCCGGTGAGATGTGGCATGAATGCAAAGATCCCACGGCAGAAAATAGCAGCTGGGCCTCATTATGTGGGATGCGAAAATTCTAAGAAAGAAAAAGAAGAAAAAACGGAAGACGCGGAAAAATCCCCAAACGGTTTTTCCATCTTTTTTTTTTCTATCTGTATCTCCGGGCAGTAATTGAAATAGTCCGCCGTTTCTCGCTACTACTAAGTAAGTAACCCCATACTTTTCCACCCTTTCAAATTATTATCACATCATATAAGGCAGTATATCATATATCTGCACAACATCCGCTTAAAGAGATAGAAAAAAAACAGGAGGGTTATTAGACTCATATTACTCAAATAAAATTTATAGAGTTCAAAGAGATCAAGTTGTGGAATCATGCTCAATAAAAGGAGATGACATCCCACACATAACTTGACTTTTCTTCCAATTAATACATCATATAGATTTAGTAGTAATGATGGAGAAACAAGCACGGGATCTTGAGCAACGATCCTGATATTGGGGCCTCCAATTGGAAAGGTGTCGTATAGTTGGATATTATGCCAAAGTTAAAAACCAAATTTGTCAAAGAATATAAAGTCGGGAGTTTCGGTTAGAACGAAGACAGAAAGTCGGAACCAGAACATGTTATCTTTATTTTTTTTTTACTTTTTTTTTGGGTTACGGAGTCCTGCCCAACAGTGGGATGACTTCAGCTAAAATGCCCACAGAACATGTTATCTTTATTTTTTTTTTTACTTTTTTTTTGGGTTGCGGAGTCCTGCCCAACAGTGGGATGGCTTCAGCTAAAATGCCCCGAGATCTCGTACATATAGAAAGCATAACCTATTGTAAAAACCGTGCATAGATATATCAGCTCAAGAAAAACAGGGTGTGTATAAGTACGCTACAGGGATAGCAAACATAACTCAGCTGTAAAGTATATAATTTCTGCTTTCAGCTTCACTCAAATATCGTGTCATCAGCAAGATCAGACCATTCTGGAAACAATTGTTTCATAGTTGCAGGGTATAAAGATGGGTACTTGGTTTTGATGATATCCATTAGTGCATCATAGAGAATCCTGTAGCCCCTACCTGTGAGATGGATTCCATCCACTAGCAAGTCGAATGTGCTCAATTGAGGATGTTCTCTTAAATACTTCTCCATTGTATTGTAAAGATGAATGACAGGAACCTTCTCATTCCTACATTTTTCAGCAATTGCATCAGCGTATTGTTTATTGATCTCAGATCTTCGATAGTCGCCTGTTTTCTCATCATCGGGGTGCGTTTTAGTCCACAGCTCTTGATTGTGGAAGCCAGGGGTGATCACAATTAGCGGAATTTCTCTCTTTTTGAACTCTGCCATCACCTTAGTCATATTTGCCACATAATCGTCAATTTCAATGTGCTGATTATTCTCTGGGTTTGTTCCCTGGACTCTGGCATCATTTGTACCAAAGAACACGTATGCCAACACGATTTTCTCGCCATCCGATCTCAAGTCATGCTCATACTTGAGGATTGGACCCACAAGTTTAACCGCATCTCTTGACGTGTAACCAGCAAAGCCTCTACGAACAACTTCCAATTTTCTTGCATAGGCATTTGCTAGTCCGGCACCTAATGTGAACTGAGAATCATCTTCGTAAGTGGGTGGGTGCTCATTAAATGCGAACTCTGTAATTGAGTCTCCAAACATTAAAAAGCGCTTGAATTGAAATGGTGACGACATTGTCCATATAATTTGCTCGATCGGTTATTTGAATGGGTTTATTGCTAGAATGAGATGATCTGCCTGTTGCTTCAAGTTCTTTTACTACGATTTGTACTGGTTAAATTGATGTATCGATATGTTTTATCGGTGCTCGTTTAACTAGAGGACCCGCCAAACAGCGCTGATGGCCTATCGTGTGCATCCATACACCAAAGAGCTTGATTTAGAAAATCCGTGGAAGCGATTTCGAGTTAAGAGAAATTCCACTGATTTCAGGACTAGCGCACTAAGGGGTATCTCATTTTAATGGAAGCGATTTCGAGTTAAGAGAAATTTCACTGATTTCAGGACTAGTGCACTAAGGGGTATCTCATTTTAGGATAATCCCGTAATCCCTGGAACTTAGCTTTATGTGAGTTCTGCACAATGTTCTGTTCTCTCTTCTTTATTATATGCAGTCATAATTCTAACAGACACAGTGACAACGTACCGTCATTAAGCATAAAAATAGGAAGACGAAGCAGAATTCTAAAGGAAGACATTTGCAATTCGAAATAGACACATGTTAATGATGGAAGTGATGAACCTAGTTTTCTTATCTAGCAAACAGGTGCATATTTTGAATGCATTCAACGCACATGAAATATGTCTATTACCTATTTTCCAACAAGCGTTAGATTGGGTATACGTAGGCGAGTAAAGTGCTTATCTTGAATGCACTCCTATGCTACGTTCAAGGGTTCTATTATGTGTGTTGGTAAGGTGATATAAACCTTTGTAACCTTAATTGCAGGGCATTTAACTAGCGTCAGCTTTTTTTAGCGTGCTAACTTTGATATTTGGGAGGAATGTTCACAAAAGGCGTTCACACAGATATTGTAGAAGAATGCATTTTGTAATTTAAAAAAGGTTGGACAGAATTTGGGAGCTCGTGTTTGTGTATCAGGAACCATTTATAGTTTACTTTTTAACCTCATTTAAATAGTTTTTCTTTTACCCCTGTTCACGAAGTCCGTCTCTACTTCTAAAGTTAGCCTAATTATAAACACCTCGATTAAAATGTTGGTGCTTCAATATTCGTAAATTGTGGTATTCGGTGTCTACTTTTCTTGCCCCCTCTTCATCTCGCTATTAAGGTTGCTCACCATTGAGACAACAAATCCAATTGAATTTTTTTTCATCGACAAAAAATCTTCATGTAAGCACATATTTCCACTTCTTTTGACAGTAGAAATTTTCATTACAAATTTTCTTGGCGAGCATTTGAAATTTTCAATGCTAGTATATTTTAATTTTATGATGCTCTAATACTCTAAAATTATTAACCGGACTCACGCAATGTGAAAGTGACATTAGGTATTGCTTGCAAGGAGGAAAGTATCATTTGTAGAAGAAAAGGTAGTAAATCAAGAGTGATCACCACCGTGTAAATAACCCAGTAGTATCCACAGAAAAAGACTTGGTAGTTGCTACCTGGAAGAAAGTCTATACAACTGGAAGAGAATGTCTGTTTAGACACTGCTATAATAACATGCTACTATAATATCATAGTCAAACTAAGCTGGGAGCCCAACAATTCAATGACCCATAGTGCTGGTAATTTAAGAGTTCTTCATACAAATACAATGTCCTACAAACAAATTAATAGAAAATATGACATGTTCAAATTCGAAGTCTAGATAGAAAATAAAGGATTGTATGTATTCGCAGTAAAATTAATGGTAAAGCAAATTAATGGACCAAAAGACTTTAACCCTTGTTGAAGTCGGTGTCATAAGTAATTTCTGGCCAGTCTGGGAATCTGATCTTCATGTTACCAGGATAGTACTCTGGGTAGTTCTCTTTGATCAACACCATCAAACCATCGAAAACAATCTTGTAGGAGATTCCACTCATGTGGATACCATCAACAAGCATGTCACCAATGGTAACTTTAGGGTGGTCATCCATGTACTTCTTCATAGCGTTGTAGAAGTGGAAGCATGGGACCTTGAGCTCCTCGGTTGCAAATTTGTACAAAGCGTCGGCGTACTGCTTCTGGACCTCATTGCTACGGTAGTTTCCAGTTGGAACATCTTCTGGGCAGTGCTTGCTCCACAACTTCTGGTCGTGAAGAGCTGGAGTAACCAACAAGACGCGGATGTCTCTCTTCTGGTACTCTGCAACCAACTTTTTCATGTTCTCCAAGTATTGTGGAATGTCAACGTGCTGGTAGTTGCCTCCCTCACCCATGACTCTGGAGTCGTTTGTACCGAAGTAAATGTAGCCAATCTTGACCTGCTCGGCCTTTGGCTTGGTGTCGTGCTCGTACTGAAGGATAGGTCCAATAAGCTTCAAAGCATCTCTGGTACAGTAACCAGCGAAACCATGACGAACAACCTGCATTCTTCTGACGTAAGCATCAGTGAAAGCAGCACCCAAGGTAAACTGTGGGTCGCTCTCATGAGTCTCTGGGAGCTGATTGAAGGAGTACTCAGTGATCGAGTCACCGAACATCAAGAACTTGTTGTATTGGAAAGGAGAAGAAGAAGACATTGCTAAGAGTTTTGGTTGTTGGTTTGTTTGTTAGTTTGTTGCTGTGTGATGATTTCTGGATCAAGTCTCTAGAATCAGTTAGAGATCGGTGTAAAAGCAGGGGGGTTCACCCCTATTTATATCTGTTCAACATGGGGTGTCTGCATTCCTCTATTGGTACTAGTACCAGCATTCCTCGTACTGAAGAAAGAGGTTACCCCGCTTTTGTATGGTCTCAGATCTACCAGAAACATGTAAATAACCAAGATACAACTTGTTACCGGATTTTTTTTGCTTTTTTTTTATTGCACAGCCTTGAATCTTATTAATAGAATGCTAGATCGTCACCACTAGGAGACCCGTTATTGTGCTATAATGAAAAAAAAAGAAAAAAAAAGAAAAAAAAAAGGATAAAAAAAATGAAAAAGAAAAGAAAAAAAGAAAAGAACAATGCCAGAAAAGAGAAAAGCGATAGAGACAAAATAAAAAAAGCTGCTTACAGTATGCTCCTTGGAAACGGCTCTTACGAACAATGACATAGAATCCTTCAAATAATTACTTATCAGCCTCTACTCCTTTGTGTGGAAGCCATTCTTCACCCGCTCTAAAGCTACGTATTCGGCATTTAATCAATTCATAGAGCATAGGGAAGCAGCAAGTGTTACCGTTTGTGAGAGAGAAATGCCGGTGATAATACACACGCCCAGATGAGTACTAGTTAAGTTCTTGATGATAAAATTGATGCAGTATATTCAACTTCGAATCCGATACAGGGTGGCTCAGCCAACTTTCTAGCTGTATTTGATACCTTGGCTACCCTGTCACAAAAATTAAAAATATATCCATGGGAGCTTATCTAGACAATAGTAACACGTGAAACAACATACAATAACAAATGTCTACAATTACAAATGTCCGCTTTGTGTGTTCTTTGCTTCCAGACCCAAAGCGTGAAGTCTGCATATTTGCTTGAAATTTGGCTTTATCCTAATTAACTGCTTGCTATTGTTCAATTACGTAATTGCAAAGCGCCCTAAATGTTTCTGTCAATAGTTGAACACCGAGGGAACATTATTCACTGCCTAGCTCTCATTACTGCAACTTCCAAAAGGTGCTAACGGCCAAAAGTATAGCTTGCTCCCCTGGTACATGGATTACCATTTCTGTGATATCTACTGCATTACGCTGTGCAATTGTCTAAGCAAGGGAAGGCTTTTCATGGGAGATGTGCTCTAATGTGCAATAAAGTACCTGAACCTTGTTGCTCTGCACCTGAAACCTGGTAATAGTTGGAAATCACCATTAACACCGCTCTCACAATAGGGGTCTTTCTTTTTCATCTCGAGCGGGGTTGCCAAAAGGTAGGTCATACGGAATGAAACTGCTAAATAAAAAATTATCTCCTGGTGATTGTCTCGCGCAAAATTTCTGGCTCTCCCTATTTTCGTAATTTTTACGTGGCTTTCAAGTAGAAGCTTGGCCGTGGGTTCCTAAAGGGGAAATATGTTTATCATCACTCATGTAAATCCTTATCTTGGTTGTTCTGAACACTGTGTGCAAATCTTCTTTATATCCCTTTAGATTTTTTAGAAATGGCATGCTTTGTTAATGAACCCGTTAATCAAAGCCACTGTCTACAAGCGATCAAGCACGCTCGCTATGGTTGCTTTATTAAATTTCCTAAATTCAATTTGGGGCCATAACCTTTATGATTTCAGTTCTTAGAGGTAGATTTTACCACAAAATTAGTAAAACAAAAAAGAATCAAACCCTTGCTTTGTTCCTGGAGAACAGCTCTTTTTGGCTCACTGCTCTGCACATATTCAAGAGACCTTAAACCCAAGTTAGGACTACCCAGTCATGTTACATTGTCTGAAGTTACTATCATACTATCATATATATGATTTTCGTTTCTCCAAATTATATACCTCTCATTGTTTGCCTTTTGCTAATGATTAGCCAGATCGTTTTTCTAAAATAGGTACTATCTCTGCTCTTATCATGTTTCTAAAAGTGGAAAATCGTATGATTTTAAACCTAGACTTCCTATAATTCCCAGGCTGGTGTTCAAAAAGGAAAAAGCGGGGAATAATTGTACCTAATAATATATAACCACAAAAACTTGACTTTACTGCTCAGAAATGAACCATAGTATCCTGATTTTTCTAATCTTTAAATAAAACAAACGTATGTAGTACTTGACATTTCCTCTCAAGATAAGAAAAGGCAACCTTCTCTGTGGAAGTCTGACTGAGCCTCAAGCTTAGAGAAGCATGAAACAAAGGCTATATTTGATATTTAATTCGACAGAAGCTATACTGCTTTGAATATTAGAATAGCATATATGAAAATTCTATAAGAAAGAGGTGTTTATATGAATATATCATACCATGAGAAAAACCCAACTCATGTGCTCCGATCCCTGGAAAGATGATCGATCTATTGAGGACAAGACAGCATATGAAGGATAGACCCGACTATCGACGAATAAATCATCATAAGCAGAACTGGGACGGACACAACAGAAAGCTGAGAGTTGCTATCAGACTACATTTGAATAGTCTATTTTAGTACATTATTCAACGAACTGTGAGCAATGCTTAACAATGGTTCACAAAGCTGGCCATAAGATTGGAATACACACTGGGAAGTACACAGAATGCTTAGCAATTGCTTTCTTGCTCTTTGCCAGATAGATAGATATGGTCGTGGAGAATCAATTTTCTACATTTGTCCGATCGACCGATCGACCGATCGACGAGCAGCTGGGCAATCTTCTCGCCGACATAAAAAAAAAATTATCAGCTTGGTGAATAGGCATCACAGGTTTCCGAAAAATTATTAAAAGTATATTACATAATGTATGTGCCCAGAAAAACAACAGTGAAAAATGTCTTTGTTGGAAATTGGTGACTACTACATCAATATGATTGTTCATAAAGTTGCCGTTGGAATTGTTAGAGATTTAGCTTTTCAACGCTATTCATCTGGCTTCTGGTTTGCCGTAGCTGATTCAATCATCGTACTAACTTGCAACTGAAGTGCAAGTAAATGCCGTTAGAAAAAGCAAATACTTGTTATTATCCACTCTGGATCCCAGTTTCAGGGCGGGAAAAACGGAATACCGTATTTTCCACTTCACTGCACTTCATGAAGTACTGCAGAAAGACAGACGCATTTCACACCAACACAAAATGCCGGTTTTCGGTGAGACTGAATTACTGCTGCTTATATAAAGGCAAGCGAATTGCGGCGTCAGTCTTGAGGAATTAGCACTTTCATAATTCTTGAAGTTGTCCCGTTATATGTCTAAGAGGTAAATATCCAACCGTTTTTATTTAGCAAGGTTTTTCTTTATTGGAATTTCTCATGCAGTACTGGTTTCTCTATTGTTGATGACTACAGCTATTTTACGTTTTATTTTCCCTCTCCGTTATTCATGTGGCTTTGTTCAAATAGACTGACCAGCCGAGCAGAACAATCCAATCTCAGCGTGTAATATTGGAGCTTTTTTTATATCTCGTTTTATTTTTTATTTTTTATCTTTCTTCTTCTTTTTCCACTCCTGTCCCCAAGTGCCACGACATTGGTAAGTTGTAAGCTTATTTACTACTGGCCGGGTTGACTATTGAATGCGGACTTTAACATGTAGAACGGCCACTAACTGGCTTTCGAATACACAAGAGAACAGGCCTGGTCAAAGAGGAAGAAATGGACGCCTTTGTGGTTATTAAAAATATCGTGTGAACTCTCTATTATTCAGAAATTCCTATTTTTATTTTCTATTCTTCTTCGATGATTAATGTTAGAATGGAGCAGTGATGTGATGCCAACGAATCAAAAGGGGCAAAAGTGCTAGGCAAACGATAATCCGGCAATGCGATATAAAGCATGGCATGGCTATAATTCGGTGAACATGAAGCAAATCGGATTTCAACGGCTTACTTACTTTTGGATCTAAGGAATGCCTGATGGAAAGAAACGCATAATAATAGACATCGAGTAGTGAAAGTATGGGACTGGACATACTTGTATAAGCCCAACATTATATGGAGCGGTAGTAACGCAAGCCTCCAACAGTATTCTTAAACTCTATTTTTTTTAGTTAATATCTATAAATCATTTCACAATTCCAACCTCTAACCTCAATTAACACACAGAATTGGAACATTTGGCTGCATGCACTGACGCAGAGCTTGGGCTTGACTGCTTCCTTACACTTCAACTCTCATTTAGTCATGGCTATGTGCTTAATCAGTTCGTGGGGACACTTCCGTGCATTACATCCAAAGCCAACCAGGTTTCAGTGAATTAACATATCGAGGGATCGGCTGGCTTTTTTCAGTCTTCACTTTCATCTTATTAATACAGCATTGGGGTTGTGCCTGAGACAAAACAATAGAATAGTGGACGGACGGACTGAAAGAAAATAATTGGCAGAATACAGGAGAGTGAGCACACACCAGAGCCAGCAGCTTCGTTCCGCATGCAAATACCAAAAAAAAGCAAAAAGACAATAGATGAATCGGCTTTCTTTATTCTCGATCAATAGATAGGCTTTGTTTTGATAACTCTCACATTTCGGTTGTTTGAGTTGTTTGAATTCGGGAAATCTACGTCTAAGAAATTTATTGTTTTTCCTTTTTACCTCCTCTATTTTTCGTCCTCGTTATTTCTTCTTTCTGCATTCTTCCTGTTTACCTAGCCAAATTAATTTATATCCCTTTTCCATTTTTCCTTGCTTTCCTTCCCATTATATTGCATTGTATTATTATTATTTCAATTTTATTCCGTATTTCAGTTCACATTTGTTATTTTTCATCCCCTCCCCCTCTCTTCTTATCTTTTTGTATCTTTTGAGTCCTATTCCAGCTTCAATATTATAACTGATCTTCTTGCCATTCCTATCTTCATACTTGCGAAGGCTCGTACTCCAAGAGATTATCACACCCCAGGCTCATCTACATATAACCAAGTGACGCCTACGCACTGCTCTTTTTTTTCCCCTTCATTTAATACCGCATCGATATATATTTACGTATATATTATTTTTTTTGCCATCTCGCAAAGATATAAACAATTTAGGGCGCAGTGTCTGTTCAATTTAGTCGACCACTTTTCTAATTACCTCAGTAGGGAGTCAATATACAGTCTGACCCGGTTGAGGAAACGGCATTAGCAGGGATATACTATCGAGATTAAAGCCAAGGGCAAAAGCATAAGCAGGAGATAATAGTACTTGGATATAAAATCTCCGAAAGTCCAAGCGATAACCACAACCACACAAACCCCACAAGAGCAAGCAAGGTCAAGCATCATTCAAGGACGAAATTTACGCCACATTCACTGTTTGCAAAAGGGACATAATTACAGAGATGTTCAACTCAGACGCAATGTCGATATCAAACAACGGGCCGACAGGATTCAATCCTAACTTCACATTTGGAAACAGCACGCATACGCACAACGACACGAGCACGCAGCCTATCAACATATCTGGGGCGTCGAGGCATGACTCGGTGTCACAGAATCCACGAATGAGAAGAGAGAGTATAGCGCATTCGCAAGGAATGGGAGGTATTTCATGGGGTTCTGTTACTATAGGATCATGGTTGAAGGATGAGGTGATGCTTTTTGCACAGCAGCATGCACAGGAGAAGAATAGTGGTACATCGTTCGTCAACAACGCAAATAACTCCGGATCAATCCAGGTCCAGAGCCAGTTTAACAACGGGAGCCACCGAAAAAATTCGATAAACAACCCTGCCTCGTTTATGCCGATAATGGATGGCTCTCTACCCAAGGGGAGTGGGGCCGGAAGTGGCGATGGTGTGGGGATGGCCTCGCCAAACAGCTCGGCCTACTTGGCAGACCTGGAGGCCAACTATTGTAAGGACTATAGTTGCTGTGGGCAACTTTTGCCTACTTTGCACGATCTTCTCCGTCACTATGAGGAGATGCACATCCAGCAGGAGCCCGTGGTGGAGACACCGCGTGCGCACCCGATGAACGGCAACGGAATGGATGCCGTTTCGACCAACGAGGTTTTCCTGAATCCCCAGGACGAGGTTGGTGGCTTTGGACAGGAGCAGGGTGATCAGAAGTTGCATTTGCAGACGCAACAGCGCAACAGCAGCAGCAGCGGCAGCAGCAGCAACAACAACAACAACAGCAGCAGGAACAGCAGCAACATGATGAAACTAATTCTGCGCCAAACGACTATGAAGATGATGCACAAATGCAGATAGACGAGTTCTCGTTTGACCAGGTGCCGGCGCTCACGACAAGCCAATCGCCGGTGGGGCTGGATGATCAGTTCCAGTTCCAGGATGCCCAGGGAGGTGCAAATGCGCTCTTTGGAAATGGGTTCCCGCTCGTGGACGACTCACATCAAGATTCCTCGATGGGAGTATCGCAGGCAGACCAGCAAGGTGTATCGTTGGGCTTTGGCAGCAAGCCAGAGACACTGGGGTCGGGTGCATTCTTTGGATCCAGCTCTCAGGCCAATGGGAAGGTCCAAGGTGATGCAAAGAATGGCGCAGGAGTCAAGTCTCAGGGCGGAGGTAAAAACGGTGTAGGTATTGGAAGTGGAAACGACCGGTTCCGGCACCCTCTTCCGCAGCAGCAGAGGCAGCAACAACTGGCGACGAATCAGAGGAGCCAGCAGAACCAAAATGGTCAGCAGCAAAGGCAGCAGCAACCACAACAAAGATTTGGAATGGGTGGCTTTGGTGTGGCGAACGGTGCGGATGAAGATATGGAAGATGTGTGCATCGATGATCCAGCACGTCGGTTGTATGTAGCAGAAAGAGACGAGGATAGGCCGTTTAAGTGCCCCGTTATTGGCTGCGACAAGAATTACAAGAACCAGAACGGACTAAAATACCACCGTTTACACGGGCATCAGAACCAGAAGTTGCGTGCTAATCCTGACGGTACGTTTTCGGTGATCGATCCGAGATCCAACACTCCATATCCTGCTGGAGCGGATCTTGACAAGGACAAACCTTACCGATGCGAGGTTTGTGGTAAGAGATACAAGAACCTGAACGGATTGAAGTACCACCGTGGACACACGACACATTAAAATAAGAACACCTAAGGACACCTAATTCATGAGCTTGGTGTGTGAATATACGATAGACTATGCAACTCCATGCTATACAATATGCTCATAGTCTTTCACTTCACACACGTTTCATTTTAGCTCCCCTCGTTAATGCAATCGCTGGTCGCTGCTTTTACTACTTTACACTTTTGCTTGCCTTACTTATTTTTGCTATGCCATAACCTAGAGTTATACATTCCTGTATTATGTGCAATTGTCTTTTTCTTTCTTTCTTTCTTTTCCTATATACCTTTTTCTTCTTTGTCCCCTGTTTTATTCTCTTTCTTCTGAGGATTTTTACACTCCTCTTTTTGTATAATTTGTTGCTTTGCACGCGCTTTACTCTATCGCTTTCTTCCTGAGCTTTTTTTAAATACAACATAGCTAACTTCAGCAGTCATGTAGCAAAGTAAACTTGATATATTAAGATTTGAGACATATTTTTATTTCATGCTCAACTTTAAACTCTCTTTTATCTTTGATCTTACTGATCTTGCTGAAACCTCAATGCTATAATACCATTAATGTCCTTCTGCACTTTTTTGCTGCTTTATGCATAATCTCGGCTACTTTCTAATTTTTCTTGCTCCTTTATTTTCTATTTTTTCAGTTTTATTTTATTCCTTTTTTTTCGTTGCTGTTCTTATCAAGGTTAATATCACCAATTTATACGCCTTTGATTTCTTCTTTATCCGATATCATAATTCCATCAACTGAATACAATTGACGAAAAGACAGCGTATTTATACAGAATTGGCATCATGGCATTGCAGTATACCCTAGTGTTCTGTCTGTTGGTTGTGGAAATGGCTCTATTTGCCATCATATCTCTTCCCCTACCTCCAAAGATCAGAAAGCCACTTCTTCGTTCAATTAACATCCCATTCCACTCAGAGAGATTCCAAATCTTCTTCAAATGCGTCATTGGATTTATTGGCGTTTTGTTTGTTGACTCCTTGCACCGGATGAACAAGGTGACCAACGAATTATACAGCATGGATAACGGAGGTTTCGCCTCTGAGCATTCCGGCATTCCTCCACCCCCACCAGGCAACTCTGGCATCGCCAGCGGCTCAACAAGGGCTGAAATCCAGAGCAGGAGATTCTATGCCCAGAGAAACGTCTACTTGTGCGGTCTCACGTTGTTCTTTTCGCTTGTTGTGAAGAGAACTTACGATTTAGTGTATGATCTTCTGAATGTGAAGGAGGAACTTGCAAAAAGGCAACAGGGTGCAAAGCTAGATAAGCTCAGTGCCGTCGATGAGAAAGATGCAAGCTCTGTGAGAGAAAAAATTAAGGAAAGCGAGAAGGAGCTTGAAAAGCTTAAGAAACAGGCTGAGGCTTTGTCAAACGATTACGAGTCGTTGGATGGAAAGAAGGTCAATTAAGGAGAGCCTTGTTGTGTGCATTTTGTGTGTTAAATGAAAATGTCAGTTGGTAAGAAAGCGGGTAAATAAACAAGTAGTAAATCCTATCCACCTTTATATATCTTTTCTTCTCTCTCTCTATCTATATACTACCTAATTTGGATTCTCATACGAGTTGCTCTTATGCTTTGGAATAAACGAGAATCCGTCATCCGCCTTTCCAAGAAACATTTCCGTAATCTTTATCCAGTCCTTGTAATCAGGAGAAGCAAGAAGAGTCTCAAGCTCGTTCCTGCCTCTGTAAGGAGGGGGCCTCTGGTTTAACTTTGGTGGTAACCTCTCAAGCAACCTGACAGGCACATATCGGTATGTAAATGATAAGAATTCGCACATGTATCTCCTGGCAGTGTTTACACCAAACTCATCAGAGCCCCAGTGATCCAATGCAAACTTACTGTACTGCTCAATAATTGAAAGTCTCTCTGTTGCCGATTTGTCAAGATACTGCTGGGAGTCGATCTCCTCGAATATCCAAGGTTTTATCAATGCTCCTCGACCAATCATCACTGCATCCATTCCAGGATACGATAAGTCCTTGTTGTAGTCTTCAAACGTATAGCAGTCTCCGTTTCCAACAACGTAAACAGGTCTCATCTCTGCCTTCTCCTTGTTTGCATTGGTGTCCTCATTATTTTCATACCACTCCTTAATTATGGACGCTGTCTCACCAACATATTCCCAGTTGGCCAACTTGGTATATCGCTGCTTACGTGATCTGCCATGGATGGTAATTGCCGCTACATCGCCTTCTGGTAGTAGCCTCTCAACAATTTGCTTTGCGAGTGGCTTCTCGTCTCTCACACCCATTCTCATCTTGACTGTGACTGGGATGTCACCGGAGCAGTAGTTCATTCCCTTAAGGATTCTTAGCATTCTATTTGGGTTCTCCAGTAATCCGCTTCCCTCGCCTTTACGGAAAAGCAAGTCGATTGGACAACCGCAATTCAAGTTGAACTCTGAGACATTTGGTGCAAGTTTTGAAATTGCTTCAACTGCCTTGGATGTCTGCCAATGCTTAGAAGCAGCAAGCTGCACACCAAAGCCCGGATACTCACTTTTATGCGCCTTCATAAGAGCCCACTCTGACTTCGATCCTTGAAGAAGTGGAAGACAGAGCGCCATTTCCGAATATGTCACATCTGCACCTAAAGTTCTCATTAGACGTCTGTATGGAAGGTTTCCCACCGTCGTCAATGGGGCAACAATCTTCTTTCCTTTCAAATGAAGGTCCTTCTTCTCACATGGTCTGAACGGTGGCTCTATGTAGTTTGCTGCATGCTCCTGCTCTTCTTTTCTCACCTCCTCAGGAGACTTTCCGCGATAAATTTCATCGATCCACTTCGTGATATCGTCAGACTTGGTAAGTGGAATCTTCCGCTTTTGAAGGGTGTGCTTCTCTGATCCAGAGAGCCAATTTAGCTCTCCCATCTCTTGCTTTCTCACATATCCATCTCTGTAAACTAGTGTCTTTTTCTCTTTATCATAATGTGACCCAAGCCATCTACACTTTACACCAGCCGGACAGTATCCATTCTCTTCCCAAACGGGACACTTTCCGGGAATATCTGCCGGCTTCTCAGCTAAGTAAGCCTCTACATCATGCGAGAATTTGCAATTGTCAGCTCCATAATGGCATGTGTGAATTTCATCCTCAGGATCAACCACTGACGCACATAACTTGATACGTTCTCTTGCTTGAATCAGCTTTCTGTTATGGTTCTGTCCTCTATTCTTTCCTTTTCTTTTCACTCTTTTACTCTTCTTGTTGTTTCCATTCTCATCATCACCACGAAATGTTCTGCTTGCCTCCATATCATCGTCATCAATCTCTCCTGTCGCGTATGAATCATGAACTCTATACTCTTCCTTGATTGGGGCTTCTCCTTTCTTCCAGCTATCCTTGCTCTCTTCAGCTTCAGATTTCTTCTTCTTGGTTTCTGGTTCGTCGTTGTCTTTTGCAACCTTCTCCACCTCTTCGTTTGTTCTTTTACGATCACCTTCTTTTTCTTCTAAAGACATTTTTTCCTGTTTTTAACGCTTTACTTAAAACCTTCTTTTTCTAAAATTTCTAGGTAAAAGTGTAATACAAACCAAGCAAGTGTCAGAATTCAGCTCTTTACCGTGTAAGTCTTTAAATATATCTTTATTTCTAGTGCTCATTACTACTTTATATTTCTACATTTTCCATATCTCTGACCTCAGGTCCATGCGAATTTTTCACTTTTGATTTTTTTTTTTTTCAGCTATCGGTTCGGGCTGTGCAGATCTTACTTAGGCTCTAATAAGTACTGAAAGATACGTATCATTATGAAGAGATAAACACAACGTAAGCATAGTCACCATTTTATAATATCCAAAGTCAGTGGCTTCTCTGAAAAGATGATTTATTTAATATTCTGTCTCATACAATTTTCCAGTAGGTGATTTATCCTTTCATAATATGGTACCTGTTTATTATGATATCTTCAGTGTGACTCCGCAAATTTCGAGGAAACTTTTTTTTCACCCAGAGCTGGATTTGACATCTTCTTTTAATCCATTTATTATATTTCATAGCATCGACCTCAGATATATGGACATTAGGTAGAAGGAGACTTTGAAGCTTCTAGGTTTAGTGATAGTCAAATCTTTCCAATTATCTCAACATTATCTCTGAAATTATAGATCAAGCTGTAAGATCTTCTACTAGCTTCTACTTCAGTACAGGGTTGTTTGCTCGAAAGATGAAGCTTAAATTACCAAAAAGAAATCCAGAAGACAATCCAATGAGCATCATAGCACGCTGCAAGAAGGAGCAACGGCCAGTGTTTGTGGCTGGCCCAATGGTTCGATACTCTAAGCTTCCATTTAGAGAATTGGTGCGGCATTATAAGACAGACATAGTTTACACACCAATGATATTAGCACGAGAGTTTGTGCGGCATGAAAATGCGAGAATCAGCGACTTTACGACTAATGCGGATGATAGGCCCTTAATCCTGCAGGTTGGTGCAAATAATGTGACTGATTTGCTTCGGATGTGTGAGATGGTTCATCCCTATGTTGATGGTATTGGTCTAAACTGTGGTTGCCCAATAAAGGAGCAGGTTCGGGAGGGAATAGGAGCAGCACTCATGTCTAAGAAGGAGCTTGTGGCTGATATGGTTCGGGCAGTGAAGCAGAAGTATGGAGAACATCTTGTTATGGAGGTGAAGATCAGAGTTCATGCGGATATAACAGAAACTAAAGAATTTGTGAAATGTGTCGAAGCTGCTGGTGTGGATTTCATAACTGTCCACGGACGGACAAAAAATACGCGGTCTTCAGTTCCCGCAAACTTTGATAAGATTAAAGCGGTCAAGGAGATTGCAACTGTACCAATTATAGCCAACGGAGATTGCCGGAGTCTTGAGGATGCCTATAGAATATGCAAATATACCGGTTGTGATGGTGTAATGGCTGTGAGAGGTGTTTTATACAATCCAGCAATGTTTGCAGGTTTTAAAGATACCCCTTGGGGTGCTGTGGAGCGCTTTCTGGATATGTCTTCTGCTTATGGACTTCCGTTCAGACTCATTCAACACCATATAAGCTGTATGCTCGAGAGCCAAACATCCAAAAAACTTCACATTGGTCTCAATGAGACGACCTGCTTTGCCGAGATGCTGGACTTCTTGGATGAAAATTTTGTGTTGAAGCGTAATGGTGACGCGGGATTTGGATCTGCTGTCGATATACCATACAAAGACGCTGAAGAGAAGAAACTAGAAGAGAGAAAAAAAGAAAGTCGGAGTACTACTGGCAAGAAGTTGAAACTAGGGTCCAAATGAGTGCGGTCATATAGAGATGGCATTTATAGGACTATTTGTATGATTTATAGACGCAAAATAGTAATGTTATTCCTTCGAGTTTGGTCTTTAACCGAGCTTTCTTGTATGATTTATAGACGCAAAATAGTAAAGTTATTCCTCTGAGTTTGGTCATTAAGAATAGAACCGAGCTTTCCTGATATCATGCCGAAATCAGCGGCCATACTAAAATAACCCGCATCGCTAGGCTCCACCCTAGAGCATTTTTATTGAAAATTTTCAGTCCTCATGTTCATCGGATTTTTTTTTCTTCCTCCCAAAAACCCCAAAAAAGTTTTTTCCCCTATAAAAAGGTAAAAAATCAATGAGTATAAATATCTGTTCTGACTACCCACCCATACCGTCTTAGATACTTAAACTTGACCAAACTGTGTCATTTTTTTAAGCACAAATACTCAAGGTATTAAGAATTGGAGAGATAGACGTGTCTACCGCATATTACAGGAAAGTAGGTATACTTTTCACCAATCTGTGGAGCGCTCTTTGCATTCTGCTTTAGACTTATAATGATGATCCTCATATTAATCACGAGCAAGGGAAGTCCAGGTTTATACTTGGCTTTCTTCTAGGGTTACAAGTGGTCTGTCTCGTTTTGAGATGCCGAATCTAACCCGACTTTTTGTGATGATTGCTTTCTTATTTTGTCATAGTTACACTGAACATTTGTTTTCAGCGGAATGTGAATAGCGCTTTTCAGATATGGTACACTGTTATTGGGATCTTCCGCTTAACTGGAGTCATTGCTTGAGTAAAAGACGTATGTATGATGAAGAATGGCAACTTCTACAGCCCACTCATCAAATCATGTTATTTGATGATCGTATTTTAGTAGCTTAAAGAGGTTTCAAGGTTTTAGAAGTACCATTGGGAAAACTGGTGAGCTTTTTAATGGGTCTTTGGTTCATCTAAGGAAGGCCGGTAGTCCTGTAACTTTATTCGGCTTTATTTTACTAAAGCTCTTGTTTTTTTTTGAAGGTTTTTTAAAGTAGGCTTATTCATTAGCTGATTGCTCTTTAGAACATTTGGAAGTGCGTCAAGTGGCAAACAGTCTGAAAACCGTGCTCCGTTTATTTCAGTCAAATGCCCTCAATTTACAATATTAAAAGGCCAAAAAGCTACACTCTGTTAACAGAAACTTTCTAAAAAGCACTCCTGTTAAGGAATTATGGAACATTGCATTTTTGTATATATTATTATAGAGTCAGAAGAGTCAGTCACACCTAAACTTAAGCCTCATCCTCAACAACAGTAGTCTGCAATCCCTTGATAGATGGAACATTGACGTACTCAACGTAAGAGAACATCTTGGACTTAGCACTCTCCTCCTCGTTCTTCTTTCTGGAGATTCTAAGTCTCAATCTGGTTGGGACACCCTGGATACCTCTTTTCCACAAAGCAACGTTCAACTTAGGGTCCAATCTGACATCCTCTGTTCCCATGTGCAATGTAGCGAACTTCTTGATCTCCTTAACAGCTCTTGGAGCTCTTCTCTTGAATTGGATACCGTGCAACTGAAATAAAAAAAAAAGCGTGAAAATGTTAGTAAACACATTCTTTGTGACCATGTAATCATTATAATAGCTTGAGATGAAAAGAATCAATATCACGGTCTAGAACTGTGTAATCCGTATAAATGTTCGTCCTTCTGTAAAACCTAATAAATATAATATGATTTATAACAGCGTCAAGCGCTCCTCCAATGATGTAGTCTATTTTCGTAGGATTGTTCTCTCTCATCATCAACATCCTATATCCTGTACCTCCGTATTAATAAAATGATGCACAGTACATATTCCACAGTACTCCAAACTTTCCATGGTTTCTTTATTGCAGTAGACTTTCGCCTGTGTGGCCCCCTTGCATTTATACGTGAGGATTTGTTTCCTCTTCATATGTTCTCTTTTTAGTATATTCAAAAGTAAAATTTACCTGTATTTCCGCAACCGAGCTTCACAGATGACATATGCTTCTTCTGTGTTTCTTTGAATAGATGTAATGATATAATATTATGCCTTCAATATGGTGGTTTATTACTGTCCTTTGTCCTTCCTCATAACTCAAGCCATCATTTTCATCCTTATCAAATTAAACATACCCTTTTGTGGAGGTTGATGGTGTACTCTCTGCTAACTGGTTCCTTAAGCGAAGCGGCCATTTTGTTATATGATCTATTACTTAGTGATAGCACTTGGATAACTTTTATTTAATACTAAGGGTAGTACGATGTTAATCTTCAGTTCTTCTCTCCTATACTTTTTGTGAAATTTCACCCTGCTCTCGCGGGACCATCAGCATCAAAAAAATTTTATTAGTTATTTTTTTGGAGCCCTCACCTCGGACTTTGGGTCCTAGGTGTTAAATTATTAGGCCGCGAGCTTGTTTGTTATTTGTGACTGTTTTTGTTTTCAAGCATTAGCTTATAATATTCTTTAACAATTGAGTTGATGTTGCACTTAATCAATGCCAAAACTCCTTTAAGTATTATTTCATAGCAATTATCTTGCTTGATGTACCGAAATACCATTATTTTTGAATTACGAAAACCATCTCATCTGTTTTAAAAAATATTTTTTAGTAGAGGTGTAAAGTGTTTGCAGTCACGTGATGTTGCTTTGGGGTCAAATATTCGGGTGTCCAGGTGTATGCATACTGTATTAGAGCTCATATAGCATAATAGATATTAATTCATCAGTAGAGTAAAAGAAGCTACCTACCAATATGTTAATGAGTTAAGTTATGGAAGTAATATTACACTAAAGAATGTTCAAAACTTCTGTCTATTTTAAGACAAAAAGAAAGCCCTTAGGTTTTTGTCAATTGGTATACGTCTATTTCACTTTGTCCTTTACTTGGTAGAATAGATACTCGTAACAGAGCTAGTTAGGTAGAATGTTACAATCGTAATGATGTATTTCACTCATTTATAAAATGTTGGTGACAAATAGGAGCCTCTATCCAACTTTCCGTAATTAACCAACCTGCAAGCTTCGGTTATCCGTATCAAGCGTGACCTTCCCTTGTTCACAATTCAATGTATCTTTCCTCACCTTCAGTATCTCGCCTCTAAACTTCCCTAATGGAACAGACTTAAATCCTAGAGCTGCCAACCGACTCGAATTTCCAATTGCTTTGGGACAAATCGCATTTTCAATAAGCATCCTCATTCGGCTTGCTGTAAAATCAATTGAAATAGGCACAAAGAACTTAATATAGCTGCATATATATCCCAAAGAAAAGCTTTCAATCAACTCCTCATTAGTATGAGTATGTTTTGAAGAAATCTTTTGAATACGAACACGTTGTTTTTCAAAATTGACAAACACTCTTTGACTATATGGGCAATGGCTATAACGACATTTCATTGTACAAACACATTCCTTCTTGAGTTTTTCTCCTGGTCCTGAAACATCCCTCAATTTAAAGCTTGATTTCGTAAAAAAATGCCTCCAGAACGGGGAAATCAAGTAAAAAGAATAAAAATCCAAGACAACCACTTCGGATTTAAATATAATGTCACGTGCTTTAAGAATGGTGTCGATATCTTCCCCGGCTGGCAAAATATCAAATTTGTATGATGATGAATGCTCCACGAAATGCGAAGCACTCCGCCGAAGCTTCCTTTCGACTACACTATTCACTATTTTATCAAGATCAATTTGCGCTTTAAACTCCTCAAAATCAATAGACAAACTCTTCTTAAGTATACGTCTGATAGCTTCAGCAACAAATCCTTTGACACGTAACAATGATCTTTTGAATAGCCCTTTGTATAAAGATTCGCCAAGCCCCTTATCAATGGCTTCGGCAAATGTGATTCGCGATTCCTTTGCAGATTCACTACTCCCGATCATTTGGTTAAGGAAATGTTCATTGAAACTGGACATAGATGACTTAAGGCTTGAAAAGATCTGCCGTTTCAAAGGACAAGCATTGCAAAAGTTCTTTAGATTTTTGGACGGCAAAGGAATTGACACCAAAAGACTGGAAACATCATCAGTGATTGGCGTTAATGATTCAGTATACATTCTTAACTGTGAATCATCCGACTTCCCGCGCATTAGACTACAGAATCTCTTAGCTTTCGGCATTTGTATTCTAGCCCCGTGAACACGATGAATAGAAGTCCCTAACTCAAAAGCTTCCATGCAGCCTGAAGTGTCATCTTTGACTCTTCCCAGATTCTCCTGTATATTATGTGATTCATTAGGTGCAAAATAGTTGTTGAAAGAAGGAGGACAAGGACACGCAGAAACGACAGACGACGAACTCACAGTGCCACGGAAATTGTCGATACCCGAAGGGAGTATTGGATACCCATAAGGAGCAGAATGGAATTGTGGCACAATTAGAACAGGGAGGTAGACTTCCGAACCACTGAAAGAAAAGCATGGGGGCTTTTGGGGAACTTGATACTCACCATCGTTATTCATGAGTAGTATGAAGAAAGACTTGAAAAATATGGAAACGGAATACCACGCCAAGGTCTACAAACATCAGAACCTAAAGATTGAGGACTGAAGCAATGGCATTGTCTGAAAACATTTTTAAAAGTGAAATAGTATCAGCAAAAAATGCTATTAGATTTTGATAAGTGAAGGGTAGGCTGAAAGGTGAAGGAGCGCGTATTTGAGAGTAAATAAAACAATGGTGGAGAAAACGCGTCAGAACTAGGAAAAACTTTCACCGCAAAAAAAAAAGCACTCACGGGGTGAAGTGTGAGTGAGGAAGACAAATGATGGAGAGCAAAAAGTTTCCAGGCTTACCGAACAATAAGAAATATATAGTGCACACTTCCAACAAACAATTCAGAAAAGCAATCCAAAGCAATTTACATAACAGGCAGACACTGATTGTGAAGAAAAACACAAGGAGTGAAACCCATTGAAAAATGGATTTTAGAATGTTCAGAGGTATTCTGGATTTTCGCTATTTATCAATACATCACGTGTCATGCTGTTCATAATCCTCATATTTACATAAATCCCCAAGGTTTAATGAATCTCTCTATATATTCATTATTATTTAGATTTTGACTAATATACAGCTCATTATATTATATTATATTAATGGAAAATAAAAATGATATTAAACAGCCACTTTTATCTTCTTTCCGACAATAGTGTATCTAGTCAATAAGAACAAAAATGTTGCTACAAGACTCATACAGGCATTGAATATCACCATATGCCTGTAATAAGTAACAGTTTTTTGCCTGATAAACGCACCTGAAATCGGCAACGAAAGTAGACAGCCGAAGGACACAAAGGAATAAGCAGTTCCATATCTCTTTCCAAAATCAGAAGTCTTCTTAGTAACTTCACTGATAGTGGCTCCAGTAAGAGCAAAAGTGGAGGCACAGCAAAATCCGAAAATACAGATAAAGACATATAGTGCAGCACTATGCTCACCAAATGGTAACCAAATAATGAAGATTGATAAAGTAAGAACTCCAGAAACAAGCACCATCATATTGAATGAACCGTAGGTAGTGGCAAGATAAGATGGAATGTACGAGCCAACAATTCCCAAGGCATTCATGATGGTGATCATGTTGTAGCTGTCCTGTTCAGAAACACCTTGAGCTATTGCATATGATGAGATATAAGTTAACACAATTGTATTTGCAAACTCGTTCAAAAATAAACTTAAAGTTAATAATAGGAAGGAACGATCCTTGAAGGCCTTTGGGTCAATAGGATGTTTGATTTTCTTCCAAAATGATCCCGATTCCGAATCTCCCTGAAGACTTTTCAACTCCTTGAGTCTATCTTTTGCAAGAAACGCTCCAATAATGTCCAAACCAAGATTTAGGAAAGCCAAAATACGCATCGACCACTTAAATCCGTGTTTTGGAAACATTGATCTAAGGAGAATTGGAAATATAACTCCACCGACAGAGCCACCTGATTGGACTATACCCATAAAGAAGGCTCTATTGCCTTTTCCAAACCAACTGGAAACTGCCGAAACTGCGGGAGTCATCATGAAGCCGGTTCCTAAGCCTAAACAAATACCAAAGCTAAGAACAAACTGATACACCTCGGTACATTCCCCTGTACAGAAGATCCCGATAAACGTGAATACTGCACCGATAGCCAAAAGCTGCTGCGATCCAAAAATATCATATAGAGGGCCGGTGATAATTCCTAAAAACATTGATATGAACATGAAAATAGAAAAGATCCACGAGATAGAAGAAACGGCAACTGTCGAAAGTTGATAAGACTGCACGTATGACTCAATCACACCAATGCTGTCCATCATACCAAAGAGCGTCACACAGCAACAGAAACTACCAAACACGACAGAATATGCTTTAATACCGCCTTTTGGATAAAGTTCATCCTCATTGATTGGTTTCTCGTTACAGTCTTGATCCTCTTCAGAATTCTTCTCCTCTTTTGTGGTATCTTTCTTTTCCAAGCCGCTTGATGAAGAGCTTGAGAGTCGAGAATCTAAAGCATTTGTGTTCAAAGTGTTATCCGAGCCCAAAGAGTCGACTGCATGTGCACTTTTAGTTTGGTGTGAAGTCACTGAGAGCGTCTTTAGGTTTGTGAGGTCTTCTTCTGAGTGAGGACTGACGTTGTTCTTCGAACTTTTTTTTCGCAAAGACTTCTTCAAAAAGTCTATCATTGTTTAGTATATCGATTGCAAGATCAACCAAATAGTTACCCAATATGTAAAAAATATTCGGCAATCACACAACCAGTTTGTGATTTACAATTTGTAACTTGAAATTTACGATTTGCGATTTGCGATTTGCGATTTGCGAATGCTGTGCAAAGGAATGATTAAGCTGCTCTTGACAGAATTCTAGATCTTATGAAGTATGGAAAGGGGGCAGGTTAAAAATTGCAGCTTTTAAGATCAAAAGCGAAGAGAATGAAAAGCATATATTGATAAGAATAGAGTACAGTAGCAGGGAGTACTGTTAAAATTTTCAACTTCCCGCGAGGATATCCATCTATCTGAAATAAAGATTAAAAGTAAAGTAAGAAGAAACTTTGACATGAGAAATCTGAATCCCAAAGATAGGAATGACATAGAACGCACGATTAGGAGTCGGTCTAAGTAAAATTGATCGTCTAATATAGGCCTAATAAAAGTGCGTAATTCCGATCAGTGTGCTCTACTCTGACTTCTGTCAAGCCCTTTAATGTGCACAATAACCGTTGTTGGGAATATAGGTCCTGCTTATTTTTTTAACGGCTTTATAATCGGTGCCATCTCATCTCAGTATCCCTGTATTTCTAGTTTAGGAAATTATATCGGCCTGCAGCGTTACTATTTCCCCTTGAGTCATTCTTGGCGCGCCCTAGTGTGATTGTGTAGGAAAAAAAATTTCATAACAAGGCAGCGTAATGTTTGACTTAAGGCTCACTAACAAAACACGCCAAAAAAAAAAAAAAAAAAAAAAGATGTTAACCGGGTTTTTTTGGTGAGGATGAGGTAAATCATTCCTTTACGTTTGATCGAGCCCTCATATCAAATAAATCGGGCTTGTAATCTCATCTTCTACCTGAGTTCAAGATTTATGTTGCCTTCTTTCCCCCCCTAGTCCATACAGTCTATAGTTGAATTTATAGCAGATGCAAATAGGGATATCCAGGTGTATTATGCTGACTAATTAGAGCTTAATATGTGAAGTTTTAAGTACGGTCTTTAGAAGCCATAATAAAGGCATTTGGTACTTTCAATTTCAACCCATTCTAAGGTAAGGCAAGCAAGCTTTTTTTTTTTCTTGCTGGTACTGATCAAGTGCAGTCTCAATGTTCAGTCGATCGACTTTAATGATAGCATCCGTACACTTCAATGCACATCTTACCCTCTACTTCTATTTTTTTCTTTGCGAGCCTATTCACCCCAGTCTAATTTTTTCTTGGGCATATTTATTTATTCCTCATTACACCATTGCGAAATTGAGAAGACCTTCTTTTTCCGTTTACTATTAATATCTACTCTTGAAAGAGGATATAATTCGAATCCTACCTGTTTTCTGTTGACTCTACATATATATTTCAAATTGGTTACCACGAAATTTAATAACTGGGGTGGATATTCAATTTATCGGACATCATATTCCATCTATTTTGGTATTGTGAACATAGAAGGAAGAAGCTACAAAGCATGTCACTAACAGCCAATGAATTAAACTATCTAATATGGAGGTATCTCCAAGAAGGTGGACTTGATTTAAGTGCATATGCTCTCCAAGATGAAACGAAAGTGGACCAGTATGAAAAACGGCTCGGATCAAAGGTGCCGTTAGGATGTCTTGTGGATTTAGTTCAAAAGGGTATATTATACGATAAAGTCAACGAACTTGTCACAAAAGAGGGTAAGACTGTTGCCGAAGATGTGGTAAGCCTGGACTTCAATCTTTTTGGTGCATTAAAGGAAGAGGCAACGAAAGAGGATTTGAAAAAGAGACGTTTATCTAAAGATAATAAATCCAAGGAACAACCCGGGAAAGATGGAAAATCTGTAGTATTGGGAGAAGGAAAAGGCAAAAGCAACCAGACAGAAGGTACCCTACATGAGATTGAGCAGATATACCCGTTTACAAGCAGTTTAACTTGTGGCTGGAGTCCAAGTCTCCCGGAATATCTCGTTTGGGGTGGAATGGAGCAATCAGCACAAATATGTGACCTGAACATAGGAAAAGACGGCAAGTGTGATCCTACTTTGAAGTCATTGCCTCATCCGATGATGAGTGAACATATCGTTGCAATATCTTGGAGCCCAGATGGAAAATCGATAGTTACAGGATCAGAAAACGGTGAACTACGCATGTGGGATATCTCAGGGTCCATCAGGTTTATAATGGCCCTCCATCATTCACCTGTTTTGATTGCTCGATGGTCGCCAAACGGTTCTCATTTACTCACTATGGATGTCACGAATAGAACGATTATTTGGGACTCATCTTCAGGAAGGCCTGTTCAAAGCTTGGAGTTAGATAAAAAGCCAGAAAAATTCAATGGAACAGATGCATGCTGGATAGACGACTATAAATTTGTTATTCCCGGATCAGACTACAAGCTTTGTGTATATCAGTTAGGGGAAATGGGATCACAAGAACCAATTGGTGTGCTTAGTGGTCATACCGCGTCGATATCATTCGTTAGCTATAATCAAGAGTTGAAATTACTTTGCTCAGCATCCGAGGATTGCTCCATCCGTATATGGAGGGGTGATTCAACAAATTCACTTCAAATTCTTATAGGGCACTCCGAACCAATAACGTATTTGCATTGGTTGCATGCGGAAGATCCATCTCAAGAGAAGCATTGGTATTTGGTTAGCTGCTCTTTGGATTCATCGTTGAGAATATGGGATTTTGTTGATGGCCAAATTGTTGATTTAAAGGTTGTAGGAGATGGTCAACCAATCATATCAGCAAGTATTTCACACGACGGAGGTAAGTTGGTCACTGGTGACTCTCGGGGAAGAATACTATTATGGGAATTATCCAGGGACCTCAAATACAGAAAAACAGCACAGTTAGATATGAAATTGGACCCTGCTAACAGTATGATTTCCACGATATCTTGGAGCAAGGATGATTCTAAGATTGCGATTGGCTGTAGTGGTTCAAGCAGCACTGTTCTTCGCTTATGACTGTATTTTCACCCGTGAATTGTATCATTCATCTGTTTGCTATCTTGCAATCTCACCTATGTATAGTAAGAAGTTTGAGATTCCTGTGTATTTTATTATTGAGTTGTTCTTACTTCACGTTAAAATGTTTTCTACCTATATGTATTAAATATAAGTTAGTATGATAAAAAAGCCGCTCCTAACAGAGACAGACAGTTGAAAGAACGTAATTATTTATAACCTCCTGCCAAAATGTTTCAAAAATAAAAAAAAGATAAATACGTTTATTAAAGATTAAAAGCCATAACAATATAATGATGAAAAGAATGTACTGGTATTTTCAGTCCCGATTAGTCCCAGAGTTGGTGATTTGTTTGTGTGTTTGCAACGAATGGTATGCTGATTAGCTGGCTGATTACTGCTTGTGTGCCTTACCAGAACGGTACTTACTTCTTTTCTCAAGAGCATACTTCACAGATCTCGAAATTCCAGCTGTTAAAATACCTTTGCCTGTTTGAATCATTGCAGGTCTCGAAACCGTCTGTCTGACACTGAGCTTCAAGTTCTCAATGAGATGTTCGTCATTTGCAATTCTCTGAACAAACTCAGCGGTTCTGAAATCGCTGTTTTCAGGAATATACTCCCAATCCTCAACAGGTATTTCAGATAGCCTTGTTGCGGGTGTTTTTGCCAAATCCTGAAGCTCCATAAACGATAGATTCTGGTGTTCCTTGACTGGTTTGAAGGCTGTAGACACCACAGATGGAAGTCTGCCCAACGTGTTCTGTGAAAGAAGATCTTTTGAGAACTCCCGCTCATACTTTGAGACATACTTACAGAGAACTTTCTTTCTGAAGCTCTTTGGAAGCTCGGATAAGAATGAAGCTTTGGCCTTTGACGAATCGACAAACTCGAAATGATACTCGGCGGCCGAATCTGAATCGGTAGTGATTTGTATCGTATCGGCAAAATGGCTCTGTATTAATGGAAGATATAGCTTCCTGAAGTATGAGAATTGGGCACCGACAATATTTCCAACCTTATTTGGATTTTCTCCACCCATAGCAATTCTAGGATCGCCTGTGTATGAGATGGAGGTAATTGCGTAATACAATTCACGCTCTGAAAATTTTGATTTTCCGAGCATTAGAACAGCCAGTTTCAAAGCACTGACCAAGTTAAATTGTTCTAAAAGAGATATCTGCGGAGTATTTCGCACAATGGCCAATGGTTTCTGCATTCTTCCACTTAGATACATGGTAGACCAATTCGTAAGATCATCAATAAGGTTATCAACAGAGGTGACACCGTATTTTAGCTCGAAATTCAGGCTATGATCTGTCAAATTTCGGCTTTTCTGAAAGTTCATCTTCACAAATGGATTGAAGTAAACTCCAGCTCCCCAACTTCCGATCTTTGAAATCGTCTCGGAGCCCAACATCCTTATCCACGAGTAATGTTTAGAAAACTGATGAAGATTCAATGAGTGCCAGTGATCTGGATATGAAACAGCAAAGATCATGTCGACCTGAGATGCTGAGCTATCAACGCTTTTCCCTTGGCTGAAAACTTTGGATCCGTACCCAAAGGCGTATCTTATTGGTGCATTGAACTCCCAGACTATTTGACGAAGAAAATGGTTAAGCTTTGCATCGTCCGAGACAAGCTGATTGGATCCGAATTTGTAAGGGAGTTGATTGGCACTCTTCAAATCCGACATGTTTCTCAAGTAGTAGTGGAAATCAACAGGTTGGTGCTGAAGTTCGAGCAACTTCTTGTCCAGTGCTTCAAATTTGTTCTTTTCCTGAACATTCGAAAACTTTCTTTGCCTAGAAGATGGCTTTAAAGACGAGGCTAAAGTCCATGTTGGTTTGTTTTTCTTAAACAATCGGTCCAACAAGACTTGTGCATCCTCATTTGAAATTTTTGTAGTCTTTGCTCTTGCTGATTGGCCCTCAGAGGTTTCTGAGTTGCTTCCCGCCTCATCATGCGCCTCACTTGCCTTCGTCGATCGCAATCTCACATAAGTCCAATTATTGCAAAGATTTTCTCCCAAACGATAGGTGCGCCTGGTACTAACTCTGGCTGTGGAAAGCATGCTTCTTCTCTTCTGTATAGTATCTCTTATATAAGATCCAATAGTGCTATTGCAACGTAGAGTCAAGAAATAAAAGGACGAACTGCTGATAAACTGGCGTGTTGGTAAATAAGAAAACAGTACTGATAAGCTGTTTTTTTGTTGTTTCCCGAAATAACTTACACAAGTCTGTATATATACTGCGCTCGTTTATTGCTGGCCTACTTGAACAAATAAAATGTGTGTAGGGATGTCTTCAAACCTCGTATCTCAATTTGTAATGGGAATGTGTGCGTTTTTATAGGAAATTTAACTGTTGGGCTGTGAGGCAATTGGGATAGTCGCAAAAGATTATTTGTTCTGTTAATAATGTAATACTATAGTGCGGAATATTATTCTTTTATCAGTAGTTCCCGATTTAGCGTCTTTAGCACTAATTCAAATACAAGGAGGGGAAATTCTTGAAACAAAAAAATTTTGACACGCTCTCAATTTTTGTTTTTCTATGTTATGTGGCTTCTTATTTTTTTCTCTTCTTAGCCCTTTTGCTCATTTTCTAGGCGCGCCGGATCTGGTTGCCCAATTCAGCCAAACATATCTGAATCATGCTTCATGTAGCCTAGATCGAAATGTATACCTGAAGGGCGTAGTTGTTCTAATGGCTATTACTTCCTGTTAGCCGATACAAGTCATTAATTAGCCACAAAATGAGCTTGAAAGCATTCTTGCCAAGTAAAATATCCTCCCTTAAATTTATATCGAAAGCTGGTCGGTCTTCTCTTTCTTTAATCATCTTACTCATCTGATTGAATCAAATAAATTAGGGAAAACCGAGAAGTCACTCGATATAATTTTTTTCGACGCGTCGCTAAGCTTATGGTATAGTGTACGGATGTTTGTCTATTTAAATTTAAAAATTTTTTTTTTTTTCTCCCCTCCTTTTTCGCGATCAACATCCCTGTATTTACTCTTCTGTTTGTTTACGTAAGAAAAGTGTATGTTGACTAATCAGAGTCTTATCATTTGATGTTACCTGGTAACAACTGACATTCTATTGACCAAGTTACGGTGACTGATTACAGAACTTAGCTCAAAGGCCGCAGATTTGTTTTCCTGGGTGAATCACCAGTCACATCCTAGGTGCTTTGTTTCGTGAATTGACGTTTTTGTTAGCTTTTTCTTAGAACATGGATAATAACTTCAATGGTAACGATGACAATCATCGCATGTCATACGTTCCAACTGCGACACCAAGACCATCATCAGCAAGGAGGAGAAAGCGGCTCAGTCTTCTCCCAAATAACGTGACAATCGGTGCACCAAGATTAATGAACCAGTTCAGTGTGAAAAGAAGACGATTGCCAACTAATTCTGTTCCACAATCTGTTCCCAGACCATTCAGAGCAGCAAGTGGGCTCAGCTCATTTGGCCCTGTGTCGGAATCACGCAGAAGAGCAACTCTTCAAAGGATGTCTAATGGATCAATGCAACAAATGCCACCTTTCTATCCGCCATCTTCAAGCGGTCGATTTTTTGATGATACCGCATCTCTGGCACCTCCTTCGTCCTCGTCCAGACAAAAGCGATTTTCTACAATGCCTGGAATTCATCGGATACCGGACCCACGGCTGAAAAGAGGTGACCGGTCGTATCAGATAAAAATGCAAAAGGATCTCTTTAGTTATCTCACAGCAAACAAGTTTGATATCCACATGAAACAGCAGCTTACAGCCAGAACGCTTCGAAGTCCGACCCAAAAGGAATTTATACTCATATTTCAGTTTTTGTACAAGAAGATAGACCCTGGGTACAAGTTTGTCAGATCCTCTGAGCAGGATATATACTCCATATTGAAATTTCTCGAATATCCGTACCTTGGGAACATTACAAAATCACAACTCGGTGCAGTGGGTGGAACAAGTTGGCCCATGTTTCTAGCAATGCTTCATTGGATCATGCAGTTGGTCCAGCAGGTGGATTCATTTGATAAGATTGATCTTACCGCTTTAAATCTTGTATCAACTGTTGAATCAGCTGATCAAGCAGATATATCTGACTCTGAGAGTAACAACAATTCTATAGTGTTCAGCAAGAAGGAGACAGACCCAGTAATTCTACGTGAAAATAGCATACTAGACCGTTTATTTACAACTTTCGTCATTAACTCATACAAGAGTTTTTTGGCAACGGGGTCTACCGACTACTCAGAGTTCTATGGAGATATGGAAAGAGAGTACAGGAAACTGACTCAAGATATAGCTGCTAAGGCTGAGCATTTTATCAATAAAAATAAGGAGTTAAGCATAGAGCTCTCCAGAATGGAGGAGGAGCATAACCAACTTCAAGCGAAGATTGATCGCATGAGAGCATTAAAAATTGATGTTAGCAAGTTTCAAAAGTACGTGGAGTCACAACAGCAGCGCAGTCAGAAATGGCCCACTATTCTTAGTAAAGCCCAGCAAGATATTGACAGCATGAAAAAGAGCATAGCAGAGGCAAAACAGGAAAAGGAAAAGATCGTTGCAGATCTCAGCAAGAAAGGATTCACGTTGCATGAGATTGAAGATATGCACAAAACCAGATCACAGTTGTCCTCTAACTTTGAGTCAGTCAAGGAAAAGCAGAAACAATTGAATGCTTCTATTGATGAAAAGCGTGCCACGCTAGAAGCTAGCTTTAAGACACTTGATGGTCTTATCAAAGAATATAACAAGAAGATGTATAGCATACTGGACAGGTCTGAGCTTCCTGAGATCAGAAAGCTTATCATAACGGGATTTTCCAACAGTTTGATCGCGGATGATAGTATGTTAGGACTCAAATCAGGAGAGTTGTTACCAGAATTAGAAAAAGTAGATCCTAGAGCGGAGTTGGCCAATCTTAAAGCCAAGCTTCAAGAAAAGCATGTCGAAAATAGAGAAGAGTATGTTCAGGTTCAAGAAAAATTGGATGACTCGAATCTTGAGGCAGTCTCGTTAAAGGATCAGCTAGATGAGTTGGAAGACAAGTTGGCCAAATCTAGAAAAGATTACGATGAGTTGAACGAGCAGAAGAAGGCCGATGTTGCTTCTAAACAGTGGGAAATTGAACAGCAGAGCAAACGTATAAAATCCCTACAAACAAGACTGGATGATGACCGTAAGCAAACAGATGAAGAGTACGAAAAGATGAGATCTGAGCTGAAGAAATTGACGGTGAAGTTGGCGGAACAAAGAAACAAGCTACTTATTGAGATTGCCAACTCGATTGGATATGTGATCTCATTCAAAACTGGAATGATGGGAGATCTAGAAAGTGCAAATAAGGACCTGATTCGGGAATGTAAGGAACAGGCCAAAGCCACGAAAGCGAAACCTTGATAAGTGATAGATTACTGTTTTCCCCCCTCCCAGCTGTTATTAATTGAAGGGAAGTACGCTACTGTACACTATTTACAATGTATTATATTAGCTAAATATACGCGTGTTCATTAGAAATTTAGTAATGTATGCAACTGGAAGAGCATCATTGTCCATCGATTGTACCTTCCGTATTTTTGGGTCTTTTTTTTCCTATCTTTTACTTTTTCCTTTCTTTTACTTTTTTCGTTCTTTTGGTCTTTACTTACATTTTTCGTCGTGTGTTTTCTTCCTGATAGATGTAATTTGTAGTGTATTTGTAATAGTAAAGATTGAAACCTGTTAAATATGTTTTTCTAACAGTTCCACGAACTCTCGCATGCTTCCTTACCTCATCTTCTTTTTGTAGTAATTCTTCTGAAAGAATGGATGATGAGATGCTAACTCCTTGTTTTGGTTTCTGGAGTATTCAACATATGCCATATCCTCGCCACCTGCCAGACCAGAAAGTGAACTCTGGTTCTTGACTGCTCTTGAAGATGATGTTTTAATCCTTTTGGAGACGCCGTGGCCGATCAAATTTTCAGAATCCTCACCTAATTCTACACCAGCGGCTTCTTCATTCTTCAACAAAACCTCCTGTAGCAACTCCCTCCTCTCCTTTGGAGTAGAGTATGCCAAGTTTGGAAGATTCTCCATTCCATTCAAGTGTGTGATAATCTTGAAAGCGTAACCCTGATCAACCAAAAATGCCTGTCTTTTGGTTGAATAGTACATTTCCTGGGTATCCTTAGACACTAAACTGTAAAAGAACGCGTTAAAGCCTTCGTCATTTCTCCTTTTTGCACGCAATATACGTCCCAATCGCTGGGCCTCCTGTCTTCTAGATCCGTAATGGGACGATATTTGGATCAAGCAAGTAGCCTCGGGCAAATCGATCGACGTATCACCGACCTTGGATAAGAATATTGTGTTCACCTGGTCGTTATACTGGAAGTTCTGAAGAATGTTCATTCTTTCCTGCTGTGGAGTAGCACCATATATAAATGGTTTTCCAAGTTTTAACGCATATTGCTCCAAAGCATACACATTATCTGCGAAAACGATAATCTTATCTCCTCTATTTTCGTGGTAGTGGATTAAAAATTGGCATGCCTGAAACTTTGTCGGGTTCATAATGTACAAAAGCATCCGCTTTCTTGCATTCTCTCTGAGATACTCCTGATAAAACTCCGCAGGCATTGGACACCAAACCTCTGCACATTGAACATTTGCAATGTGACCCTTTTGAGACAACTCCATCCAGTTAGCCTCGTATAGCTTTGGACCAATAAGGAAGTTCAAATCTGAAATCTTCTCATCCTCACGAACCAAAGTAGCAGTTAATCCAAGCTTTGCATGTGCTGCAATCGTCGTAACAACTCTTCTGAACATTGCGGCAGGAACAACGTGCACTTCGTCCAATATAATGAAACCCCACTCTCTTGAAGTAATGAAGTCCATCACTTTCTGTGAGTCGTGAGATCTGTTCCTAGTATTAGCCACCATAGAATAAGTTGAAATAACCAATCCAGAGTCACCGCTGAACATTTCCTTGTTTTCAGATGTGAAAACTGCCACCTGGTTTGGCTGAATTGTGCACCACTGTAAAAACTGCTGTCTCCACTGCATAACAGACACAGAAGATGTACATAAAACGATTGCGGATTTTCTGATCGTACATGCTGCGGTAATTCCCACTAAAGTCTTACCGGCACCACATGGCAAAACAATAATACCGGATCTTGCACGTCCATTACCGAACATCTTACTAAGAGACTTCTCCTGATATGGTCTAATCTGTGTTGATGGCTTTAAGTCAATCTCTAAGTTGGCATTTCTCACATCGTTCCTAAAATCATATTCTTCCAACATCGGATAGTCGATCTCCTGGCATCTTTTCTTAACGATTTCCACCGAGTCCGTTGCAATCTGAAATGAATGCACCTTATCTATATCGTCTTCCGCTTCGTCTCCTTCGTCTCCTATGACACTTTCATATATATCTTCTACATCCTCATCTTCTTCATTATCCTTTGCATTATCGTCAGCCTTGTCTCCATCTTTATCCGCATTGCTTTTTCCAAATCCGGCGCTTGGTGCAGCTTCTGCAATTGCCAAGTTATCATTGCTGTCCTTATTTGTGCTGCTATTATTATTGTTTGTGGAACTTTTACCATTTCCATTTTTTCCTGGTCTGAAACGAAGCTTTCCAATCACCTCATCATGCAAAAGCATCCGAAGGATATCCGCCTGTGAAGATTCCACAAAGAACCTGTTGTGTTTCAAAACCAATTTGACCTTACCGTAAGAATGTGTAGCTTGTTTGATAAATTCAACCACACTTGGAGCAACTGGGACTTTCGAAAGACGGTTTAAAACCGAAATGATATCGTCGGTTTCCAATCCAACAGAAACCGCCGCATACAAGGAATGGGTCGTAATCCTGTACTCATGTATAAATCTAGGCCTGCTGACAGGCTCTGCAATTGTAATAAGAAAGTCCTGAGCCTGCTCGAAAAGAGGAGAGAAACTCTCCAAGTAGATACGGCCATCAAGGGGGTTAATCCACAATGGTCTGGAAGCATTATCCGGTTTCAACTTCAAATATGAAAAGTCTGACGAACCAAAAATCCTCGAAACTGAGTCAGGAACAAAGTCCGAAGGTCTATCCATTGCCAGAGCCTTTCCTTCTGCTTCTTCCGCCTTCTCCCGTGCCTCCTGCTTTGCAGACCTCCTTCCTGATGTTCTTGGAACAACTTGCGATCTATCCAAAACCTCATAATCAGATGCCGCTGTGTCATCAGTTGACTCACCTCCGGAAGAGAAATACTTGTCGTCCTCCTCTTTGTCCCCTGAAAACTCCTGTTTTTCACTGTTTGATGCTTGAGGCTGTGGCTCACTCACATCAATCGGTTCCGATTCCATCATGAGTATAGAAATAGGAAAGCTTGAAGATCTGGAACTAAATCACAAGGAAATAATAAATTGATATGCTGAAGGCAAAGACAAAAAAAAAATACGATCTGGGGAACAGACTTAAATAATACAGAATGTGCGAGGAAAAAAGTTACTCAGAAAAAAAATATACATGTATGTATCCCAGCCAGAAAAAGAAGATAAAGTTCAAGAATCCTGAATTCTTTAGGCTAGTATATGTATCCCAGCCAGAAAAAGAAGATAGAGTTCAAGAATCCTGAATTTTTTACGCTAGTGAATAATGATACTAATACCACTGATATTATAATCACTATTAATTGTTCTAATATTATTAACTAGTAACATCAAATTGTTTGATCACTTTACTTTTCGGATTTTTTTTCAATTTATCTAATTTATACACGAGCTGGCTCTAATACCATGAACGTTCATGCCATTTTCTATTGGGACTTATTCAGGTAACTCTTGAGAAGAGCAGAAATAATTATTAAAAATGATTGCATGGGAAAATTCTGAATACTGAACATATGAATATGCACATAACCTTACCTTCTTTCCCTATTCCCATTTTACCTTTCCTCTCACTGTTGCATCTTTGCCCAGTCTATCTACTCAGTCCTGAAATTTGTAACTTCCACTTGCCAGAGTGATTCTACCTCCCTTGTATCCTCCTCTTTTCATCTTGTTCTTATTCTTGATGAAATCCTTGCCTCTGACTCTTCCTAACTTCTCGTTTGCACGTTCACCCCAGTTTCCTGCTGCTCCTCTGTATGAGTTATCCATTAACTTTTTATCGGCGAAGAAAACTTTCGATCTATCGACTCTTGAAAAGTGATTTCTCTCATTAGATTTCAGAGGTTCTTCTTGTCTTGCCTGAATACCTTTATGGACCTTTTCCGCTGGTTTCTCTGTATCCTTGGAGTCAGATTTCTCATCTCTCTTTCTCTTTTTTGAACTCTCTGTTTCTGAATCTGATCCGCTCGAGCTAGAGCTCGAGCTAGAACTTGAGTCGGAGTCGGAGTCGGAGTCGGAGTCAGAGTTGGAGTTGGAGTCCGAATCTGAGTCCGAATCTGAGTCCGAGCTTGATGATGATGAGGAACTCTCTGAGTCTGATCCACTATCGGATTCACTTCCTGAATCGCTTTCTGAATCGCTTTCTGATGAACTGTCGGATTCACTTTCTGATCCGCTTTCTGACTCACTCTTCGATTCGCTATCTGAATCGCTTTCTGAATCGCTTTCTGATGAACCTTCCGATGAACTTGATTCTGAGCTGGAATCCGAGTTGGAAGAGCTATTCGATTCGGATTCTGAACCTGAAGTACTTTCTGAGTCTGATTCTGAGTCTGATGAAGTGCTTTCTGACTTGTCACTCTCAGATTCTGAATTACTTGCTGATGATTCTTCGGAATCTGATTCTGATGAGCTCTCTGAAGATGAGCTCTCCGACTCTGAGGATGATTCAGGCTCCGACTCAGAAGCTGCATTAGTCTTGTCATCGTTCTTCTCACTCTTTTTTTTGCTCCTTTTACCCTTTGTCTTTTCTTCCTTCTTTATCTCAGGAAAAACAATATCTTCTAAATGCTGCTCAACCTCTAAAGATCTCTTTGACTCATCTGAAAAGCATTTCTTCACCTCTTTTTCAGCTTTCTTGAATCCTTTACGTTTCAAAAAGTCGGCAATTTTCACTAACAAAAGATCCTCTTCCGCTCCCATTTTTATTAATTTCCTGTTTAACTGTCTATTTAATGCTTCGAATCCTATTTGTGGTTATTGTCTATCTTGTTATAAAGCATTATGTGTATCCGTAAGTTTCACTATACCGTCTCCTTCTAAGAAGGAAAGGAACGATGAAAAATTAAAAAAATTTTCCATGCATGTTGGTTCGCACACGACCTTCCTAGATAAACTGAGGCTATCTGTAGATTTTGGGATCAAGCTAAAAATCAGGTGAACAGACTTTAACAATAATTCAGTATATTTAATGTCTTATTTAAATTTCTTTTAGCTTTATTTAGATGATTATGAGGCCTAAGTGACGATAATAGAGTGATTGAAAAGTATGATTACGTTGGAAGCATGATCCGTTTCACTTAATCTCCGGCAATTCAAGTTAGTTGGTATTAATGGAAGTTCTAGCTATTCTTTTGATAGTCTTTCCGTATTTTCATTTGATCTGAATACTACCTCTTATTTGGCAGTAGCCAGCTACTAGAAATTATTATATAATTGTTATGATCGGACCACCGAGCAAACAAATGATCATTAGATATTGAAGTAACTATGTCCGACGAGGATTTAAGATATTTAAGGAGTTGTTGAATTTCACTAGATTTTCATAAGAAAAAAGACTAAATTCTTACACCAGCAATCCATATTTAGTAAATGTTGATACTGACCACATATAATCGCTTGTGTTACAGTTATTTCCCGCTCATATTTATATAATTGTCTTCATCTGATGCATATCTCTTCGGTAATCAGGCTCAACCTTCTGCATCCGTACACCATGCAAATTTAGTATTTCTTTTCTGTCCCTGGTGTCCAACAAAAAGTTCACGGACCTGATGATAGTTGGGCAGGGCGTTTGAATTTTTTGGGTCTATCAATGAGTAGTCCTACTTCATTAAACTTGATAAAACAAAGTATTGGTAACATCCCGTTTTTTTGTAACTGATAATTGAATCTAAAGAGCAGAATTACAGTATTTTTTGTTTAAAGAACGATCGATCAGTAAACTTGAAAGTGAACTACTGGTCTGTTGATTTGGGTAAAAATACATTCAATCAAGACCGATAACATCAGAAAATAGGGTGGATAATTTACCCAGGATTGTAACATACTAATATATCGAAACAAAGAGATGGCTAAAGATAGACAAATTGTGATTATAACGTCTGATGGAGACAGGTTTCCTGTTGAGAGGAAAGTGGCTGAAAAATCAATACTCATAAAGAACATGTTGAAGAATTTATTGCCACCAGAAGATGAACAAGAGGATGAAGACAGTGATGTGGATGTGGATGATGATGATGAACCAATCGAAATTCCAACCCAGAATGTGAGATCTGCAGTGATGAAGAACATTTTAGAATGGTGTGAGCACTATAAAGATTACGAGTTTCCGGATGACGAGCAAGATGATGATTCCAAGAAATCAGCACCAATTGATCCATGGGACAGTAACTTTCTTAATGTTGATCAGGAAATGCTCTATGAGATTATTCTCGCAGCAAACTATTTAAACATCAAGCCTCTTTTAAACGCTGGATGTAAAGTTGTTGCTGAGATGATACGTGGAAAGTCGCCAGAGGAGATCAGAAAAACGTTTAACATAGTGAACGATTTCACTCCTGAGGAGGAGGCTGCCATTAGAAGAGAGAACGAGTGGGCTGAAGATCGTTAATTGACTAAGGAAAGCGGAACTACTTTTTATAGCATTGCTGTTCTCTTTCGGCTACATACAACTTTCCTCTTTCTAGCACTGTTCATTTTACTCAGCATCGTTTAACAAAGTACTTCATTGTAATAATATCCCTCGTTGGAACACTGAATTTTTTTTCGATAAAAGTAGTTTTAATACAGCCGTAGTTTACTGGACGGGGTCAGAAGTATTTGACATGTGTTTCCCGCTTTGAGGCACGCACATCATTCCTCGCTCTAATCTGAAAAGCCTATTTTTTTTTTTTTTTTTTTTTTGCTTCGGATCTGTCTCCCATTCTTATGTCGGGAATTTCAGCCAAGAAGACTTCTAAAGTTCTCTTCCTCAACTTTACCAAATTTCCCTTTGTTTACTCAAATGTGTTCCTTTACCCACCGAGGAAGAATTTCTTGTTTTTATATCTTACTGGTTAAAGGCAATAGTGTGGCTTTAGCTTGATAATAGTGCGAGTTTGTTCATATTGATAACATTGCGAGCTGCTTAAAAAAGTTAAAAAAAAGTCAGAGATCAAAAAAAAAAACTAAAAATAAAAAAAGATATACACCACGAAGAGAAGCATTCCATATAATAGGTCACACCACACAATCGAACAGCAGTAAGAGAGTAAACTGTCTCAATGGTTTCTACGAAACCAAGGTCTCGTGCTGGAAGCGTTAAATTTGTAAAGCAGCAATTGCTCCACCCAGAAGAGACTGCTAATAAACGGAGGTCTTTTTCAGGATTAGCAGACTCTCTCAAAGCGAAATTGACGAGTAGATCCCGTCTGAAATCGAATTTGCAAACTCGATCTTTGGATTCGAAGCAACCAATGCATGATTCAATTGCTGTACCAAAGGCAAAGCATAGACAATCGACCAATAGCATTGCACTTGATCAAGAGTCGAAAAGAAGGCATATTAGCAATCAGGGCTCCCATTTAGGTCAAAATGCATCTAGTGCCAGAACTTCTATTGATCAGAAATATACAGAAAGAAGTGGCAGTAGCCAGGATATGTATAAACTGCAACACCCGGATTCAGCGACCTCCTTTACAATATTATCTAAGCCACAAGCATCGCTGAAAACTTCACGTTCTTCCAGTTCCGCTTCATTAGCTGCAAAGGGGTCTAATCTGAGTGGTGATTCGGATGATGGTCTTGAAGTTCTTGGAAATGTTACGCTTAAGAATGAAATTCCTAATAATTACGCAACATTGGACCTTTCCCCAGTTGTATCTGGAGAACCGATCAAAATTAGTCCCATTGTCAAGAAGCACAAGCTTCCTCACAAATTGCATCTCCACTTGAAAACACCTAGCGAATCCGATAAAAGACCCTCATTAGGTTTAAACATTCAGAATTCTGCATCCAGTCCATCCTGGTTGAGCGCAGATAATGATCCAGCTTATTACTCCGCAGTCAGTGCTCAAAAGCATCTTCTAAGCCCGGTTTCAGTTGGGGGAAAGCGAGAATCATCAGCTTCTTCCACCACTAAGCAGAAGTCTGGCGGAATCATTTCATCTCTTCTCAATACCCTCAGTCTCAGATCACAGTCTGAGCCTAACGATAACTCAACTTCACCAGCGCAATCTTTATCTGAACTTCAAAAATCTAGTAACTTACTTACACCCGTACGCTCGGACGCAGATTCCGATCTTCTAGCTTCGCCCTCTGCAGAATCTGTGTCTTTTAAGCCCGTTAAGAAATCTCTGATGAGCACTTTGGGGCAAGGTGGTCTCACTTTAGAATCAATAATGGCTGACAATGTCTCTTCTGTCAACGGAAGACTGTCAGACACACGCGGCAATCGCCTAGAAGGCCCAACATCAGATGGAATTGGCCAACCTTTGAACGAAGATATAGTTTCTGAAGATTTGCAACTTTCCCCTTCTGCGAGAAATACTGCTCAGTTTAGGCGACATGGTCGCAGTTATCGATCTGTTACTGAGTCCAAAGCTGGAAGCCCTTTTAGTGTCAAAATGGAACATGTTAACTCTGGAATCAACGGCAGTTTTTCGAAAGTGTTTCAGAAGCCTTGCAAGACTTTAACAAAGCCTCTTCTGAATGTTCGTGGAAGAAGCAAGACTGCCTCTGCCACAGAAAGAAGGAATCCCGACTTTGATTTCAGTACTGCGAATACAAGTGTCCCTATGATTAAAAGATCTTCTAGGATGACTATAGATGAGGGTAGTGAGATGACAAAGTTTGACAGCACAAATAAAGATGAGACTAACCCCAGTATCCAGTATTCAAAGAAAGCAATTGAAATGGCCTCCAGATTAGCTTTGAAGTTTGCGAATGATAAAAGGCAGGCCTATTTTCACGGATTGTTCTCTGAAATCCCTGAAAACGAGCCTTTGTTCGAGGATTTTTCGTGTGCTTTGAAGAAAGATATCCTCGTCCAGGGCCGTTTATTTGTAAGCAGTAAGCATATGGCATTTTATTCCAACATTATTGGGCTTGTCACGCATATTGTTGTTCCTTGGAATAAGGTGCTAAGCATTCAAAAGAAAAAAACTGTTGGAATTCCAAATGCTCTACAGTTTAGTACTTTGCACGACAAGTACTCATTCGCCAGTTTCATGTCTCGAGACTCCACTTATAATTTAATACACAAAGTTTGGACCAACGGCCCCGCGAAGTCCGTCACTGGAAGTATGGATACACTAGATATTAATCTGGATCCAGAAGTTGACAGTCAGGATGATGATAGTGATGCTAATGAGCAGGATTATGAGAACATTGATGATGGTGAAATGTTCAATGATGAGCAGGGAACGAAGCAGATAAAGGATGGTAATCAAACGAGAAAGTCATCTAAGACTAAGGGTGGAAATGCTAATGAGGGAAATGGTGATATTCCACACGAGGAAGGCTCTGAGACTGATTCAAGCGTGTCGGATCCAGAGAATATGGTTAATGACATGGAAGATGGGGGAAATGATTCTGAAAAAGCCAGGAAAGATTACGGTGGTTTGCAGTTCACTGGTCCTAAACACCATCCACCAACTTCTAGTGGATATGTTGCAGAAAACAATGAGGTTGCAATTAGTGAAAACAATATTATAAACGCCCCAGTCGGCTTGGTATTTGATCTTTTGTTTGGAGATAATACCGCCTCTATTAAAGAGCTTATTAAACTACAGGGAAACATTAATATCTCTGATATTCCAAAATTTACAGATGGAACCAGAAAGTATGTGTACACAAAGCCCTTGAATGGACCAATTGGGCCAAAGCAAACACAGTGCCATATTGAGGAAAAGATTGAGAAGAAAGACTTTGACACCAGTATTATTATAATTCAAACTTCGGAGACACCTGATGTTCCCAGCGGGAATTCGTTCCGAGTTCGAACGCGGTTTTTCCTGTCATGGGGTCCGAACGATAGTACTGTCATTAACGTTTATACGAGTGTCATTTGGTCTGGAAAGTCCTGGATTAAAGGTGCCATTGAGAGGGGAACCGTTTCCGGCCAAAAACAGAGTATTGTCATTTTGTTACAGGAGCTCCGGAAGAAAGTTCAGGGTGGCGGAAAGGAGAAACCGAAGCGCAAGTTGGCATCGTCCAAAAGACATAATACAGAAAAGCAGACTATGGAGACTGTCAAGCCTATGGAAACTACGCCAAAGCCCGCTCCTAGTACCGGATTTATGTCCCAGATTTCAGGTCTCTCAACCATTCTAGAGATGAAGTTTGACTTGAAAACTGTGCTAATCATAATCTTGTTTGTGATACTACTATTCGGAAGATCTCGCCCAGCAAGAGAATTTAGTTACACTCTGGACAGTTTAACTGGCAATGCTCGGTTCTCTAGATCTCCTATGGTCTTCCCTGCCCAAGAAATTGGGTCGAGGCGTTTTCTTCAAAGTGAAGCTGATCTTTGGGACTGGGTGGATGAACGGCATAAACAGAAATCTATGCAAGATCAGATCAACGATTCGATGGGTGATAACACTTTGTCAAGTCCTGAAGATGCAAATATTCAATCCTCGGCTCTACCTGACAACAGATTTGACGGAAATCTACGCAGTGTGGAACAGATTGGGTCCAAACTTAAAAGCCAGGAACTTGAAAGTATCGTTGAAATGATGGAAAAGCGGTTGGCAATTCTGAAACGGCAAGCTCAGATTGCACAGGATCGTGAAAATGCTGCAGCAGAATGAGCAGAAATAGTATTTATAGATATATCCTCTTTCTAAGTTCCTCTGTGTGTCTTGAAGTCTTTTTTGTTCTCGTCATAAGTAATCATGAATAAATTGTGAGTGTATCACGAAGATACTACAGCGCACATCAATAGATAAAATCTTGGAGTGTTTTCCACGCGTCGATCGGCTTGGAATGTATCTAGCTTATAATAAGCGTACTAATTTAAATTTAATCGGTCAAGTAGACCTTGCAACTATTGAATCTGTCAAATGTTGGGATAAGATATCATTTCGCCACAAAGCAACTTCAATCCTGTAAATTTTTGGTTCACATATTTCACTCACATACTCTGCTTGTTCATGGTTGTTCCAAGTAAATTTTTTTCTAGACTTCTAGCAGAAATTACGCATACATTCAGCACATAGCATCAGTCTGTTCATATGAATTCTCTATTTTCGGATCTCGAGGCTGAAGCTGACCTTTCTTTTGAGCAGGCAATTGGATTTAGCAATGCTGATCCAGAACTTTCGGATAAATTAGGGGGAAAATGGGATACTATGAAAAAGCTAAGATCAGAATATTCTGAATTGATGCACAAACTTGGTTTGAAAAATCCATTAGATGTTGACAAGGAATTGGCACAAATCAATGTAAAGGGCAAAAAGCAACATATTAAGAAGCTTAATGAGTACAATGAGTTGAAAGATATAGCAATGCAACTTGTATCAATGATTGCAGATAAACGATCAATACCAATTAGAGATGTTTTAGATGAAATGGGCGTTGATCCGAATGATGATGTGATTCAAAGTAGTAAAAAGTGAAAGCATCACTAGTCAGCTTATCTCAGTTGATTTATCCTGACTTGATTGATCTAGATAGATGTCTTGTTTGGGGATTGCCAACCATTAGAACGTTCCAGAGCTAGTCGGAAGTACATCCTTGCACGTATTATTGATGAGGTTGAAATTTGATTACCTTATGCACTAAGTCCCGCGTCACTAAAAAAAATTCATCGACTTTTCTTCCTCTATTTCCTTTGGATATAGAAAAAGAAGAATTCTGATCCTGGAATTTGGAAAGAAGTGCTTGATAGTAAGCTTAAAAGAGAAGAAAGAAACATCAAAGGAGTAGAAAATGGCGAGACCAAACAGGGATATATTATCAGGAGGAGAACGATATCGGTCAAGAAAGACTAAATCTCATAGAGTGGATGAGGTGACATTTGATAAAGAGAAAAGAAAGGAGTTCTTAACGGGATTCCACAAAAGAAAGCTTCAGAGAAGAAAGCGTGCCCAGGAGCAGAAGGAAGAGCAAAGTCGATTGAGTCGAATCGAGGAGCGTGCACAGATCAGAGAGGCTCGTAAACTTCGGGTGCAGCAAAGACTTTCAGAGTTAAAAGAGCTCAATGATAAATTAGCAGGTGGAGATAGTGATGATGATGATGATGATGATACCGAAGGTGATGATGACGATGAACAGTCAAAGAGCAGTGGAGATGAAGATTTCAACGGGAAGAAAAGAAAGAGAGTGCATGTTAAGAAGGATGATGAGTATGAGGAATGGCATGGATTTAAGGAAAGTAGAAATGGGAGTGATGATGACGATGACGATGATTCTGATGAAAATGATAGTAATGATGATGGTAAGGAAGGTGTGAATAAAAAAGGGATTCTCAAGGTGAAGCAGGTGTACGATGTGCAAGATGAGGATGCCCCTGTTGTTGGAACGTCTGAAGTTACTATAGAAGCGATGGAAAATCCAAATGATATTGTAGTGGAGGAAATTGCGAAGCAGAATAACGTGGACCTTTCAAAGTCGAAGGAAGTTTTAGAGAATTCTGTTAGTAGGGCAAAAGAGTATGCAAGGTTGATGGGAATGGATGACGGAGAAGTGGATGAAGATGAACCTAAAAGGAAGAGAAGAAAGAAGAAGCAAAGAAAGTATTTAAGTAAGAGAGAGAGGAAAATAAAGAAGGTCAAGGAAAAGAAGAGGTCCATGCACAGGAAAAATAGGTTGTGAATGTTGATGCAAAATGTACTATTAAGGATTGAGCGTTTCCAATCTCGATACTGCCTATAATAAATTAAGTAGTACAGACCGAATAAAATATGGGGCAGACTAATGTTCAATTTTTACGAAGCTAAAGCAAAAAGCCATTTTCGTAGCATTAAGTATTGACTTTATGATGTGTAAGAAAGCGTCTCTTAAATTATATGTATGCATTTTATTAAACAGCCCTCATCGGGATTTCGCCCTTTTCAGTTCCAATCTTGCAGTAGTCGGCATCAACTCTAAATAGAATCCATATCCATCTTCTAAAGATTTCTAGAAACTCCAAAATCAGCCTACCTTCCTCGGTGTTGTGCAGCAGAGTCAAAAATGAGCCGATGAGAGACGTGCTATTAGGATTCTGGGGTGATATTAGCTTCCAAATCCAAATGTATCTAAGTACCATATCTACCAATACTGCTCCAATGTAGTATGGCCGTGGAAATGTAAGTTTGTCTCTTAAAACCTCGGAGTTATTCTTTGTACTATTTCCTCTTTCCACTGTGAGGATCCCTTTCAACACCCCAAGATCCCAGTCGCTGGAGACATCCCATATAAACGAGAAAGTTGTGTTTATGAGCATACCCCAGTACCAAATAGATAGACTGGATACATAGCTGGCTCTATAAAGAACGGTTCCAATGATGGGAATCAATGCTGTGATATATTTTATGCAATTGTACATAGGTAGCCTCCCTCTTCTCCCTTCTTTATACTCTACCCATGATTGCCTAATACGAACCATAGATGGGTAATATGAAAGTAGAATATCCATATTATAAATGCTCATGTGATCCTTTGGGAGTCTCCTGCCCTCAGACGGAAGAAACCTGTACCCCAAAAGCAGGGCCGATAAATATGCGAGAAAGTCAACAATGACTTTACTATATGACGTAATGGTATCTGAGAGTAGAATGTCGTTTGTTCGTCTCTTGACATCGATGTTTCCTTTCAGTATTCTGCTCCATGTCTGCCTGTAGTATGCAGCCTCCGGTGTATCGTTTCCACCGACTAGGAACGATGGATAGAGAAGACTACCAAAAGTGCAGATCATGCCAAATAAAGGTAGAAGCTCCACGATCATGGAAGAGCTTCCCATGTTCATAAGTATAATGTAGGTGAGATAGTTTGCAGCATTAAGAGCACTGATACGGGTGAGAAGAATCCGTGTTCGACTCCTTGTGGTTCTTGGTGAGACATCCGGATGTGTTAACCCCAGAACTGCTGTGAAATCTATCCTGAATTTGGCAAAAACATCGAGACATACACACCACAAAAATAAGCCTATATTTAATAGCAGTAGTGAACGGTACGGAAGTGGAACATAAAGCTCGAATACAGTATATTCATCCGAGGCATTCACTGTTGAACTGTCCATTGTCAACTGTCCTTATGTATCAGCTTAATTGTTGTTACAATGAAGGTCAAGCTGCGTAGCGAAGTCTGACCAGGCTGAAAATATCTTCCACACAAAACTTAATTTAACTCAACTGGGCAGGGAGTAAAAAATAAGAAGAGTATTTACGTCGATCGACTAGCTCTGTAGTTTAGGTGCTATTGTTATGCTGGCACATAAGAAGATAAACAATTCAAAATAGAGAAATACTCCCTTAACTCATAAAACGCTACTCTCTTTGTATGATAGCATTCCAAGCAACGAAATTCAACATTCTTACAAGAAAGTGAATTAACAACTGTTCAAAACGTAACAATAAGCTATTCATATACTCTACATTATGAATCTTTCTCTCAGATATATTTTCTTTAATCATTGGACCAGATTTACCGATCCATCATGATTAGCATGAAAAAATTGGTACATCACTGAAAAAGACTATGTATGTCTACCTTAAACTAAGTTACACAAGTTCACATACAACTTTACAAAGTTGAACATGTACTTGCCAAATATTTCGAGCTCCCGGTATCATCGATAAATAACTTTAGACATGTATCAGATTTTCAGTGTGTTTGGCATAAATTGTCGAGTCGGTCATAATAAAGTCCGTTTGGGGCGACATCTTGTCATCATAATGTCGTGTAAAGTTATTAATCAGATGAGATCTAAAGCACATAATTCAATATTATCTCCTAGCCTTATATCACAAAAATTATACCCTCCTTAGACTTAAGGCAGGTACTATTTCAGCGATACTCGGCGTAGCCGAATATCAAACAATCTACTTATTTGCTTTTATTTTTTAAGAAAAAAGAAGTGAACATAAGAAGTGGAGGTTTGGCTGGGAAGCATCTAAAATTTTTCACCTTTATTTTTTCCTCTACATTTCTGGTTTGCAGCATTAAATTTTTCCGAACACTTTACCCCCTTTTTTTTCTTGCTTGAGTAGGCTAGGGTTTACCCAAGCATGCGTGTATTTGCATCCATGCACCTTAATCAAAAGTGTTCACTGTTTGCACTCCAGCTTAGGTAATCGATAATTGCCCTTGTGTGTCCTCTCTCATAGCAATTAGGTTATTTCTAATTCATACTCTGAAACTGTATAGAGTTGACGTTTGATGACTTTGGAAGGAGCCATGAATAATGCCGAAAGTAGAAAGTGTACAACAGTCCAAGTTCACTTATAAGAATCTTCTTGATCTTAATGATCCTCAGAAAGCTTACGCAAGTCCTTTAGCTGTGATATGTCACGTTGATGTGAATGCTTTCTTTGCACAATATGAGCAAAATCGATTGAATCTTGGTCGTGATGATCCAGTTGTGTGTCTTCAATGGAATTCTATTATTGCTGTCTCTTATGCAGCAAGAAAGTTTGGCATAAGTCGTATGGACTCTCTTCAAAGTGCTCTTCAAAAATGCCCTAAGTTAGTGGCTGCACATACAGCTGTGTTCAAAAAGGGTGAACCGACTTGGAAATATGTTGACTATAGGCCATCCCCGGCCAATCATAAGGTTTCGTTGGATCCCTACAGACGTGAGAGTCGCAAAATGATGCGGCTATTCAGGTCTTTCTGCGATTTAGTGGAGAAGGCTAGCGTTGATGAGAGTTTTATGGATTTTGGCCGGCTTGTATTTAAACGTGTGGTAAGACTCTTTCCAGAAATTTCCAATAGTCCTGAAAAATGGAAAACAACTGACAAGCTACCGTCACTCACGCAAGAAAGTATACAGCGAACAGGTTTGCATTGGAAGGGCTTTGTGGTACCTAAAGAAGATGAAGATGAACAAATGAGTCCCGTAATCCATGATTGGGATGATATAGTCATTTTGATTGGATCGAATCTTGCTTGGGAGATCAGAGAGAAGCTTGTGAATACCCTCAATTATACAACTTCTGCTGGTGTAGGAAGAGTGAAAACGTTGGCCAAGCTAGCCAGCGGGTACAAGAAACCGAATGCCCAAACAGTGGTGAGAGACACTGCCATTCCTGAGTTTCTTGCAAATTTCTCACTTGATGATTTTTGGTCCATGGGTGGCAAGACTGGGGAGCTGGTATCCTCACGTCTTTTAGAGGGTAGGATAGACGATGAGGGTGAGAAGAGGTCTAATCAGATTGGATACATTCGGGATACTTATTCTCTTAAAGACCTTGATGACAAATTTGATCATGATCTTGGACTAGCGCAACGTGTGTATAAGATTGTCCGGGGAGAGCTTGCGGATCCGATTACTTCAAGAATAGACTTGAAATCTATGACATCCAACAAGATTTTCCGTGGAAAAGCTGTGAATAGTGCCAAAGATATGTTTTCTTGGTTTGATGTGTTTGTAGGTGAGTTAGTACTTCGGCTCCAGGACCTAGATGAGGAGGATGGGCGAATCAGAAGGCCCACAAAATTGACGTTGATAATAACATCATCTGGAATTACGAAATCGAAGCAAATGACCTTAAGCCCTGCCAAGGAGTATGACCAAATCACGAAAAAGCTCACTTATTCGAGTCATCAACTACTCACTGATCTCGGAGAAAGTTGGAGAGGAAAATCCGGCGGTATGACTATGTATCCATGTCAACGAGGAGCACTAGAAATAAGTGGATTTAAGGATTTAAGAGGCTTTCATACCATCGATAAACTAATGAGTGGAATCAAGACGGTGGAACACAAGAAACAGCATGAACAGCATGAACAGCATAAACTCCCAGCTAAAGAATCTGTTGCTTCTACAAGTATACATTACGAAAGTAGAAAACGACAGAAACGAGACTCTGGGATTGTAAGTCTTCTTATTTCAGGAAGGAAGGAAAAGCAAAAAGCACATGAAGCAAAAACGGATTGTACATTGAGTGGGGAAAAAAAAGCATCTGAAGATTTCACATGAAGCAAAAACGGATTGTACATTAAGTGGGGAAAAAAAAACATCTGAAGATTCGTATATATGCCCAGAGTGCGGCAAGAGAGTCAGATTAAATGTTGCAATAGAGCATAAAGATTACCATCTAGCCATCAGACTAGACACAGAACTGAACCATTAAAAATAAAATGGTACGAACAAGCAGATTAAAATATTGTATATTATTCTATACTATTTATTTACCAATGACTAGGTTATCATAAAAGCCATAAAGACCAACGTAGTTTCATAAGTGAAAACGATCGTAAAAAATTTTTAATTTGCAAGATGACGCACCGAAGAGATCTGAGCCTTCTGAGCAGCCTCCTCTTCCTCAGCCAATTCTTTGGCCTTTTGCAAGATGACGCACCGAAGAGATCTAAGCCTTCTGAGCAGCCTCCTCTTCCTGAGCCAATTGTTTGGCCCTACTGGACTTGGAGAACTTGGAAAGGAATGCGGTACCTGGAGTAAAGTGTCTGTAAAGCTCGTCGACATCTTCCAATGACATACCCTTAGTCTCTGGAACACAAGTGGCAACATAGAAGAAAGCGAACACAACACATCCAAAGAAGACATAACCGTATGCAAAGTGAATAGCACCAGTGATGAATGGTGTGAAGAATGCAATCAAGAATCCCCAAAGCCAGTTAGCAGACTGGGCCAATCCCATACCCTTCGATCTGATTCTCAATGGATAAGTCTCGGACACAACAACGAAGACGGTTGGACCCCATGTGGTAGCAAAGAAGAAGATGTACAAGCATGTAACGAAAATCATACCATCACCAGCAGATTTGTTTGGATCAACACCGAAAGCTCCCGAGTACAAAGACTTAACACCAAGAGATGCGAATATAACAAGACAAACCATCATACCAAGACAACCTCCAAGCAAAGTCCATCTTCTACCAAAGTGATCAACGACGTAAAGGGATGGGAAGGTAGAGGCAAAGTTGACAACACCAAGAATGATAGAAGTCAAGAAAGAGTCGTTCATACCAACAGACTTGAAAATGGTAGTACCGTAATAGAAGAAATAGTTATCACCAGTCAATTGCTGAAGAGATTGAAGCATGATACCCATAACCAAACGGTAGAAAATCTTTGGCTTACCTGTGAACAATTCTCCCCAAGTAGCGTTACCGGCAAGAGCCTCTGTCTCAATAGCATCAATAATACGGTTCACCTCCTGAAGAGCAAAGTCCGAATCTGGAGCACACTTGTTAACCTTACCAACTGACTTCTTTGCCTCTTCCATTCTCTTCTTCTCAACAAGGAATCTTGGTGACTCTGGCATCAAAGTCATACCAAAGATCATGAACAATGCCCAAGCGAAACAAAGACCCAATGGAACTCTCCACTGTCTAGAGTCATCGTAGTTGTGGTAAGTACCGTAGTCAGTGCAGTAACCTAAGAAGATACCCAAGGTAATCATCAACTGGTAACAAGAGACACAAGCACCTCTGATAGCTTTTGGAGAAGTCTCAGAAATAAACATTGGGCACAAGATAGATGTGGAACCAACTGCGAAACCAGAAACAATTCTTCCAATAAAGTATTGAATCCATGAGTGACTGGCTGCGATTTGGATTATAATACCGACAATGTAGATAACCATAGTCATCATCAAACCCTTCTTTCTTCCGTAAACATCACCAGTCTTGGCAAGGGTAAGACCACCAAAGGCACAACCAATGTTGAAAATGGAGACAATTAAACCAGTTCTGACCTTACTCAAGTAGTAGTCATGATCGGCTTCAGAATATTCACCGAATCTCTTTAAGAAGTCTGGCATATTAACGAAACCAGAAATGGTACCGGTATCCCAACCGAAAACGAAACCACCGAAAGCGATAAGAAGACACATCACACCTGCGAAAATGTATGAGCTGGTGTCCTCAACTGGAAGAACAACTGGCTCAACAGGAGCCTCTTCAAGCTGCTGCTTAAGCTGAGTTCTGTCCTCGAACCTGTCCTCAGGAGCTGCTGAGTTGTTTGGAGCAGCTCCATCTGAGTGTTTTGAACTAATCTCAGAAGAAGATGACATATTAATTATTAATAGATAAAGTTGTGTATTAAAAAAACTAGTTAAAGTTCTTCTTGCTGAATGAATAAAAATAAAATCTTATAGTAGCAGTAACACTTCAAAAATTCTGGCAAAAAAAGAGCCGCGAGTGTCTGTATTTATAGTCCAACTCTTACTCTACAGAATGTTTCTGCTTAGTAAATATGTGGGGTCTCTTGCCCCGGAAAATTTTTACACAAGTTCTTCCGAGTGGGCGAATCTCCAGACAACAACAATCGTACAATTATCCATTCTTCTCCTTCTTTTTCCTCTATTGCCATTGTTAATATCCCACCTTTTACTGTCAGGCGGCTTCTTTGTTTCTGAATTTGTTTAGGACACTGAAAAAAAATTCAAGTGATTGAATGCATTTTATTTCCTTGTCTGTGAACGGCACAATAGTTTTTTCCCCCCTTTTTTTGATCTTATGTCCATGTAAAAGTACCGTCTGTTCAAGATTCCAATTTATTGTGCTTTTATTCTGTATCCCTGGGTTCAAACTGCAGAGATATGTTTCAAATACTGGTACCTCAGCTGAGGGCAGTTAGGTCTTAGAAGAAAAAAAATTTTCAAAAAAACCCGCCTCTCGGATTAATATTTCGGAAACGTTCGGTATGCCCAGATTGCATTGAAAAAGCAAATGTGGGTCCATTGTTTGTAATTAATGGAAAAACTTGCTATTGGTTAAAATCACGGAGAGAAGTTGACCGTTGTTTGTGAGTAAAAAAAGTTTTTGCGGAGCTGCCCCACATCCTCAGTCATGTTACTTTTTTTATTTGGATATTCAACTAATGAAATAAGTGTTCATTTTTGGTGAGTGATTGATTCCCTAGACACCAAATATAGACCCAGGAAGTTTTTCCCCAAAACTAGATGTCTCGAATTTATCCGGAGAGAAGTATATCCATAGATCATCCGTAGATTGAAATCTGTCCTTTTCCAACAATGATAATTAGTGCAGGAACGGTATTCCTTCCTTGCTTCATATTAATGGTGATATCTGTCCCGTCATGCATTGCATGGTACACCTTTTGCATTAGCATGCATGCAAGTGTCAGTGGAAGCATCAGCCAAAGATGGAATAGTTATGTTGAACAGTATTTATACTGAAATGTTAGAAGTTGTATACAAAATAAGATCTGCATTGATAGGAAATTCAACCGCCATATAGTCTTGTAACATATTCGTGAGTGTCTTCTACATATGGTTGGTGTTCCCCTGGTTAGTAGTAAACAGTTCAAATAATAAAAGCCTGGTGACAATTCACATAGATATAAAAATAGGTTACATGTTGATAGAAGCAATCAATTACTCTCAACATAGCTCAGATCTCAGATCTGACCCGGATCAACCCCAGACCCTGAACTTCTGAGATCTTGAAATAGAAATGATCGTCCAAAGATCAAATCTTATAGATCTATTAATAAAATCAGAATTCTGACAACACCATTTCCACAATTCATTACAACAAATATCATCCATACAAACTAGCATCAGTAATAAAATTAAAACTGTTTATTTTCTTTTAAAGGATAAAATTAAAATAAGTCATTATTAGACCACGGTATTCATCATCCGGAAAAAGAGACGAATAATCGTGAAACATTCATAAGAATCGTAAAAAGAATAAAGAGCTCAACAGAAAAAAAAACGCTTGATCGTGCATAACATTTAATATAATTAAACTTTTTGGGATGCTTCTTCTCCTTCTCCCTCAGCCAGTTTTTTGGCCTTACTAGCATTGGAGAACTTGGAAAGGAATGCGGTACCTGGAGTAAAGTGTCTGTAAAGCTCGTCGACATCTTCCAATGACAAACCCTTAGTCTCTGGAACACAAGTGGCAACATAGAAGAAAGCGAACACAACACATCCAAAGAAGACATAACCGTATGCAAAGTGAATAGCACCAGTGATGAATGGTGTGAAGAATGCAATCAAGAATCCCCAAAGCCAGTTAGCAGACTGGGCCAATCCCATACCCTTCGATCTGATTCTCAATGGATAAGTCTCGGACACAACAACGTAAACAGTTGGACCCCATGTGGTAGCAAAGAAGAAAATGTACAAGCATGCAACGAAAATCATACCATCACCGGCAGGTTTGTGTGGATCAACACCGAATGCGCCCTTGTACAACGATTTGACACCTAAAGATGCGAATATAACAAGACAAACAAGCATACCGATACAGCCGACGAGCAAAGTCCATCTCCTTCCAAACTTATCAACAATGTAAAGAGATGGGAAAGTGGATGCAAAGTTGACAATTCCAAGAACAATAGAAGTCTCGAACGAGTCGTTCATACCAACAGACTTGAAAATGGTAGTACCGTAATAGAAGAAATAGTTATCACCAGTCAATTGCTGAAGAGATTGAAGCATGATACCCATAACCAAACGGTAGAAAATCTTTGGCTTACCTGTGAACAATTCTCCCCAAGTAGCGTTACCGGCAAGAGCCTCTGTCTCAATAGCATCAATAATACGGTTCACCTCCTGAAGAGCAAAGTCCGAATCTGGGGAAACTTTGTTAACTTTACCAACTGACTGCTTTGCGTCTTCCATTCTCTTCTTCTCAACAAGGAATCTTGGTGACTCTGGCATCAAAGTCATACCAAAGATCATGAACAATGCCCAAGCGAAACAAAGACCCAATGGAACTCTCCACTGTCTAGAGTCATCGTAGTTGTGGTAAGTACCGTAGTCAGTGCAGTAACCTAAGAAGATACCCAAGGTAATCATCAACTGGTAACAAGAGACACAAGTACCTCTGATAGCTTTTGGAGAGGTCTCGGAAATAAACATTGGGCACAAGATAGATGTAGAACCAACTGCGAAACCAGAAATAATTCTTCCAATAAAGTATTGAACCCATGAATGAATAGATGCGATCTGAATTATAATACCAATAATGTAAATAATCATGGTCATCATCAAACCCTTCTTTCTTCCGTAAACATCACCAGTCTTAGAAAGAGTAACACCACCAAAAGCACAACCAATGTTGAAAATGGAGACAATTAAACCAGTTCTGACCTTACTCAAGTAGTAGTCATGATCGGCTTCAGAATATTCACCGAATCTCTTTAAGAAGTCTGGCATATTAACGAAACCAGAAATGGTACCGGTATCCCAACCGAAAACGAAACCACCGAAAGCAATAAGAAGACACATAATACCTGCAAAGATATAAGAAGTCTTCTCAACAACCGGAGCAACCGGTTCGACTGGAGCTTCTTCGAGTTGTTGCTTCAAATGATTTCTGTCCTCGAAAGAGTCGTCAGAAGGCGATGCGGCTGCATTATTCTGGCCATTTGCGGTCTGGCCATTTGCAGCCTGGCCAGAAGGCTTTGAACTAATTTCTGAAGATGACATAAGTATTAAAAAACAATATGCTTTCCAATAGACATAAAAGTATCTGTGATAAAAAGTAGAGTATTTTTTTCTTTCTTTGGATTAAATGTAAGAACATAGCTACAGGCAATCTTAAAGTGTTGCTCAATAGGTGCCTATTTATACTTGTGAAACAGGGAAATCGAAAGGTTCCGGTTTATTCAGAATGTAAGGAAAAACTCCCCATGGCAGACCTATCAAAGCACAATTCTGTGGGGTAAGCCGTATACATACAGATGTCTTCATGGTTCTGGGAACCTTATTGTTCAATTTTACTGAAATCCCAGAAAACTTTAATTGTTATTCGGGTGGTATTATTCTTGGCAGTTGTGTTAATAATTCCTCAGAAATTGAATTTGTGGCACTTCTGACTTACCGTACAATGGCAATTGTTGTTGTCGCCTGATATTTTGACTAATCTTCTCCAGGCATCACGGAAAAATTTCTTAAGAAACAGCAACAGCGGCATCCAACAAACCTATTCTACATTAGAATTCTGTAAGAGTATCATGCTGCAGGTTTAGCAGCGTGACATTATGCATGTATTTCCCGTGGTAAGTTTCCAACTAGTTATTGCGTACTAAGTTTTGAAGCCTGGTTACAAATGACTACTGATGTTTGTCTTCTTGTTTTGCTATTCTCAAACATATTCCAGTACATGACTTTTCATACTTGTGGGTGTAATGTTTTGCAGGCTCACCGTATTTCCCAAAGGACTAAGAAATGTGTGCCACCCATCCAGCCAATGCCGGAAAATTATGCAACAAGAATGCATTACAAAAAGAAAAAAATTATATTTTGCGGAGAAATTGTGACAGGCTGTGCACCGAGGAAAAACTAGCGCTCGGCTGATAGTACGGATAGAAGTTGACCGTAGTGGTTCTTTTATTACAGTTAAATGTGGAGTACCTTTCGCATTGTTCCGGTCAAACAAGAATATTCAGATATATGCTCTATCAGAAAAGCAGTCTATTTTTTTCCATAGAAACAATAAACTTTATGCTCGAAAATTTTTTTATTTCGGATTAACTTAATTTTGTGTGTGAAAACAATGCTTTCCCTCTTCATGATCTTACTTTGGGACTCCAGTGAATAAGTCATTTGTTAGTATCCTTCCGTCATCACCATCAGATTTTTGAAGGGTGTAGTAGCCCTGGTATCATACCAGGACCAGAGAGTAATATTCCGATTTTTCCCATTATTAATCCGACACAAATTAATTCCGGACCTTCCACCCCTACGTCCTGCTTTAGCCCAAATAATAAATTATCCTATAACAAGGTTCTACATGCATACTAGTAATATTAAACCCATTCTAATCGGATGATCTACAGAGCAATAATGTCCTCCGATGACGGCTCTCCGGAACGTTGTATCTATGACAGAAACTAGAGGTAAAGATATATCCTTAGAACGGAAAAAAGAAAGCTACAATTCGCATTATTTTCAGTAACCAAGATATTTTTCTTCCGCTAGAGAGCAATGAGTTAAAGTACGATAGTGAATTAGTTGCTCTGTTTTTATGGGAATGCTGGTATAAAAAGTAGATAACCTCAAGTTCTTACCCATCTCTTGTTCATCTGTGAGTTTTCAATTTAAGGAATATAATACTGAACAAATTATTGAGCTTCTTTTTTTATGGTCTTTATTGTAGGTTGCTGGCAGTCATCTCCGTTTTATCCGGATTTGACGTATATGCAGCCTAATTTGAACAGAATTGGGAGTTATCTTGCTCTTCGAAAATCCGTGTGTTCCAGGGAAACTAATTGTTATTTTTTGTGCAGAATTTTTTTGTTGTCATGGCATTTGTGTTTTTCTTTGTTTTTCTCTTTTGCTACAAAATGCGGAGAATTCAATTTTTGGAAGGCTTTTTTAATATGCTGCTTTCCGTTCTCCCAGAGATCTTATTTTCGAGAAATCGCGTTATCAGGGAACTGCTTTCTTGCCAAAATTAGAAATATAAATATAATGTTAATTGAAACTATGTTTAGAGTTAATCCGTAAAAGTTGTTACACCGTGACATTCTCTAGAATATTCGATAAACCAGCTATTATCTAGTCACAAGTAATGTCTGTTCATTCATTCGTCGATTTTTGCCATCTGTGCTAGGTGTACGGATGTTTCTTTCGTATATTTTTGTAAAAACCAATAATTTTACATTATTATCTAGCGATTTCACTCTAAATTGTTAGCATGATCATCCGAATAAAGCTTTACTAATAGTAACTGATGATTTCCAGCAGGTACGGACTTTTATTTTGAGCTAAGCCACAAAATTTACAGCAAGTTTTTGATTGATGATAATATTTAATCCGTACAGATCACATACAAGTAGTACGCATAGTTTAACTATGCTTTCAAGCGGTTCTATGCATTCCGATAAAAAGTTTAAGTGTTTGCCAATGGAATAGTTAACTGTGTCACAGACAACTGAAAAAATTTGATAGTTAAAGTAATTGTTCTCGATATGTGGGTGTGTTACATATTTTTTTCCCGACCCCAACCTCAATATTATGTGGGGAAACTTGATTACCCCCTGTGCTTCCAATGTGATCTGTTTCAAATCTCATACATATTTTACTTCCCACCTGTGAAATTGAATAAAATATAGATTGTTTGTTGCTCCCTCTGCAAACTAGGGCCCAAAAATTGTATGTATATACAGAAAAAGGAAGTATGCTCTGCATGTGTACCGTTGGGTTGGACAAGTAAAGCAACAGACACGCATAAACTATCAAAACATATGGCAGTCACTACTATAGACAGCCAAAGTGAACAACACGAAGAGATGAAGGGGTGCAGAAGGGAAATAGTAAGAAATAAAAAAGAAACTGAAAATGAAAATATATAAATAAAGAGTAACTAATTGGGTAACTGTAGAAAATGAACCCAGGATGGAAATACAGAAAGAGGGGAAATCACGTATTTATACGTTTGTTTGTGTTCCCCCACTTTCGGCCTCATTCATTCATCATAAACTCTAGTAATCATACCAGTTCCAACAGTTTTTCCGGACTCTCTCAAGTTGAACCTCTGACCATGTTCCATCACAATTGGATACAACAAATCGAGAACCATCTCAACATTATCACCTGGCATGACTTGTTTGGAGTGATCTTTTTCAGTGCTTGGGAACTTCAAAGTAGCGTTGACATTTGAGGTTCTTAAATACATCTGAGGCCTGTAATTCTCACCGAATGGAGTGTGTCTTCCACCCTCCTCCTTGGTCAAGATGTAGATGGAAGCCAAACATTTTTTGTAGGCCTTGCAGCTACCTGGTTCAGCCAAAACCATACCTCTAGTGACCTGGTCCTTCTTCACACCTCTCAGCAAAATGCCTGGTGTGTCACCGGCTTCAGCCTCGCCCAAAGACTTGTGGTACATTTCTATGGAAGTAACGGTGGTCTTGAGAGGCTTTTCCTTTCCTCCTAAAACTTCAACCTCCTGGCTCGGTTTCAAAATGCCTCGCTCGACAGTTCCAGAAACAACGGTACCTCTACCAGAGATTGAAAAAACCTCGTCAATTGGCATCATAAATGGCTTTTCCAAGTCTCTCTTCGGTGTTGGAATCCATGAGTCCACGGCATTCAACAGTTTCAAAATAGATTCCTTTCCGATTTTGTCCTCCTTGCCTTGCAAAGCCATTAAAGCAGATCCAAAGATGACAGGGGTGTGTTCACCATCGAAACCGTACTCGGTCAACAGATCACGCATTTCCATCTCAACCAATTCAAGCATTTCCTTGTCGTCAACCTGATCAACTTTGTTCACGTAAACCACAACCTTCTGGACACCAACCTGTCTGGCCAATAGCAAATGTTCTCTGGTTTGAGGCATCGATCCATCCGTAGCAGCGACAACAATAATGGCACCATCCATCTGAGCGGCACCTGTGATCATGTTCTTGATATAATCCTGATGACCTGGACAGTCGACATGCGAATAATGTCTCTTGTCCGTTTCGTACTCAACGTGGGCGGTGGAAATAGTGATACCTCTAGCTTTTTCTTCTGGAGCCTTATCGATAGACGAGTAGTCCAAAAATTTAGCGTCACCTTTTTCAGAAAGAATCTTCGTAATGGCAGCTGTCAAAGTCGTCTTTCCGTGGTCAACATGACCAATCGTTCCAATATTGACATGTGGCTTGTTTCTTGTGAATGTGGCTGCATATCTCACTGTTGGAACAGACACTAATGAAATAAATAGGAAGAATATTTTGTTAGTTCATCTTTCTGATCGTTACAAAACATATTTCACACAATCACTCTAGAGAAAGAAAGGTTGTGCTAGTTTTAGCTATCAAAATCTGGAAATATGCAATATGCATTCTGAGTATCCATCCTCATGTTGATCATTATTGCACATACCATCCAATCTTTCCAAAATTCGCATTACTTACATGTCTGTTTGAGAAAGCCTGCTCTGGCAACACGAAATGTGTTCGAAAGTAGACGTCCATACATCATTTCCAAACTACTTGCACTTTAATATATGCGTTAATAGCTGTATTTAAAAATAATAAGGTGTAACTTTCATGTTGATGGTGATGTTGGTGTGAAATATTCGCCGAGTATCAGACCCCCCCCTTTTTTTTTTTGCTCCTCTTTCTCTCAATTCCAGAACATAAAAAACCTTTGAACATCTTCCCCAATAGTCGAGAGGTGAAAAAAAATTTTCCTTAGAAACTAAAGTTTTACCATCCACCCACTGATCAGCTTCCCAGGTGATTTACCGAAAGGTTGCAGGTCAGCAAAACAAAGATTACGTAATATTGTAACCCACAGCTATTAATATAAAGGAACGCGAATTCGGTACGATATGTATTTCTAAGGCACTTAGTCCCTTTTACACAAATATAACATGCTGTCACTGGATAATAAAAGTTAATTAAGCAATAGCAAAATGATTGTTTCTATCAGCAACTAGTTGAATAGTTAAAGCAAAAGGTCTTATAAATACGCAATTAGCATTTCACTTTTAACCGCCAAATTTCGTTTATAGGCAAATTGTTTCAACTGTATACAAATGTACGATACCATAGCTTGCACAATAAATGGGAATAAATAACAGAAAATATTGAGATCTATCGCATTATCCTGCAAATAAAGCATCTTCTTGTTTTACTGTATTCCTGTTTGTTTTGCATGATACTGTATACCCATCATCAAGCTTTTTTTTTGCATCAAGCGGCTTTCATGTAGTGTTATATCAAAACACTTTTATACTAGCATTATTGTTTTGTTCTCGTTCGATTCCTAACTATGGATCATGCTTTTTTTCTTATGATGATCTGCTAAATTGTAGTATCAAAAAATAAGTGACCTAATTTCTAATTTTTTGCTTCTAAAAAGCACCAAGTAAGATCATTGCAATCAACTAAGCCCTGTTTCACTGTATGTCATCACCATCTCCTGCTCCTTTATCTGAATAATTCATTTCTTGTTTATGTTCTGTTTTTCCATGTTCTTTCAAGTACTCCTTCAGTTTTGCTTCTAAGTGCTCGTTATCCTTTTCGATAAACTTCTCAAGATTAGAGTTCTTGACAGGTTCTGTTTTAGCCTCAAATACGGACTTCCTCACATATATCAAGGTCATTCCTCTCTCAAATGTTGTTTTTGAGTATACTCTAACCTGGCTTTGAAGCTCTTGGAATGGCATCTCCTCGCATTCATAGTTACTCGCTCCATCAAAGAAGAAACACCGCCAAATATTGTAGTCGTTCTTTGACAACATACAGAATTGTTGATCATTTAAAACAATTCCCACAAGTATCCATGGCTCAAGATTTTCTGTTTCGGCTCCCAAAATCATCTCAACATCAAAGATGTCAATCTGCTGTTCTTTTGAAATCTCCTCCAGTTTCATGGTATCCTCTTTGATTGTCTTGTTTATGTGTTCTCTTATTGAGGTAAGCTCATTTATAGCTTGAGAATATGATAACTTAGGGACTTCATTGGTATCCTTACTATTGTCCTCCTCGCAAGCATCGTTGTCCTCTTTATTTTCAGCATTTTCCAAAAGTTTGGATTCCCCTGATAAATAATTAATTGTACTTCCAAGCATAGAACTCACTTTTTTGCCCTTAAATGACCTTAATCGAAGCATCTCAGATGTTATTTCTGCAGACTTCTTCCGTAGCGCCTTTAGCTGGTCAACCCTCTTTTTTATAAGATTCTCGTGTGGCTCTGCATATATCTGAGGATAGAATTTCTGGGATAATTGATAACCTGCCGAAATATTTTGTCCATCAGCATCGAATATAAATGTAAGAACGTCGCTTGGTCTGACCATTTGATTAATTCCAATATTGGAGAAATCCCTCCCCCAAAATAGTCGATGCATGATTCCGTATACTGTTGAGTGGAAGTAATTTGGCTCAATAGTAAAGCACTGGTGCGTTTCCTGATGCTCAGATGTGGAAGAGCGTATAATAGTATCAAGTAATTGTGAAAGCGGCTTTTTAAAGTCACAATTTGTCGTGGAAAGGATATCCGTTAATTGTTTGTACATAAGTGAAACAAATTCAAAAGCAGACTCGTATTCCTCTGTGAGTGTTTCAGAAATAGAATCGGACAAAAGTTTTGTGGTAGCATAAGCCCTTTCGGAATTGTAGCTTAAGAAGGCAACTAGCCTTTGAATCTCCTGTAATGCCAATGAATCCTGGAGGCATGGTTGCCCCTTCCACCAATCTTGGCTAAAGCCGTAATCAAAAAACTCATGCTTCAAAATTATATCCCTGAATGAAGGAATTTGTGCAAATATCATTAAAATCGGTGCCATATATCCTTCAAAGGTATCACTCCCAATTGGAACAAGTACACCCGAAGTATTCGAAAGTCTTTTCTCTCTTTGCACATCATCAAGCATGTTATATTCTCCTGCAGAAACATCTTCTAGGTTTTCCGAGCTCCAGTCCATGGCATTTCCACCTGTACTGTCACCACTACTGTCCGAATTCACATAGTTCATACTATCCTGATGGTTGTCATCACTGTTATCCAACCGAATTGGGACCTGCTTGTAGCTCTTATATTGTGATAGCGTGCTCTTTAGTTCATCATCAATTTCAATTGGTGCAGACATGCGACTTCCAAGCTGAGTATCCTGCATATCATGGTTATTTTGGAAAGCATGCTTATCATTATCGCTTTTCTGAACTGCTTCATTATAATTAGGAGGATCTGGATCGTATTTGGAATAGATTGAATTAATCGCAGCATCCAACTGATTTCCCGTTTCTTCAAGAGCTTTTCGGGCAATCTCCATTTCAATTCCCATGTCAACAAGCCGTGATATATTTTCATCCATAGACATGTTAAGAGTGTAATAATTGTATTGTTTCTTATTTTTAACTATACTTGAATTGTCGCCTATTCTAAATGCATATACTGCGTTCTTGTAATTCTGCTGCTTGTATATTAACTGTATTAATTGTGCTACTTTCTTCTTAATCTTTGCTTTACGTTTAAATTATGTCATAGAAAAATATACGTACTTTGTCTGTTTTATCGCAACATTGGTCAGACACCCTTCTTTAGCGGCACCGTCCTTTTTTTTTTTCTTGCTCTCGAATCCGCAGTTTTTTTTCATGCTGTATATAGCCACAGCCAACAGTAGCTAGTATTTTTGTGGAGAAATACATATTTCGTGACGATATCATTAATGTTCACTCTGTGGCATTAATCAGATCAAATATTGGCTATTGCTAGAAAAGAAATGTCTATTGAGTGATATTATAGTGTACAGATATAAAATGCGATATATGGTGTGGTTTCATCCAATGTAGATGGCGCATTAGAAGACGTCCGGAAGCCTTTCAATAACGTAAGAGTGAGCACCAACACTCATTATTGGAATTCCAGGAACTTTCCTGATTCTTCTTTTAAGATCAGCATCATTTGTCGCCACTATGTAACATTTATGCTCCATTACTCTATGAACTAAGCAATCGTCTGCATATGTTCCTTTATGTGTGCACGTTAACCGTTTAATTCTAGGATCTTTTGCAAGAGTGAGAGCAATCCTATATCTTGGACCAAGTTTCTCCAACTCTGCAACAACACAGTCTGTAACCAGTGGAATACATTTGGCATACAGACAATCCATCATACCTCGTACTATGTCTATCTTTTTCTGGATACTGAAATTAAAGAAGTTTGTATCCAAAAGCACTTGGTAAGGAGGTTTTATGGCTTCATTATACTGGAAGAAAAGAGCCGATGAAACTTGTGGCACTTGTCTAACTAATTCCTTGTCTTCTTCCTTTGGTTTCTTATTCTGATTTTTTTTCAATCTGGCATCATTCTTGCTTATCATACGTTTCACCTTATATCTTCTGGTTTTTCTTGCCTTACCCATCTTTTATTTTCGGTAAAATGCTATCTAAAGCTTCTTGCGTATAGAAATAACTAATAAGTTCGAAATAGTATATAGAATGTAATGATTCAAGCCATCCTGACTCTTTGAGATAAAAGCTTTTCAGTTGATCAAAAAAATTTTGCTAAAAGGAAAAAGTTTTCCTTAATAAGTAAAGCTTCTCTGAAGCAAAAAAAAATTAAATACAAGGACTTGACTTCGCACAGTTCTTCTCTGTTATATCATCTTATAAAGAAAATAAAAGTAAGGTTTAACTTTATTTAAAACAATCTTTTAAAACATTAAAATTTGATAATAAGTATGGAGGCAAAACTACATGCAGGCGGCACGTTTGAAATCCCCCATTATGCTTTGCCCACTTACTCTTCTTTAATGAAAAGTGCAAGTGGTAGCCCACAAAGTGAAAACAAGAGAACAAGCCCAGGCAAAGCTTCTCTTGTAGTTAAAGAAAACAACTCTGATTATAATTTGACTGTTGCAACTGCAAAGTTAAACGAACTCAGCTTTCGAGAGAATAGTATGCAAGGAAGGCATAACACAAGAAACTTTTTGAAACAAAGGAGTTTCATCATTGATAAAGAAAATGGTTCAAAGAAGGACCTGGATTCAAGCCTTGAAGAAAATCTTTGTAATATAAAAACAATCTTTCGACCTCTATCAACAACTGGCACTCAAGATGAAACTGCTGACACTCACATTGACAGCAGTCCTATATATCCTGATAAACGCAGGCAGAGAGCATCATTGACTAAAGAGGAAGTTAACTCTGGAACAGAATATCCGGACATTATTAGTATAGCAAAGTCCCAAATAAAAGCTTGTCGAAAGCTTTTGGAGGAAAAAGAAAATAGTGATTGTCTATTACAATGCTCTCCTAGCTTTTCAATTAAAAATAGGTGCTGTTGCCTAACGTGTTCTATCAATCCTGGTCAATTCTTTGATATTTTATCTAAAAAAAAGTATACCGGTATTGATTCGCATGACTATACCATATTACTTGATTCTTTTATAATGCTTTGGAGGGCACTCAGAAAATTGGAGCATCCTAATTTACAGAATCAGTAGCTTCAAACAGAATATAATTGAAAAAACTAGAAGGTAATGCACTTAACAGAACACCGCTAATATTATACAACTATAAAAGGGATGCATATATCCCATGATCGATCAGAAGTTCATACCATTACGGTCTCACTTTATTATTTCCAATCTATATACGGCAATAAATATAACATAATTTCTCTATAATACACTATGACAAAAGAAATCAGGACCCCGTCCAAATATACAACGGCTTCGTTATTGACATTGCTTGTCGCTTTTGGTGGATTTATTCTTGGATGGGATACTGGAACCATCTCTGGCTTTGTTAACGATCAGGATTTTATCCAACGATTTGGTGACTTAAATCCTTCGACACAATCCTATGAGCTAACTGACGTCAGAACTGGCTTAATTGTATCAATCTTCAACATTGGATGTGCAATTGGTGGCTTATTTCTAAGTAAAGCTGGAGATATCTGGGGAAGAAAAAAAGGTTTGTTCATCATGATGCTTGTCTACATCGCTGGTATTGTTATTCAAATCTCCTCAATTAAAAGTTGGGTACAATACGTTGTTGGAAGAATTATTGCAGGTCTTGCGGTTGGATCTATTTCAGTTCTTTGTCCAATGTTCATCTCAGAAACAGCTCCAAAAGCCATTAGAGGAGCATTGGTCTCCTCCTATCAATTAATGGTGACTGCAGGAATATTTGTGGGTTATTGTGTTGAATTTACTGCTCACCATAACTTTACAAACTCTGGGCAATGGAGAATACCTCTTGGGTTGGGTTTCTTGTGGGCTTTATTAATGATGACAGGTATGTTTTTCATGCCTGAATCACCAAGATATTTGGTGTCCAAGGGATATCCAGAACATGCTAAAGTCTCCATTTCCAAATTAAATGGTACTTCATCGCAATCTGAGTTTACTGTCAAAGAATGCAGATCCATCGAGAACTCAGTTCAGATGGAGAAGGAAATTGGCTCTGCTTCATGGACAGAATTGATTACTGGTAAACCAAAAATATTTTACAGGTTATGCATTGGCATTATTCTACAGTCCCTTCAACAATTGACTGGTTGCAATTATTTCTTTTATTATGGTACTACCATTTTCAAGTCTGTTGGTCTTAATGATTCATTTACAACATCGATGATTCTCGGGGCTATCAATTTTGCTTCTTCATTCATTGCTCTCTACGCAATGGATAAAATGGGAAGACGAAAAGTTCTTATAATTGGAGCTGCTGGGATGGCTATTTGTGAAGTCTTTTATGCTGCTATAGGATCTCAGCTTCTTTATCCAGAAGAATTTGGTGTCGATCCTAATCAGTATGTTGGAAATGCAATGATAGTCTTTGCTTGCCTTTTCATTTTCTTCTTTGCCGTCACTTGGGGACCTTGTGTTTTCGTCGTTATCTCTGAAACTTATCCCCTTCGTATCAAATCCAAAGGAATGGGCATGGCACAATCCGCCAATTGGTTGTGGAACTTCTTCATCGCATTCTTCACTCCTCGAATAACTAGCTCGATTCACTTTTCCTATGGCTATGTTTTCTTTGGCTGTAATGTTTTTGCTCTCCTCTTTGTTCTCTTCTTTGTTCCAGAAACTAGAGGCTTCTCTTTGGAAATGGTTAACAGTCTCTATGAGAGCTATCAACCAGGTCCTCAGTACTTAAGACAGAACCGTCTTGCTCGAAAGGAACTTTTAGAGCAGACACCAGAGCCTCAGCTTCTGGATACAGATTTTTCAAAATTAAATATCAGTTTAAGTAGTATCTCTGTTTGATATTTGTCCTTTTTTATAAATTATGTGATCTCAGTTTTAGCTTGTTGTAAGTCTGACGTTTAACGACATATTTGGATGTTGTTGCATTTTTCTTATAGTCTGCTCTTCTCAAGCTTTTTCAATCATATATTATGTATATTCCTAACAACAATACTAATGACATTTAGTTGATAATTAAGTGCTACCTTCGTGTATAAATTCTAACATGGATATAGAACTAAAAAGATTTGAAGGAGTTTTCTTCCAAAAATGTTCAGTAAATTTAGAAGGAGGTTTGATAGGTAGCTTGAAAAAAAAATATATATATATGTTTAATGTTAATAAAGATATAAATGTATATACTATGTACGAATAAGAAATTCTCAATGATTTGTATTTTGCCAGAAGTATATATATAAATTTAAAGTAATCTTCCGTAGAATAATATACAAGCGTACTAAAGAGTTGCAGAAATGACATTTACATATTTTTTGTTACCTTTGGCAAGGTTCACAATCTTATGAATACGTAATCAACCAGTATTGATATCAGTCCAACATAGTTGAGGTTTATACACACTTACATTTCAATAATTACTCAAGGGAAAAATAGAGAGAGATACAGAATGATCTTTTTTAGCAGTCCTTTTTTTTTAAAACAGAAGATAACCTGTTTTGCTATAATTCAATCACGTGACTTGTCAATCTTCAAAAGAGTTCACGTTTCCAGTTTTTCATGAAAAAGTTCAAAGTTTAACATGCACACTTTTTTTTCGACACACTTCTTTTACTAAACTTTTTATATTAAATTCAATTAAACAACCATCTTAACTGACGTAAAAAAGGACGCTAGACTCGGGTTATCATAGCAATGGTGACAGAAGCAGATCCGTTGGACGCGTTTATGTCAAAGGTGAGTGTGGAGTCTTTGGATTACCAAACTCGTCACTCACTTTTTTCAGAGTTAAGAGACACGTTGGAATCATATCATGGATCCAATGAGTACTCGAAGTTTTTAAGTAAGACAATTGTCATTTTCTTTAAAGAGCTTGATACAGTTCCTATTTCGTTTGTGTCTAATTCACCCGAACAAAAGCTACGTTATCTGATACTTGAAATATTACATATGCTTCCACTCAACGAGACATTAGAGCCGTATGCTGAGAAACTTCTCTTAAAGCTTTCCAAAATTATTAGGGAAGACAACGAAGAGAACGGAATCCTCTGCCTGAAACTGATAACTTCACTACACAAGGCATACAAAGCCAAAGTCGAAAGTCATGTTCCTGATTTTGTTGACTTTTTGGAAGCGGTTTACAAGGAAATGCCCAAAGTTGTTGAGGAACAATTTGGTCCTTTAAAGGAGAAAAAAGACCAGCCAGAAACAGAAAAGAAAACTGAAGAAACAACTAGTAAGGATATTAATGAAATATCCAAATCCGAAGACTCCTCAGAAAGATCTCAAGAAAAGCTTGCTATAAAAGAGGAGGAACACTCAGAGACAAAAACTAAAGCTGATGTTCATGCTTCAGAACAACAGACTGATAAAACGGATAACAAGGCGAAGGAGCAACAAACAGAGGGTTCCGAGGATGCAGAAAAAGCGGAAGCAAAAATGGAGATAACTGATAACACAGATAGCATTATTAAAGAAGATGTTATTGAAAGTAAGGATGCCAATGAAACTGAAGAGGAACAAAAGGCTACAACAGAAGATACCTGCTTGGAAAGTAAAAAGGAGGAGGATGATGATATTACAATGACAGATACTGTAGAGAAGGAGAACAATGTAGAGCACGAACCAGAGTCTCAAAAAGAAGAGACATCTGCTACACATACTTCGAACCCAAAAGGATTGTCAACAGGTTCAATTTCAGCCACCGGCAAAACAGCATCAATGGCATCCTCCTACAGCTCATCAGAGGATTCTTCGAACATTTTGTTTCCAGCGGTGAAATCATTTAAAATGGCTGCAGAATGTCCAATTACCCTTGTTTCTTTGTACTCATCATACAAAAGCACGATTGAAAGTAATATTCCGGAATTCGTTCCTTTGGTCATCGGTATGCTACGCTTACAGGCAGCAAAGCAGAAGCAAGCTCATGAAGAGGCTGCAAAAAATGGTACATATTTAACGCACGTTTCGTATGATATCAAGAACAGGACTATATACAGCGATTTTGTGCTTGCCCAAGTGAAAGCGGCCTCATTTTTGGCATACGTCTTTATTCGGAGAAGCGCGGTGGAAACAATGCAACCATTTCAGAACGAAATTCCTGATTTAATTATTCGTCTACTTCAGGATTGTCCAAGTGAGATGTCTACTGCCAGAAGAGAGTTGTTACATGCTACTCGTCATATACTCTCCACCGACTATAGGAAATTATTCCTTCCTAAGATAGACATGTTGTTTGATGACAGAGTTCTTATTGGCGATGGTCTCACAGCTTATGAGACGCTGCGTCCATTAGCTTATTCCATAGTAGCTGATTTTATACACGTGAATTCAGACCTGAGCCCCAAACAAATATGGAAAAGTGTGGTGAAATATTGCGGATATCTTCAGGATACCACACTGGCCCCAACCGTACACATTATGAGTGCTAAGCTTCTTCTCAATCTGTTAGGTAGGATACTCAAGCTGGAAAGTAAGGGTGACGCAAGGCAACTCTTCCTTATTATGGTGGATTCTTTCAGCAAGAGGTTTGCTTCTTTAAATAGAGATTACTCAAATGTGCTGAAAGCACACAAGAAATATTCTGAAAAGAAGGCTAACAAAGTGATCCACATGAAATCAATGCAGAGCGAGGCTGCTGAAGTCACAAGTCACGAATCAAATTTATCTAAGAGGAAAGCCGATGAAGAGGAGGTTAACGAGAATGTAATTAAGAAGAAAGCCAAAACGGACACTGATGAAAATAAAACCAAGGAACATGAGCCAGAAAATAAAACCACAGTCGGTAATAAAATGTTGGATGAGCCTTCGACAGAAGAGAAATCAAAGGACAATATCGAGATAGCCTTACCCATCGTCGTTTCAACCCCAAACATTCAAGATCCACTTGATGGTGCAAGATATCTTTTCAGAACACTCATGACCTTCTTGAAATCTATCTGTTATGGTTTCAAGAGCTGTAATCCAGCTCCACCAAAGGGGTATGAAGCTCAGCAATGGAAAGAGTGGGCCCGACTTACATCAAACGAGGAGCTCGAGATTTTTAAAAGATTGTTTAGGGAATGCATTTTGGGTCTGAGGTTTTTCCAAAGTTCGAAGAAAATTGTGATCACAAAGGCTATGAGACAATCATTTGACATAACTGGGCCAAATCTTCCAATCACTTCCTCTAAGGAGGAGAAAGATTTGATGGAAATTCTTGCCACAATTTTCATTTATCTAGAACCATCTTCATTCAACGAGATTGTTAGATGCGAGATGGAGAGGACTTTCGAAGCTACGCTAAAGAATCCTGCTCTTTTACATATTCCACAATTCTTTTTGGCAAACGAAATTACAACCTCTAACTACTCTGGAGTACTAATAGCATTTTCCATCTCAAAGCTTCAGGAACTTGGGGAGACAGACATCGTCAAATCGAACATACTCATCAGACTGTTTAAACTTTGCTTTATGTCTGTGAATCTGTTCCCTGCTGTGAATGAAGCCGTTATTCTCCCACACCTCAACAATCTGATCTTAAAATGTCTGCACTTTTCTACAACAGCAAAAGAACCAATAGTATACTTCTACTTGATACGCACATTATTCCGTAGTATTGGCGGTGGAAGATTTGAAGCATTGTACAAAGAGATTCTCCCTCTTTTGCATGTCCTCCTTGAGTCACTAAACAGACTGATTGATTGTGCTAGAAGACCATCCGAGAGGGATATATATGTTGAGCTTTGTCTGACAGTTCCGGTGAGGCTTAGTGTCTTGGTTCCATATCTTGGCTATCTCATGAGACCATTGGTTTTTGCTTTAAATGGACCACCTGATCTTGTTTCCCAGGGTTTGCGTACTCTGGAACTTTGCGTTGACAATCTAACAGCCGAATATTTTGACCCCATTATTGAGTCAGTTGTGGAAGATGTGGCAAAAGCCCTTTGGAAGCATTTAAAACCACTTCCATATTATCACCAGCATTCGCATACTACTCTGCGGATATTGGGTAAACTTGGTGGAAGAAACAGAGCTTTCATGAAAATATTCAACGACTTGAAGGGGGAGACGGTCAGCAACCAAGAATTAGAGGCTATGGTCAAGCTCAAAGGGCTGAAAGGCGAATCATCGATGCCTATTGCTGCAGCATTACCGACTGCTTTTAAGACATTAAGAAGTGTGAGGTATAAGCTACATTATAGGGAAAGTGCATTTAAATATCTTCTTTCGTTGCTTAAACTAATGATTGGGTCACCTGACACCGAAATTATATCTAGTGGGGTGTATGTCAAATATGTGCAGCAAATCACAAACTTTGTGAACAGTGATGCTAAGGAACCAGTTGATCAGACAAAAGTCCATTTGAAGGCGGACAAGCCACACGATAAGGCAAAGCAGGAGAAGCAAGATAAACTTTTTGTTGAATTGATAGAGGCTATCTTTTATGGTGCTTCGATTGGAAGCTGTAAAAAAGAGGCGACAGACTTTATTGAAGGGCTGTGCAGACATACGGTTTTGCTCTATCTTGGAAGATCGATGGTGGAATTCCATAAATACAACAGAACATTTTCAGCTGAAAATCATGAGGGCATTCGTTATTTGAATGAGAACTCGATGTTTGACGGCATCTCATATGCGTTGAGTTTCTACAACGAGGAAGTTAGAAAACTTGGTGAAAGGGCCATCCACATTATTTACAATACATGTGCTGAGTTGGCTGGCTCCAAAAGGGATGCAATAAAATTCTTGCCAATCAGAAGGATGTGTTCCAGTTTCATTCACAACTGTTACGCCGAAAAGTACTTTGACAAACTGGGTGGATGTAAAGGCTTGGAAGTTATGATCTGTGGAAGTACCGATAGTGATGATAAGAATGCTAAAGGACTAGGAATTCCTTGCGCTTACTTTGCACTTAGGCAACTTGAGATCACCAGGGCAATGTTTTTTGTCCTGCGTGATACACCAGCAGAGCTTCCTTCTGCTGTTTGCGGTGTTGCCAGAAACGTGCTATTGACACTATTTCGCCAATGTAATGGAAATGGGGCGGTGTCGAAGGATGACGTTTTTAAGCAACCATTTCAAGCGGTTGTAAGCCAAATTGTCTTTGATCTAAGCAATTCGAGTCCAGTTGTTAGAAAAACGGCACAACAAGCACTTGGTGTACTCTCTGAAGTCACAGGTGTGCCAATTGCAACCATGATATCTCCTAGTAAAGGAATACTGCTGGCTCCTATTTTTGGAAAACCGCTAAGAGCACTTCCTTTCCATATGCAAATTGGAAACATTGACGCTATCTCTTTCTGCCTGGGACTAGAGGATACATTCCTGGAATTTAATGATGAGTTAAATAGACTGCTATCGGAAGCACTGGCTCTTGTCGATGCTGAAGACGAGTCACTAATCAGTGCTCACAGGGTGACTGAACATCGTACTGCTGAACAACTTGTCACACTGAGAGTCGTGTGTATCAGACTTCTTTCTCTTGCGTTGGCCAGACCCGAGTTCCTAACAGGTAATCCTCAAGCTCGTATTCATATTCTTTCTGTTTTTTTCAAAGCCCTCTGCTCTAAGTCCACCAAAGTTATTGATGCCGCTCATGCCGGTCTGAAAAGTGTTCTTTCGCGCAATTCTAAGCTGCCAAAGGAACTTCTACAGAGCGGCTTACGTCCAATGCTAATGAATTTATCGGATCACAAAAAGCTTACTGTTGAAGGTTTAGAGGCTCTTGCACGTCTGTTGGAACTTCTTAACACGTACTTTAAAGTGGAAATTGGTCGGAAGTTGTTGGATCATCTGGTTGCTTGGGCTCAGCCTCAGACTCTTCGTCGTATTGCAGCAACATCTGATCCCGATGGCCACGAGATAATTCGAATTATCGTCGCTATTTTGAAGATATTCCATCTTTTGCCTCCTCAGGCTTTCCAGTTCATGAACGAAATTCTCAATACACTAATTTACTTGGAGAGTACGTTGAGACGTTACGGCAATTCACCATTTAGAGAACCACTTGCTTTGTATGTGGAAAGATTTGCTAAGCAAGCAATTGACTTTTTCCAGACGAGACAAGCCTCTCGTGCATTTGGTTCAAGATATGCATACTTTGTTTCTTTGAAAAAATGTCGAATGTTGAGGAAGCTAACAGAGGAAAGGCTTGCATTGTTTGTCAAGCTTATTAAAGATGAGAAAAACGGTGAGTTGAAATGTGCAAGATTTGCCAATCTTGTTGATTTGGTTGAGGGAATACAGAAAGGTGAACAAATCTCAGATAATGCTCAAGTCAATTCTACTGCTGCTTCTACCGAAGTCACGGATTTGAAAAGCTCGAGTGTTCTTGAAGAAAACGCAGTGGCTAACTCAGATGCTGCAAAATCAATAATGAGCAACCCTTCACTGTTTAATTCATTACTTATGCTCCTTTCCGAATGCAGAGTGTATGTCAAAACAGCTGGTCTGTCTTCCCAAGTTCACCTCCAAATTGATCAGGCAGAACTAAAACTGCAGGATGTGTACATCCAATTCTTGAAGTCTATCCATGCTAGTAAAGAACATCCGGAGTTTATTGTTCGTTTTGTGAACTACCTCTCTAGGAGTAAGGCTCGTATGAGCTTTAACTTAAAGAATTTCCTAACTGCAGACTTTACTGGAACCAATATTGAAAGTAAGGAAGATTCAACGAAACTCCTATGCTTTATCACAACATGTCTCTCAAGCGATAAGTATGTTCTGGACACCAAATTGTACCTCGTGAAGAACATGTTGATACCTGCTGTGTGTGCTTCAAATGCTAAAGATATGCTTGATTCAGGTTCATTAATATCTTGCCTTTATGAAAATGTCTGGAAGAATGGAGTAACAATTGCTTCTGCACATGAATCTTGTGTTGTTGATAAATACAGAGTTGAACTTTTGCAATTGACCACTGTTATATTAATTCACTTCACTTCTAGTGTTGGTTCTCAAAGGAAAGCAATTATTAAATTCTTCTGGAGCTTTATGGGCCTGGAAGATGCCATTGCTAAGCAAGCTGCTTACACTGCTACAACATATTTTATATCGATCTTTGATACACCTGCAAAAGTTGTGACCCAAGTGTTCGTAGCTCTTTTGAAAGCGAACCAAGTTGACGTGAGATACATGGTGAAACAGGCTTTAGACAATCTTGCTCCTGTCTTGAGCAAGAGAATTGGCTCCACTTCAGGCTGGATGAAGTGGCCAAGAAGAGTTTTATCAGAGGATGGCTTCAATGTTACCCAAGTACTCAATGTTCATAGATTTATTGTCAGCCATGGTGATCTATTCTACAGAACACGTGACCAATTTGTTCCTAACATTATTACTGCTATGGGTAAGTTGACAGTCCTGAATAACAGCTCTGCAGAGAATCAGGAGCTGGCAATTGATATGGCTGAGTTGATATTACACTGGGAGGAAAAGAGCAAGTCAGAGCAGCAAGGAGATGCATTTTACCGAGTTCCACTTTTCCAGAGAGAGACGTGCATTACATTCCTTATCAGATATGTTTGTATCTGCCAGCAAAGAGCTTCTGAAAATATCTTGGGTCAACGTGCCTTGAATGTTCTTCATGTTCTTCTATCTCCGGATTACTGGCCCGAGGTTACAGTTAAACTGACGTTCTTTGAACGCTTTCTCATTACCGCCGATTTTAGTGCAAGCAATGTACTAGGATACTGCCTAAATGCATTAGAGGTACTGTATGCAGCTCTCGAATGGAAGACGTCATTATGGATCATGTCTAATTTGGCGTATCTACAGAAGTTATTGGAGAAGTGCATCAAATCAGACAACCACGATGTCCAAGAATCTCTTCAGAAAGTCATCGCACTCATTTTTAAGGCAATACGCGAAGAGGAGCAGAAAGCTAAAAAGAATGAAGATGCTACATTAGAGAAGAATCCTGCAGATGGAGGCGCCAATATACTTGCAGTGAAGCTGGACGAGACACCAAGAGAAGAAGAATCATCCGACATGTCGTCACCTTTGAAGGATGAAAATGCGGACGAAGAAGTTTCAACAGCTGCCGAGGTGAACATTAACACGGCACCAGATGCGACGGCATTTATTGGATTCGTGATTAAAGTGATTGGTGATGATTTGAATAGTATCAATTCGTTTGCAGCTGGTATAACATTAGCATGGACTGCATCCACATATGATCCGGCTGCATTAGATCCTCTAATGGCCCCATTGATGCGTGCCTTGAGCAAGCTAGTGAAGGACCATTTAACTCTGGGTACAGGTGCCGGTATAGCTACAATCCAAGGGGCTACGAATCCGGTAAAGAGTGAAGTTGGTGCCAACAAGATTTCTGCAACAACGGCAGCATCACAAGCTGAAGATATATCAGCTTCAGGAAATACTCAACAGACACACGATAAGTCTACAAACGCTAACGAACACAGAATATCAGGCTCTCCATTAGGTGGCCCAGCAGGACTAATCGTTACCGGAAGTAGGGCATCATCATATGAAGCTAAGATGACAACATCTTTAGTCCAGAAAGCAGTGACGCTTGCTGCAATGAGGGTGTCTACATTAGGAGACCAGAGGAGAATTTTCTTGTCCCTTTTAGTGCAGCTTATTGAGAGATCACAAGCAGGAGACGTTTTAAGGCTTATCATGAATATTGTGCGTGATTGGATCTTTGGTAGCAAGAATGATAGTGACACTACTGATGGAGACGACAAAAAGGACACCAAGCTAAGTAATAGCGAGAAGGCTAAGATTGACAAGGCACAAAATGTAAATTCGAAGACCAATGGTAAAAACGCTCACTTAGACTCTAAATTGAGTGGATATCCAACGGTGAAGGAGAAAACCGGTCTTTTGATTAAGATGATGGCATTTGAGCAGAAAGGGGACAATGAATTGGTTGCAAGTTACTATAGGATGATTGCAGACATCTTTGAAGATCCAAAACTAGCATACGGTGAGCTTACGTACAGGTTAGAAAGACCTTTCTTGTGCGGAACTAAAACATCATCTGTTCCGGTTAGAAGGAAACTCATGAAAATTTTGGACAAGTCGTTGGATACAGATGCCATTTCTAGGTTACTGTATGTGATCAGAGACCAAGACTGGGAATGTCTTGCTGACTATCCATGGTTGAACCAAGGATGTCAGATATTGATGGGAGCTGTCGATATGGAAAAACCACTTGCTTTGAGTGCGCAGGAGAACAAAGAAGCCCCATTGAGTGCAATTAAAGAAGGATGGCCAGGTGAGAAATTACATGAAACAGCTGTTTCTGACACAGTTGCAAAGCTTGTTGAACAGGAAAAGCAGTTCTCAAGCGAGCATTTGAAACTCACAACAGGCCAGGTTTTTAGCTCAGCAGAGGACTTGATGTATCAAAGCCCTGAGACAATTCAAAGGGCTTGGTGCACATCTTTCCGTATCATATGTCGCCAGATGAATAACCGACAGAGAGGAGAGCTCACACGTTCTTTAGTTGCTCTTTTATCCAAAGAGTACCATTCTAGACAGAGGGAAGCTCGGCCTAATGTTGTTGCCACGATACTAGCGGCTTGTGGCGGATGCGATCCATCCTTGCAGCTACCGGCACACTTTGTGAAGTATTTGGCACAAAACTATTGTGCCTGGTATAGTGGAATCAGATTGCTAGAACAAGCAGCCGAGCACCCAACTACAGACAACCCTACTATTAGTGCATCAAACAGCGATGCGCTCTTGGAGCTGTACTCATCATTGAGAGAGGATGATATTTTCTACGGATTGTGGAGGAGAAGAGCAAAGTACAGGGAGACTAATGCTGCTTTATCATATGAGCAGCTTGGGGACTGGCCAAGAGCACAGAAACTCTACGAGTTGGCCCAGGTCAGAGCCAGAAGCGGTGCCCTTCCATTCTCACAATCAGAGTACTCTCTTTGGGAAGATGGATGGGTCTTGTGCGCACAGAAGTTGCAACAATGGGATGTTCTAACAGAACTTGCAAAGCACGAAGGCTTCACGGATCTCCTGTTGGAGTGCGGTTGGAGAGTTGCAGATTGGATGGCTGATAGAGAACCGCTGGCTGCTAGTGTCAGAGCTGTCATGGACATTCCTACACCAAGAAGAGCGATGTTCCGTGCATTCTTGTGTCTTCAAGGATATGCGGAAGGTAGAGAAAGTGTTCAGGAGGTGACTAGAAGCTGTGATGAGGGTATTCAAGAGGCGTTGGCAAGGTGGCATTCACTTCCGGTGCGTGTAACAAAGGGACATGTTGCACTGCTGCATCAATTCCAACAATACGTAGAGTTTGTTGAAGCCAGCCAGGTGTACAGAAGCCTTGCTGCAACGACTGCTGAGAATTTAGATGTCAAATCTCAGGAGCTCAAGCGGGTGCTTCAGGCCTGGAGAGAAAGGCTTCCTAACATTTGGGATGATATTTCGGTTTGGGATGATGTTGCCACTTGGAGACAGCATGCATTTAGTGTCATAAATAAGGTTTACATGCCTTTGGTGCAGTCAGCAAGTCCACCTGTGCATTCATACGCATTTCGTGGCTATCACGAAATTGCTTGGATTGTGAACCGGTTTGCACACGTTTCAAGAAAGCATCACATGCCTGAGGTCTGTTTAAGACAGCTTACCAAAATCTATACACTTCCAAATATTGAGATACAGGAAGCCTTTTTGAAGCTTCGTGAACAGGCTAGGTGCCACTACGAAAATCCAAAGGAGCTTCGAACAGGTTTAGATGTCATCTCAAACACGAATCTGGTATACTTTGCCGCCCAACAGAAGGCAGAATTCATTACACTGAAGGGAATGTTCTTGGCTAAACTTGAAGCACCAGATGACGCCAACCAAGCTTTTGCTACCGCAGTTCAACTAGATTTGAACTTACCAAAGGCATGGGCACAGTGGGGATTCTTCAACGATGAAAGACAACAGACTACTCACAACATCGCCTATGCTAGACATGCCATTTCCTGTTATTTACAGGCTGCCGGACTGTACAAAAACAACAAGGCAAGGAGATTGCTTTGCAGAATTCTTGTTCTTCTTGCGACTGATGATGCTCAAGGCACTTTAGTTTCGACATTTGAGTCTCATCAGGGTGAGATGCCAATTTGGCAATGGGTTACGTTTGTTCCTCAGCTATTGACAAGTCTATCACATAGAGAGGCAAGAGCCGGAAGACATGTTCTTGTTCGTATTGCTAAATCATATCCTCAGGCTTTACATTTCCAACTTCGCACCACCAAGGAAGATTACGCCTTGCTGGGACAGATGAGAGGTGCCAACAGCAACAATAACAGCGGAAGTGGTAGCAACAGCGATAACAGCCGTAGTGCTACTGCAGACAAGAAGAATGAACAGACTGATAAATCTGCTAAGAAAGAAGATAACGCTTCTGATGCGAAGATAGAAGAGAAGACGTTGACAGAGAAGACAGAATCTTCGGACAAAACAACTACCGATAAAACATCCAACGACTTGAGCTCAAAGGTCACAGTCACTGCGGAAAAGACGGACGCTACAACCACTAAGCCAGATAACACTAACTCTACGAGCCAGCAGAGCAATGAGTCGACAGCCAAGGTTTCACCTTGGGCTATGATAGATGAAATTATGGCCATTCTCAAGACTGCTTACCCATTGCTTGCCTTATCACTGGAATCACTGGTGGATCAGATTTCACAACGCTTCAAGTCGACACACGATGGCGATGCGTATAGACTTGTGGTTGCACTTTATAATGATGCTGTTCAATATTACAACCGTCTTCCAAATCCAACAAAAGATGCTAGGCTTCCAGCTGCAACTGAGGCTAACATTCTTCGTTTCGCTGATACAGTACTACCAAAGCATATCAGGAAGGCGTTTGAAGAAGATATTATCTTGAGCAAGCCAAATCTCGAGACGTATATCTCGAAACTAAACCGCTGGAAGAAGGCCTTAGAGGAGAAGCTGGACCGTACATGCGGACCCGTCAATCTGGAGCGTGTCTGCCCACATTTAAGTCAGTTCCATCACCAGAAGTTTGAAGAAATCGAAGTTCCTGGCCAATACTTGCTAAATAAGGACAACAACGCACACTTTGTGAAAATCGAACGGTTTATGCCTGTTCTAGATCTGGTTAGAGGTCCAACTGCATGTTACAAGAGACTCACAATTAGGGGGCAGGATGGAGGTTTGCATCCATTTGCTGTTCAATTCCCTGCCGCACGTCATTGTAGACGGGAAGAGAGGATTTCTCAGATGTTTAGGCTTCTTAATGACGAGTTATCGCGTACAGTTGAAACTCGTCGCAGAAGTATCGACTTCACGCTTCCCTTGGCTGTGCCATTATCGCCTCATATTAGGCTTATTTCCGATGATCCTTCCTATGTTGATATGTCCTACATATACGAGGACTACTGCAGAAGAAAGGGTCAAAATACAGAGGAGCCATTGGCTTATACCATGGAGAAAATGCACGCTTCGTACGATCCAAAACTCCCACGTCCTGATATACTCAGCGTGAAGACTGAAATATTGGCTGCAATCCAAGCTCTGCTTGTTCCAAACTCTGTCATGAAGCTTTATTTCTTGAGGCACTATCCTAAGTTTGAAGACTTTTGGATGTTCCGCAAGCAGTTTTCGTCTCAGTATGCCGCATTCATATTTGTGACCTACATGCTTTGCATCAACTCACGTCAGCCTTATAAAATCCATATCAATCAGAACTCCGGTCGTGTTTGGACCTCAGAGATGCTTCCATATAAGGTTGCTTGTGGAAGGACACACACCAACGTTTTCTCAGGAAGTAAGACACTTGACTTAGCTCAACAAAGGGCAGCACCAATCTTCTGCTCTCTTGAATTGGTTCCTTTCAGGCTCACTCCAAATGTGCAGAAACTCATTGGTGAGGTTAGAATGGAGGGAATCCTGTCTATGCACCTCATGGTTATTGCGCAGTGTCTCTCAAACCCTGCTTACAAAATTGGCCACTTTTTGGATTTGTTTATTCGGGATGAAGTTATCGCTTGGTACACTCAGAGGAGGAAGAGATCTTCTTTACCTGATGAACAACTACAAGAGATAGTCCGCGTTAATGTGGATTATATCATACGTCGTATTTCTCAGATGGCTCGTGTAGACGGTACAGGTCATGGTATCGCCTCTCAATATATCCTCAACTTGATTGGCCATGCAGTCAATCCAAGAAACCTTGCCAGTACAGACACTCTTTGGATGGCATACTTCTAACTACATTTGCTGCTTCAGTTGCTTTATATTATTATGTTGTATTTTATTTGCTTTGATTTCATCGAATATCTTTGCATGCTCTATATGTGAATTAATTTTATACTTATAAAAACATTCCTTAGTGTAAAATCACACTTATCTTGTGACTCGATATGTGGAACATTTTCTTGTTTTAAGGTATTCCTCATAGAAGTTACTCTCATCCATCGCTTCTGAAAGTGGTAGTTGTGTGCTACCGATCCTATTAAAATATCGCTCAACTTTTTGCTTAGCAGTCCACCAGTTACTAACTGCAGCAATGAAAGTCATCATAGTCAAATTTAGCATCGTTACCTGATAGAACATTAGGAAATTGGTCACGTCTATTCTTATGTTTTCACCTAGGGCGAAATCCCACTCTACAAGAATAAATCGAAGGTCTTCATCGAATATCGCAACAGTGGCCCAAATACCAAAAACAAGTCCTATTCCTTGAGCAAACACAGAAATAGCAAGTATCCTACAAGCTCTTAGTTCCTGAGGTATGTCTTCAAATGGTCGTTCTATACTGTCGTCAACGGTACTAGATATTACTAGAGGGAAAAAGTAACAACTGATGATGCAGTAGATTTGATAGACAACAAATATTACCGGTCTATTCTCCACATCAAAGTATAATAGCCCAATATAGCTCAGAATGAGTTGGGAGACCAGGAATGTGATATAACAGACAAGCAACATTAAGGCCTTTTTATTAGAAAAGAGATAACTAATATTTCGCACCTTAAATAAGTCCCCCCGACGTAGATGCACTCTATTTTCTGAGTCCAAGGCATTATCACCAAATTCATGCTTTAGTATTCGCTTTATAGTGGCTACATGGGCACTATTTCTCCTTGTTGTCATAATGTCAGATTAATCAGCTGATATTCCTTTTTCTCACAAGTCAAAAACAGCTCATGAAAATGGTAAGATGTAATGTTACCAGTGTATAGAAAATCCCTTATCCCAAAATTGAACTCGGCGCTTAATTAATATTTTCAGTTAAGCTATCACTAGCGTCTATATATGCATGAATATTTATATAATTTGAAATCTCTCACCCATTTTTTGATGGGTCCAATGGCTTATACCCTTTGTTAAGAAGTCTGCTATAATAATACTTCTCCACCTTGGAGACCAGCTGGTTATTCTGTATAACGCCATTACGTACCCAGACGCCATATGACCCCATCATATTAGCCATAATAACGTCTGTGAAAAGCCTGTCACCGACAACAACAACTTCTTTCGGTGAATCACATATTCCATTCTCTCTGAAGAATTCCATAACCTCTTTATGGCATCCAGGTTTCTTGGTTGAGTGTCGTAGAACAGAGACCCCGATCGTTTTCTCAATTCTTTCGGCCTGTTTGTAGTCTTTGTCATCTGTAGTTCCTGCTGTATTGCTTACTATCAATAACTTTGCCCCCGGATAACACTGCCGTAACCGATCCCATCCCACTTTATACCCAGCATAAACTTTGTCATCATAAGGCTTGGCGAATGTATTATCTTTATCCAAAACAACAGCTTTAATCCGGTTTTTGTTAAAACACAGGGGAATCGGAAGCTTTGAGAAATCTGGGATCACAAGTTGAGGCATACATAATTGAGGCTTATAGATAACTCTCAACGCGTTGAATGTTCCAGATAAATTTGCTCCCCACATTACTGACTGACTGTACTGAAGTCAAATAGAAATGTTGAATACTTGAATGCTGAATGAAAAGATAGTTAGAGTCAACAACTCTGGCTGTGCGTTTTAAGAACGTAAACTTATACAGACGCGTCCATTGACTTATACTTTTGTGGTCATCTCATTGGTGCATCTATTAACGTTTTTGTTATATTGTTATTAGTATATACATTTTAATCATTAGGCTTCAGTGATATCTAAAACCTGCCGAAAAGATGGTACTATTTAGTGGAGATAGAGGGAATAACATATTGATTGAAGCAGGTTGCATCAAAGATTTAGTTGATACACCCGTGCCAGATTGAAATATTTTTCACTTGGTCGCATCAAAATTTTTCTCCATTTACAGAAAGACATAGATATGGAGTAGAGTCCGGAATTGAATACCTTTCAAATTAAGCAGTTGTCAACAACAACAATAACTCATCACCTAAATATAATAGGAGAATTCATATTAAAAATTAGTTTTGGTTCTTTCAAAAGTTGAAAATATTAGAGGAACACAATTAATGTCATCAGAAAGCTCTACAAATCAAGCAAGTAAGCCTAAAAGAGGGTACAGAAGAAGAGGAGGACAAAGAAAACCCAGAAAGCCAAGAGAAAATCAAAATAGAGAGAAGAATCATACAGAAAATGATACACTTTCGAAATGGAAACGAAATGTAATTGATCCAGATACAGAAAAGGAACTTTTGAAGAAGAAAAAGGAAGCCATAAGTAAGAAGAATGTGGTATCAAACGAAACCGAAGATGATCCTTCTTTGGAAACATGTGTCGTCTGTGCCAATCCAATTCGTATAGCAGCCATTTCACCGTGTAATCATGTGGTCTGCCACATGTGTGCATTTCGCCAAAGGGCACTATTCAAGAAGAAACAATGCCTAGTGTGTAGAACTGATGCTGATATGCTGATATTCACATATAACCCATCGGCTTCTCACAAATATAGTGATGTCCCAAGATCCTCGATAGTATCTTCAAATAGTAAGTACGGAATAGAGTTTACCTCGAAAGAGGTGGAACAGGAAACATTTGAATTACTCCAATACCGATGCCCTGTCAAGGACTGCCACCAGGAGCAAAAAAACGAGACGACTGAAGTTAATAAAACAAGAGCTCCAGTATTCACGACATTCAAAGGTCTCAATCAGCATGTAAGGGATGCACACAATAAAGTGTATTGCCAGCTTTGCGGGAAATTCAAAAAAGCGTTCATTTCGGAGCTGCCATTGTACACGACACGAGAGCTACACATTCACGAATCCAAAGGTCTTTCAAACGAGGAGGGATTTAAAGGCCATCCCATGTGCAAGTTTTGCAGTGGCCAAAGGTTTTACTCCGAGGACGAGCTTTTCATCCACATGCGAGATAAACACGAGCGGTGTCAAGTGTGTGATCAGATTGATGCTTCACATCCGCAGTATTTTAGGGACTACAAACATCTATTTGAGCATTTTAAGGAGGCCCATTTCATTTGCAATGTGCAGAGTTGTTTGGATAAAAAATTCATTGTTTTTGCGAACGCGTTCGATCTACAGGCGCATATGATTAAAGAACATGGAAATTTGTATGGAACCGACCAGGTCACATTACCATCCACGGATGTTGACTACAATAGCTTTAATGGTGGATCATCGATGCCAGGGTTTGGAACTAGATTATCGACTTTGAGAGGAAGAAGTACAAAAATTAAAAACTCAAAGGGGGGGCAAGATAACTCAGAATCTCGTGAGGTTAAAAAGCTGAGACTCGAGGAACGAGCTAGGCACTACCTCCATTATTCACAAAGCGCTTTTCATAACTTTGCTGATTGTAACAAGAGGTATGACGAAGGCAGTATCACTGCTCCTGAATTAATTGCAAAATATAAAGAGATATTTGGCTCTAAGAGAAGTGACGAGGAAGGTCCAGTAGATTATGCTGTTCTTATCTATGAATTAAGCAGATTGTATCCATCGGGTTCATCCAAGAGGAAGGCTTTGGATAGAATAAACTCATCGGCAATGCAGCAAAAGAAGCTAGATGAACAATTTCCATCTCTTTCCGGTTCCTCTTCGAACTTGGCAAAAGGCTGGGATCCACCAAATGTGGGTTCTTCAAGCCAGGAGCTTTTTCCATCATTACCACCGTCACACCCTATGTCATTCAGAAATAATGGCGTTGAAATGTCAAGATCTTCATCTTCTCCAAGCTGGGCACCTCCACTTAATGCCGCATCAATTCCTGGTTATCTCCCAAAGAAGGTTAGCCGGCGTAACAAGTCACACTCCGCATCCCTAACAAACTTGAAGAATACCAGCTCGAGTTCACTTGGATCTTCATCCAATTCATTAGGTGGTATATGGGGTGCCCCAGTTAGTGTGAGACCATCTGTTCACGTCGGAACCTCAAAACAATCTCTGTCTAATTCCTACAGATCAAGCAGATCGAACTCGAACTCCGAACTGAATGAAAGCATGTTCCCAGAACTTCCGGCTGCGAGAAAAAAAGTTATTCCAAGAGTTCATCCTGTAAAGAAGACAACTAGTCCATGGGAAAGCAGACAAGCCATTAACAGTAGTACTTCGAGTGCAAGAGCAAGAAACTCAAATGATATATTCGAGACAAATACCCTTCGGGACGCCTTACATGGAAGTTCAACCAGCCAGAATAAAAAAAGAGGAAAGAAGAAGAGAATAGTTTTGAATATTAGCGCTTACCACTGAAAAGTGTCCTAACTTTCTATTTCAAATATTCATACACTAAAGAATCGGCCAATTTGGTATTTATAGACGATTCAGAACTAGGAAATATATAATAATAAAGACCTGCTTTACTGTAAATGTGTGTATAAATGATGCTATCTTAATGGCAGTAGCTGAGCTTCTCTAAGAGCAGATCGACACAAAGGACATTCCTCTCTTTCCTTGCACCAGTCAAAGATGCATTTCCAGCAGAAAAGATGTCCACAAGGTGCGCAAGTTGGATCTTTCATGGGCGAAAGACAAAGCATGCAACTTCTAGAGGACCCCTTGACATAAGGGAGTTTTTTGGGATCGGACAAATCAATTAATACATCGGTGTCTTCATTCGGAATAACCGCAGGCACTTTAACAATAATATCGCTACTGCTAACATCCGTAGAATGACTGTTTTCATCCGGCTCTTTATCCTTTATAAGCCAACTCATCTTTAATGCATACTTAATCGCCAATTGCGCCAAAATAAGCAATCCCAAAAGCTCGTAGTTTCCTTTTGCTTGCCTAGACCTGGGATCGACTCGATAGCCCAAAGCATATCTCAGACCAAATAACCTCTTCGAAAATTGGTAGTATCTTCCAGAGAAGTAAAAAAGTGCAAGATGGAGATTCAGCATGTCACCCCAGTTAACGCTTTCGAGACACTTAGCAGATTTATTTACCGATGTCAAAAGCTTTTGTTTCACAATCTGCATAAAACCATCATGTTGACTATTTATCCTTTTTTCATTGCGTGTTAATTGCTGCATTTTTGAAAGAAACCACTTGAAAAGAACAGGACCTCCAATATATGATAAAATAAACGCTAGTCTTTGCATAAGCTTGGGAAGACGACGTCCATCCCTATTCATATAATGTAAATCAACGTACTCTTCACCTAGAGTCCGTGCCCCAACCAAGGTTGTAATTCCAAGATATAAAAGATTTACCAAGCGCTTTATGGTCCCTGAATGCATATGTATAAATGCAGAACCTTTAAAGACCCTAATAGTGTTTTCAACTTGTTTAAATAGTACAACATTTTGGTAATACGAGTCTTTTTGATTAGCCCTGATAATAGTAGGAGCCGTAGCGAAGTCCAACCTTCGCTTTTGACCTGAAGACATCCCTCTATAGATAATATACCTTGAGTTGTAAGAAGAGACCGCTGTTAATCAGTAATTAATCAATTTAGGAATTGAAATGACGTTTATTGAAACAGAAAGAAGTGCGGAGAAAACATGTATAGATCCATATATTATATTTGGTGTACAGATGCATCATGAAGAATGAGCAGGCGAGATGAATTATAATTTACTACCACTCCATCAATTAGCATTTGATGGATGAGTATACATTTCATTCTGAGCATTGGAGAGTTAATATTTGCTCACACGCTCTTAAATTCACGCCATCAATATATAACATGGTTCAAAGTTGTTACACATTGAGGTTTAGTCTTGGTAGTTAAATTCAGACATCGCACAAAATTAAATATAGGTAGTTAAAGCGCAAAATATTGAAACTCGGTTGGGATCTAGAAAATGTTAAGGGAGCTAGCTTATTCAATTCAACTGATACTAAATTTCGTTCTATATGAAAACAATACAAGAAGATAAAACTACAAAATATTGATCAATCTCAAAATTTTTTTGGTCAATAATAAGTTGATGGATAATCCCCAAATACAAATGAATGAATGTAGTTATTTATTTAGCTACTATACATACATCTTAATCTTTAGACAACTTCATAAGAATTTATATTTCAAGCTAGAAAATTATATTTCTGTGAATAACAACTGATTTTATCCTAAATTTTTTTGACTATTCAACCTTAACTAAGGCTATGCTTTTTTTATTTGAAAAAAATTGACAAGGGAAGAAAGTTGACTAAATGTCAAGAAGCGATTCATCTGAGGTATCAAAAGAGGTCGAATTGAAACCTATTATTGATGATGACAATGTGGAACAGCAACATGATGAAGGAAATGGACAAAGGGCTACCAGGAGCATGAGCCGGTCATCGTATTCTTCACTTGCGAGAACTGTAACAGACAATATTCAAAATGAGTTAAGGACCATTCCATCCGTTCAAGAAGAGGAGGTCGAAAACGAGATTGGACCATTCGACCGTAAATTTTGGAAGCCGACAAATATCATGTCCGTTGAGGATACCCCTTTCTCTCGAAGATATCTCGTCACATTGGATGTTTTATTTGGTGCAGTGCTAGGGAATATGGCTCGTTTTGGAATGACAGAACTTACGTCTTATAAGAATGAATATACTCACTTTTACCCGGGCACATGTCTATGGTCGAATTTTACTGCCTGCTTTGTGATGGCCTGGTGCAATCACGCTGCACTTTTTTGGAAAACACTGCTAATCGGATCGGGAAAGACAAACATGAAGCAGATGGCACTCCATTCGGCGGTCACGGCCGGTTTCTGTGGTGCATTTTCAACATGGTCAAGTTTTATGGTTGAATTGATCTTTAAGACTATTGACTACCTAAATGGAGGTCAAAGCCTCCCAAACCATGGCTATGGGGTCATGGAATTCTTTTCTGTGTTATTTGTCCAAATGGGTGTCAGTTTCATGGGTTACTTCTTGGGAAGGGACTTTGCACACATGATTGATCTTTGCTTTAAGCGTGAATCGAGACTGAAGTTTTTCAACTATCGTGTCTGCCGAGTTCTAGAGCTCTCATTTGTGGTGCTGGGTGTTGGTGCTATTATTGCAAACATAGTTCTTGCTTGTACATTACCAATTGATAGTAAATGGAAGACCGAATATGCCTTGCCTATAGTTATTGGTGTTGTCGGTACTTGGGTCCGCTTCAGGCTTTCTGCATATAATGGAAGCTTTGGACTAAATTGGTTCCCTTCTGGTACACTTATGGCTAATGTTTTTGCCTGCCTTTTACTTTCTGTGCTATATATTCTACTCTACGGATATAAAGATGCTGCCACGGAAACAACGATCGTTACCAGCAAAGCCCATAGGATGGCTATTACTGCATTTTCGAGCGGATTTTGCGGTTCGCTTAGTACGATGTCTTCGTTTGTGAATGAACTCTACAATTTAGAGTATCCATTTCAACGTTACACTTATTTTGGCGTTACATTCCTATCATGCTTTATCATCATGTTCCTCATTATTTGTCCATACGCATGGACTAGAGGATTCATTGAATCATGAGTATTGAAATTGTTGAATGCCCGGACTTTTATTACAATTTATCTTTCGCCTATTTGATCATAAATTTTTTAACTTTTTCTTTGCTTATCAGGGCTCATGCATTTTAAGGAATGCATTCAAACTGTGCAGTTAATAAATATCTATTGTATTAGTGATGATATTAGTGATGAAGAGCAGCTGTTTTAAGATTGTCTAGTATGATATGAAGAGCATCCATTTTAAGTCTAAGAAGGGGGGTGATTCTACCACACTTTCCAATTTCTCTTGGCTGTCTATTTCTATTTTATTTTATTTTTTTGTTTTTCTACTGCACTCCACGCTTTACTCATAGAAATACACTTATACAATTGTGCTTGTGATATCAAGAAGGATCTTATACAAAGTTTAAAGCGTATGGAAATTAACAGCACCTTAATGTGAAGTTAACTAAAGAGAGGTTAGATACCTTAGCAAGAAGATATCAAAACTATGGGGAAATTAGATAACAAGGAACTCAGTGATGTGAGAAGAAAAGACGAACCTGCAAATAAGATTGAGAAACCAACAACGGTATTTAGTGGAGCGTCTTTTCAGCATGGAAATAGCTCTAATGAGAAGTTGGATGTAACACAGGAAGGTGAAATAGCAAACAATCTAGACATGAGAGCCTTACCAAGGAGCATGGATGGAAAGTCACAGAAGATTGTTGATCTTACTGGGTTTAATGAGGAAATGAATCCAAATATTGAGAATACTCCAAAAGCCGTAAGCAAAATTGCAAATTGTTCCAAAAGTTGTGCAAAACTAGCTAGAAAAGTAGTCAACTCAGGGAATGAAATGAATGCCAATGGATATGATGGCTCTATCTCATCTGACGTATTCTACGATGAGTCTATTCGAAACCGGGCGGTAGCCCCACGATTGGACGCTTTCCAAACTTTAACCAAAAATTTCGGTGGGGAGCTAAGTAGAAATTTTGATGTGCTCCCATCTACTCAGGAGATTCAGACAGCTAAAGAAGTAAAACCACTCTTGAAGCCTCATTTCATTAAGGCTAGGGGTGTGGTGAACATTGAGGAAGCTCCGTTTTCAAAAAGATATTTGGTTATTTTTCAGGTTGTGTTAGGATTGATTCTCGGTATAATGAGTCGTGTGGGAATGATCACACTTACCAATTATCAAGGTGCATACATCAATTATCATCCAGGCACCTGCTTGTGGTGTAACTTTGCCAGCTGCTTTGTGCTTGGGTTATGCAACAACTTTTTCACTTTCTGGAGTAACGCGCTCAAGAATTCTGGGAAGCGGAATATGAAACAGTTAGCACTACACACCGGAATCACATTTGGTTTCTGTGGGGCCTTTTCCAGTTGGGGGGCACTTTTATGTGAGGTTGACTTCAAGACGATAGACATTGCTAATGGTGGTAGAAAACTTCCGGCAAAAGGCTACGGAGCTTTGGAATTTTTCAGCGTCTTCTTTGTTCAGATGTCTATTTGTGTGACGGGATATGTTCTTGGAAAGGACTTTGCCGCTCTTTTAGACATTTGGTCAGTGACAAAGCGGGCCTTACGTCACTGGAATTACGAAAATCTTAGAAGAGTTGAAGTGACATGTGCTATCTTGGGAGCACTCGGCATAGTAGCGAACGTTGCTATCGTGTGCACACTTCCTATGTCCAACTGGTATAAAAGAAAGTACGCTATCACAATTCTCTTTGGTATTCCAGCCGGACTATTACGATTCTTCTTTTCCAGTTACAATGGTGTGCTTCCTTGGAAATGGCTTCCTGCCGGAACGCTAATATCGAATATTTGCTCCTCTATTGTCATGGCTGTGCTTAATATCCTTATATTAGGATATAAGGATGAGAAGGAATCGGAAATGATCATCAGGAATGCATCAGACAAGTACATCTTAAAGTCTCTCATACTAGGATTTTGTGGCTCCCTCAGTTCAATCGCTTCTGTTATTAATGAGCTATACAGTCTCGAACACCCAGTACAGAGATATATATATTTTGGTGCTACGTTTTTTTTCTGTTGGATCCCACTTTTCGTCATCGACTGCGTCTATGCATGGGTTCGTGGCTTCAATCCAAACTGAGCTGCCAACACTTTTAGTTAGATCTATCGCTTGTGTATCGCTTGATTGCTCTTTAAGTGTAAATTTTTGTACTACCACAACCTTTTCATAATAGAGGTAAACGTTTGAATTACCCAGCAAGTCAAATAGCCTGTACCATATATAATATACAAAAAAGACACACGATCTGATCAGTATGCACTCTTCATTTCAACCCTTTATGGACGGGCTCGATGAAATTTTTGCCTTTTTCTCAGATGTATCTGGCTCTTCCTCTTTACTTGGAATTGAGGTGCCTTTTGTTCGGAGCCAGTTGTGAAAACCAATGTCGTAACCTGTGAATGTCTTGATCTTTTTGGAAACAGAACCATTCTTCACCCATTTGGCACAGGGTTTACCCGACTTGTCCAGACTAACTGATGTGTTTGCATTCATTGTAAGAGAACCAATTCGCATATTGTTACCCTGGTACCCTGTAGATCTGCCGCCAAACGGAGTTCCCGATCTTGAATTATATCCAGACAGTGACTTTGAAGGTGTTCCAGAACGGCCGTTTCGTCCACCTTTTGCTCTTTTTCCCCTTGGAAGAGGGCTTTGTGATCTTGATACAGCTGGCGATGGTGATACCGATGACGGACCACTTGAGAGAATTTTGGATCGCCCCGATTTCATTGGTGACGGTGCTGCTAAGTGTGTGGGGTCTTTATTGAGAGATGTGAGTTTTGATGCGTCGAGCTTTAACGTCACCAACTTTTTCATAGTACCTATATATATGAGATAGCGAGGAGCAAGTACTAATATATGATGCTTACGATAATATAAGAGAAAATTGTGAAGAGAATTTGGGTAGTGCTGAAAGCCTGAACGGAGAAAAATTAAAAATTTGGACGATTAATTCTTTTGTTGTGATGATACGTAGACGTGAGATAACTTGATAGCTTAGGGTGGAAGGAGGTGTGCTATTAGAAAAAAGAACTAAAAAAGAACTCCGGCTCATTCGCGTAATATCTATGAATGTTGCATATGAATGTATAATGTATACACGGATGAGAATTTGTGATTAATAAACATTTCAATAAGAGCGCTATGGCCATAAAAAAGGAAAGGCTCAATTTCAAATGCAAAGGGTATATACATATGCATATATATAAATTAAAAAGAAAAGACATTTTCTATTTCTCAAAGCGAAGAGTATAAATCCCTTACCAGCAATTGGATATATATGATCATATACCAAAGTCACCTTGCATTAAAGCAGAACGGGCTTGCTTCCTGTTGGTTGGTTTAATGCCATGGAGCCGGCTAACACACCCACCAGGAGGTATATTTTGAATCAAACCCTGTGACATAGTTCCAGCATTAGGTCCAGGTGCAAATGATGCAGATGTAGGAGCCCCTTGGGTGTGATGCTGAGGCTGTTGCATAGAAATCTGACCTCGAGCTGGAACACTGTAGGCAGAGTTAGGGTATCCAGTATAATTACCAGATGGTGGTACTGGGTAAGATGGGTTCATATTATAGTAGTTTCTGCTAACTGGGGGAGGAGAAATGTGTGGACCCGAATATGTGGTAGGGGCTCCGCCGCTAAAGCTCATAGGCCATGCACCGTCAAACGACACAGGCCTATCGTGAGGCATAGGTGAACGTGAGTCGCTCGGGGCATAATACGGTCCTCCGGTAGCCATTGGAATCCTATTCCGAGCTCCATAGCCACGAGGAGCCATTGATTGGCCATGATGATGGTGTGGATAGGCACCACTAGGGGCAGCAGGAAAACCGTAACTGGAAACTGGCCTCCTAGGTCCTGATCTCCTCGCTGGTGAAGGTGAAGGTGAATGAGACGGTGCTTGCGATCTCATAGGCAGCAAATAACCCTCAGAAGGCATACTTTTGGCTGAATCAAATGATGTGTTTGAACCGCCGTAGGGAGAAGAATAAGGCGTAGAGCCAGGAGGTGGAGCCAAAAGCTGCGATTTGAACCGCCGTAGGGAGAAGAATAAGGCATAGAGCCAGGAGGTGGAGCCAAAGGCTGCGATCGATCATTCGCATATCTGTATGGTGGTGATGAATGATCTGCGTTACTTTGACGTGGAGCCATTCTTGGTTGGGCAGACAGGCGCCTTGTATACATATTTCCAGGAGCTGGCTTACCCGTATTCCTGCTGTAGTCAGCAGGAGTCGCATTAGGGTAAGTACGATGTTGTTCTGGATAATCCATATTTCGTGCGATATCCTTACTTCTTTGTTCTCCAACAGTTTGCTTTTGCCCTCGTGCCTGAGCTTTATCTTCTCCATCCTCGGACAGGAGATCCTTGATTTGGGACTCTAAATTATCAATACTTCCGATTAGTCGGGACGTTCTTTCAGACCTGCCACCTGCCAATGGACTTGGACTTCTTGAATCCCTATGAGCATTTTCATGGGGTTTCTTGCTCGATTCTGATGTCAACTGTGAGTCCATCGAGTTTGTAGCACTATCATCTCTAGGACTGCTCTCACTTCCGGAACTTTCGGGTGGATACAACTTCGGTTGACCTTCCCGAATCGGCGGAACAACCGAGTTTGCCGTATAATAGGTAGAGTTATCGCTTGCTGTTAATGGAGGTTGACTTGCGGATAAATGACCATCATCTTCTGGGCTAACTGGCTTAAAGGGAGCGCCGTTATACACAGGACTAGGCGATTTAGAAGTATTATCTCCACAATGTAAACTTGGGGATCTATTAATGCGTTTTTCTTGCACATACGAATCATCGTTCATAACATCATGTAAATTGACATCTTGCACAATTCCAGGGTTCGCTTGCAGTGAATATTTACCAGCTGGAGGAGAAGGAGTATAATGCTGTGTAAGTAATTGTGGACGCCGATAATTATTTGGCGGGACACGCCCTAAACGCTCATTTTTCTCATAGTGGTTTTGTGGATAGCCACCCTGAGTTGGCGGACGACGGTTTAGATATCTACCATTACTATCGTTGTTGCCATTAGGCAGCGCTATGTGCTCCGTACTGTCCTCAGTCCCCGCGCCAGTTAACACCGACATATGAAGCCTTCTAAACTCATTATCTTCTCCGTTATTTGGACCTGCTGTTGGCAAAGGCGGGACAGGTAGAGATGCATCATTTGCCTTTGTCCTATAGTCTTTTTTGGGAGGTGGTGGAGGTGGAAGACTATTGTCCATCTTCTCAGCCCTCTTTTCAGCCAAAGCCTTCTTTGTGAAGTTACTAAGCCTCATCGAACTGCCACTTTCTTTCAATGCAACTTTAGCAGCTTTTTTCTTTGCCATTTTAATCTGGTCTTCGAGAGCCTGCAACTTCTGTTTCTTGATTTCAATCTCAACATCGTACTTATCTCTTTCGAGATCCTGCTCTTCCACTACAACCCACTTTTTAAATCCTTCTGCCAACTGTGCCTCCATAATATATGTTTTTCCAAATGTCTTTTTCTTAATATTAGTCTCTTCTGGACCTAAAGATGCCATCCATGTCCAGATAAAGTAATCATCAACACTCACTCTACCAATGCTGGCAGTGAAAAAATCGGGCATTTGGCTTTTCTTTGGTTTTGCTCCAGTTGGACTCCTTTTAGCCCTTTTACGCCCACCTTCAGCAGTCATATCTAAGGACCACCCGGCAAGAAGTTGATACTTAATTTTGTTCCCATGATCGGAAGTGCCATCTGAAACTAGATCTTCATCGTACAAACACACATTGTCAAGGATCCTACTACCCTCCGGCGAAAGCTTCCTCATGATTGTATTCGAATCCTTGAAAAGCCGTTTCAATAGAAGAAAGTCTTCCCGAGTGTAATATAAACTGGCGTCATCAAACTTCAACGTTTTTGACACTCTAGAGAGCATCTCTGCTGGATTTTCAGAGGGCGAATTCACTCTCAATGTGACCATTGGAAGCTTTTGTGCATATTTGGATGTCGCGGGTTCATCAGAGGCTGCAGTGGGTGTTGGTGGATAAGAACTGGTTTTCAAAATATGCTGCAGCTGCTTTGGTAGTCGATTTACACGTCCTTCCGGGGGCATAGCCTTCACAAATGCTAGAAAGAGATGGAAAACGGCATCTCCAGCCGGGATCCATTCATATAAACCTCTCTCAAAACTGGGAATCGATGACTTGTGCGTTCTCACCGGGTGGAAAGCCCACAAACCACATAAGCGTGAAAGCTTTCGAGCAGAAAGATGATTATATTGGCATTTCATCACCATGGCAACCAAAAGATCAAAGAAGTCATAAACTATGGATGCATGTGCTCCAGAGTTCAAACACGATGGCATGAACTCAAGGAAGGCACGGGGTGGGTACTTTGCATCCTCCTCCATTTTCACAAATTCTGTATACGTTTTCCAGCCGATGACGGCATTTCCAGGCAGACGGCACCAGAAAAACTTCAAAACCGACATTAGTGTGAGCTCATCTTGAATACTGCATATTTTTTCAAGCTTTTCCTCCTCAATTATGGAACCATCCTCATCAAATATCATATTGAGGAAATCTTTCACGAGCCCATCGCTCTGATTTGGTCGGAATGGTAATATTAGGAACGGCGTCTCCAAACCTTTATTCTTGAGTGCAGTGGTAATAATATGAATAGCTCCCTTAACTTGTTTTCTCTCGAATTCAGCATCGTATTTTCCTCTCGTATTCCCAGTTTTATCGTCTGTTTTTAACTTGAAACGCTTTCTGTATTCTTTATAATCCTTCTCATCATAGTTCGAGCAATATGCAAATGCATCCATCTCAGTTGACTTATGTGGCCTATGATGCTCGGCCTTCAAGGCTGGCAGGGAGAGATTCTTGTTCCTTTTTTCATTTTCATGCTGGTTAGGCTCATCTTTCACTTCACGATGATTCTTGTGTTGGGACTCTGGTACCACAAACGCAGGAAGAACCGGAAGCAGTTTCTTACCCATTTCTATGTAGGAAGCGAAATATACAGGACCTTAGGTGCCAGTGATGGATAGCTAGAATTGTGTTTCAATTAAAAATGGAACGCTAATTACTTCCTTTTTCTATGCAGATCCAAAAATTCACGTAAATAGTTTTGCCTTGACGTGTAATTTTTTTTTTTTTTTTTTTTCTGATTTGCTGGATCTGTGGGGGAGAAAATATTAAAAGTAAAAAAATTTACATTACGTTAGGGGGATGTGCAAAATTGTATGTTCTTTTTGTAGGCTTAGTTGAGGAAACTCTGCATAGAAATAACATAAAGAATGACATTTATATTTAGCAACATCGATGACCACTTCCAAATGCACATCATTTGATAATTACTTCCAGATTCCGTTCCCCTTTATGGTCTCTGACAAGCTGAGCAGTTGATCAAACGACCGGTACTGAGTTTATAATTTTAAAACGCTTAGTGAAATGCCCGTCACAGGGAATGCACCAAATCGATTTAAAAGAATCAGAATGAAGGAGTAAATAATGCGTGGAACAAAAACAAAATAAAAAAAAAGATCCTCGAGAGCGCGTTTATAGGCACAAATAAAATGCTTAAAATAGATAAATAATAGGTACCTTATATCCACTGTGACGGAGGAGGCTAGCAACTTCGTGGAAAGACAAGTTAGAATTCCCTAAATATTGCGCACTCGTATTAATATTAACTAGATATAGGAGTAGCATTAGGGAAGATGTTGAGAAGCTCGGTGAAAGATAACTAAATTTCAATTTATTCAAGCTAGACGCGGTAAGAACAGAAACAAAATACTGAAACCAGGACCTATTTTTCACTTAATGAAGAAAGAGAATTCACCGTTTTTCTATCTTGCTTTATTTCATTTTATTGGTTTTGCTTGTACTGTGCTACCGCAAAGAATAGCAGTCGGTGGATATAGACGAAACCATTAAACACTTTACTTTACCTTTTCTTCAGATTATCAACTTCGCTATCGAACTATTCTTGTATACTCCTTTAAGTGATATTTTGATGGCTTCTGTACACGTTCGGTAATCAAATGTTTCTATGCGATTTCAACTTCACCACTAAACGTATAAATTGTGCCTCCTGTCAATGTCAAACTCTTTGAATTTGCTAAATACGGTATTGCCATGCAGAAGCCAAGGTTAATTTGATATCCAGGTATGTGATAATAATACATTTGTGGACTGAAGAAGTTATATGTATCATTTGACATCTGCTACTCTGAGTGTTTTTTCATGACGTACCAGATGGTCGAACCTTTTAACTTTTAGCGTGGAAAGATAAGTTCCTCATCAATCCTCAAAATAAGGATACCACTGCTCACGGGAAAGTTGCTCGTACACAATTTAACATCATAAAAAAGTGCAAAAGCTTCTCAAAATAAGGATACCACTGCTCACGGAAAAGTTGCTCGTACACAATTCAACATCATAAAAAAGTGCAAAAGCTGAGGAGTATTTAGCAATATGTTGCAAAACGTACTAGATTTGCTAGTCCTTCTTTGGTACACCGAGTTCCTCAATAACAATTCACATATCGCACTGTGCTTACAGTAACTTGTACAATATGCGATTGAGCAATATACAGCAAAATTCATGTTCAAGAAATAAATACTTACAATCCCAACGAACATTGACTACACCAGACCTGACTCAAATATCAAAATCTACCAAAAATAATGTATCCTTCCTGCCAAGGTTTTATCACCTAAATCACTTCTATCAGTTCCCAGAAAGAAATCCTATTTTTTCACTTTTTTTTCAAGCCAAAAAAATGCTCTGGTGACTAAGTAGTCAAGCGGTCAAAGCCTAACAATCCTATTAAGTGGCACAAACGGCAAGAAAGTGGGCAAGAAAGATTAGTTTAACAAAATCAGTCATTAGTAAAGCAATTTGAAATCTATTCAATTCCCTTGGAAATTGGGCTCAAAATAATTATCTTGAGGAACTTAGTCATTGTAGCTATAACTAGTAACAAAAAAGAAAGCGTTCAAAATGGTTTGAGATAGTCCGAGGAAAAAGGAGTTTTTTTTTTGATAGATACAAAATTCCGATATGTGAACCAGATTGAAGATTTGAATGGCTTTCATGTTAAAGATTTATAAACAGTTGAAGAAAAAAGAATCAAGTAATTCAAGGCATCTCAAATTTCTCCAAATAACAAAACTATACAATCATTGCTGCCTTCTTCTTCATAAATATTTGATTCTTAGTCACCAAGTGGACCATCTGAAGGCATTTTTTTAGAGTTGAACAAGTAATGGCAATTGGTACAGCAGAAGAAATACGACAGTTCCAACAGAGAACAACTGTTGGAATCATTGGTCTTGGTGTGATGGGCTTAATGTATGCGGAGCGATTTAGTGCTGCCGGATGGCATGTTGTGGGATGCGATAAAGACGACAGTTACGAACAATTTAAGGAGAAATACGGTGATAAATTCGAGGTGGTCAAAAATGGCCATTACGTGTCTCGGGTTTCAGACTATATAATCTACAGTGTGGAAGCAGCAAACATTGATAGAATTGTCTCAGAATATGGGCCATCCACTAAAGTGGGATCAATTGTCGGAGGTCAGACTTCCTGCAAATATCCGGAAATTGCTGCTTTTGAAAAGCATCTTCCAAAGGATGTGGAGATCATTTCGGTTCATTCATTACATGGTCCTAATGTGGATCCTACTGGACAGCCACTGGTGATAATTCAACATAGAGCTTCGGATGAGTCATTGAAGTTAGTCGAGTCCATCATGTCTTGTCTTCACTCAAAGCATGTCCATCTTTCATATCAAGAGCATGACAAAATAACGGCAGACACTCAGGCAGTCACTCATGCGGCATTTTTATCTATGGGCCTGGCCTGGTGTTCATGTAATCAATATCCTTGGGAGACACCTAAGTGGACAGGTGGTCTTGAGAATGCCAAGATTAATATATCTTTACGCATTTATTCAAACAAATATCATGTTTACGCCGGATTAGCTATCACTAATCCATCTGCCCATAGTCAAATTTTGCAATACTCGAAATCTTGTGAAGAGCTCTTTACTCTGATGATTCAGGGTCGCAAGGAAGAGCTTACAAAGAGAGTTATGAGGGCGAAGAAGAACGTATTTGGACATCTTGGAAAAGATCATCAGTTATTGTTGGATGATGATCTGTTACAGCAATATTCACTAAACAACTATCCACCTGGTAAAAGGCAACCAAATTCCCAACTATCCTTGCTGGCAATCGTGGATTCATGGTCAAGTCTGGGGATCGTCCCATATGATCACATAATATGCTCCACGCCTCTTTTCCGTATTTTTTTGGGTGTTACGGAATATCTCTTTTGTACTCCACATTTATTGGAAGAGTGTCTACAGGTGGCAATTAACAACAACAATTTTAGAAAGGATGATCTAAACTTTGTTATGGCTTCTAGAGAATGGGCCTTTATTGTGAGCTACGGTGACTTTAGATTGTACAAAACAAGATTTGAAAAGGTGCAGAGATATTTTGAGCATATGTTTCCGGAAGCCACTAAGGTTGGTAACCAAATGATTAAGACTATATTGAAGAGGGTCAAGGATAGAGAAGAAAACAATTAAAGAATCACTAGTTGCTAAAAGAGTGAAGGCTTCAAAAAGCATATCCCCCCTTTAGACTAAGCATAAGTTTTTTTTTTACTAGAAGGAAATAATGCTAGAGCAAAGTAATATATTAATATAATCTAGATGAACTGTTTGTGTATAAGTGGGGACTTGGCTGCGAAGGGTACGATCACTGCTATTGGAGTTTTTCAAGAAATATATAGCACTGATATCTGTACAGAATCTTCTCACTGTTTTAAAACGCTTTCAACATTTCTCCGGATTACGTAGCTTTTTTTTTCTCATTTTCTTTGACTACTTTTTTTTTAAAGTTTATTTGAGCCTGCCTGATTCCGTACTGGCCTCTAAATATTTATAATACTATGCTATCCGTATTGCTGCAGGTTCATCAACTATATTTAAAGAAAGGTTAAAGAGTTTTCAGAACAGTCACGCACTGAAAGCTAACAACATAGACCATATAAGAAACCTTTTCAAAGCAGAAAACCGCACGGACTGTACAGGTGGTGAGCTCCTCTGACTTTAGAAAGACTGGGGCGTTTATATTAGACAAGGGAATCTCAAACTCAGATCATCGGCCCAAGACAATATCATATTTTATAGAAAGGGAGAAGGCATCACCAAGCCTTTGATAAAGGGAAATAGAAAAATAGCCATGGGAAGCGTTTTTAGCTCAATGCTCAACCGTCTTTGGGGCGGGAAGAAGGAGATCAGAATTTTGATTTTAGGTCTTGATGGTGCAGGAAAAACAACCATTTTGTATAAGATGCAACTTGGGGAAGTGGTCAAAACTAAGCCCACAATAGGATTTAACGTGGAAACGCTAAAATATAAAAACATTGCGATAAATATGTGGGATCTCGGAGGGCAAACATCTATAAGGCCATATTGGAGATGCTATTATGCAGATACAGCGGCGGTCATATTTGTGGTTGACTCCACAGATAAGGAGAGAATGACTGTTGCCAAAAAAGAACTACATACGATGCTAAAGGAGGACGAACTTTCAGATAGTGCTCTTCTCGTTTTTGCAAACAAGCAAGATCAGCCTGGAGCAATGACTGCAGCTGAGGTTTCCAAAGCCCTTGGATTAGCTGAGTTGAAGGACAGAAGCTGGAGTATTGTTGCAAGTAGCGCAATAAAGGGTGAAGGCCTCACAGAAGGACTGGATTGGCTGATTGACGTTATTAAAGAAGAACAGATGTAAGACCGTATATTACATTTTCCTTATCATTTTCACTCGATATGGCATCTTTGTATGATGAAAAGTACTAGTAATAAAAAGTAATAATCATAATAGCTTCGTTTAGTTCAAATTTTTTGTAGCAATTGTGTTGGGTAGGAACAGTCAACCGAGAATCAATAAGAAAAGATGAAAAAGAGAAAATCAATGTGGTAGATACAGATTTGGTCTAGCAGGTGGGGTTCAAAAAAAAAAAGGTCCAAGATCCCAAATTTCCATGTCCGATTGCTCTCTCCATTTGAAGCACATTAATACAAAATATTACATTACTTTTAGAGTTCAACTATGAAATTGCTTCTACTCCCAAGGAAAACTGTGCGATTTCTGTCATAACCAGCAACATTAAGCCATCTATATGAGTCAATTAACACAGTTCATCTCTAGATCCTTTGCTGGTGGCGCTCGCTGCTATACATTAACTAGAACCCCATCTATAGCAAGATTGCTTCACATAAATAGGCTGAACGCAATTAAAAGGAATACATATGTCCGCTCATACACAAACGTGACAAAGTTTTTACATGAACATACCGCTGACGGTACAAATCCTTTTGGAATTAGTGGATCATACAGACTATTTTCAACGATTACTTCATATCCAAAGCATCCAAAGCATAGTTACCGTTTCGTTTATTCTGGACTAACAGCTACACTCATATGCGTTATGGTAGTATCAACAACAAAGAGAATTTTAAACGACGACGCAAAAATAGCGTCGAGTGAACTATCAGAAGAACTAGGAGATATAAAAACTGATACTGAGCCTACGAGGAATAATGATCTTAATAATAATAGTAATGGTAAGGGTGATGATGACACCTTTGAGATGAAACTTTATAATGCATCAAATAATGAATTGGAGCAGGAAGAAAAAGACAAGCGAGAAAAGGATGGTTCTAAAAAGTATATCGGTGTGCTATTGAAAATCAGGTACTTTATCCAGGATTATTTCTTAGAGCCATTAATTACTTTAAGCCGTCTATGTGAACTCACCGCTCTTTTCTTGCCAGTCATTCTATCATATCCAATTGTATTTTTAGGCCATAGAAATCATGAAGGTGAGCATGCTGGAGCATTAAAATGGTACAAATTGGTGAGATTAGCAGCTGAAACTGCTGGAGCCTCGTTTATAAAGCTTGGCCAATGGGCGGCTTCTCGTACCGACATATTTTCAGTGGGACTATGCAATGAATTGGGTCAATTACACTCTAATGCTCGTTCGCATTCCTTCGAGGCTACAAAAAAGTTGATCAAGCAGGATTTTAACGGAATGGAAGTTGATGATTTGTTTGATGAACTTTATCCCATACCAATCGGAACTGGTGCCATTGCTCAAGTGTACTTGGCAAAAGTCAGTCCGAGATTTGTAAAGGATTACATTGAGCCATCTCAAGGGGAAGGGCAAGGGAAAAATGTACATGATACCTTAGTAGCAGTTAAAGTTGAACATCCTGGGGTTAGAATCAGCATTGAAAGGGACTTGAAAATCATGAAATTTTTTGCAAATTTTATCAACTGGCTACCAACTATGGAATGGCTTTCTCTACCTCAGGAGGTCGATCAGTTTGCCATGATGATGAGACTCCAGCTAGATATGCGCATTGAGGCAAAAAATTTAGAGAGATTCCGTAAGAACTTCAAAAAGAGTTTGGATGTTAAATTTCCAGTACCATGGTTTTCATCAAGAAGGGTGTTGATAGAGGAGAGGATTCAAGGAATTGGTATGAGTCGTGTATTAGAACTCAAACGTTCAAATAACAAACACATGTCCAAACAAGTTAGTGATGTCATAGTGGATTCATTTTTAAAGATGATGATTCTAGACAATTTTGTACACGCAGATCTTCATGCCGGAAATATGATCATCAGGTTTGTAAAAATGTCTCCAAATGGTAAGAAAGTGCTCTCAACTGAAGAGGAGACGGACCAGATGATGTTAGAATTAGCACAACAAAAGTTCTTGAATAACGGCATATTAGAGAAGAAGTTAGAGAAAATGTACGAAGAGGATTATAGACCGCAAGTATGCTTCATAGATGCAGGCTTAATAACAGAGTTGAATGATCTCAATAGATACAACTTTCTTTCGTTGTTTACCGCGCTCTCGCAGTTCGATGGATATAAGGCAGGTGAACTAATGATTGAGAGGTCTAAAACACCGGAAACGGCGATAAATATCGAAATTTTTAAGTACAAGGTGGAAAAATTGGTCGATCAAGTGCGGAAAAGAACATTTACATTGGGATCTATTTCAATCGGTGACATATTAGAACAGATGCTCTCAATGGTGAGATTACACCACGTCAGAATGGAGGGGGATTTTGTGACAGTCATTGTGGCAATTCTCTTGCTTGAAGGTATTGGTAGACAGCTCGATCCAGATTTGGATCTTTTTGCAAGGTGCGTATTTGCATGGTACTTTGGAGTACCTACAATCTAAATAGAAACACACAGTTCAAGTAATTACTAACAAGGCTGATATTTATTTTCTTCCTTCCAGATCAATTCCTATATTAAGACACATTGGCTACCAGGAGGGTAAACTTATTTTCCGTGATACAGGGAAATTATCAATGGTTAAAGTCTGGTTGACATTGGAGGCTCGGCAATTTATCAATGCGTCTGTTCATGATGTATATAAGCTAGTGAAATCAGACGGATTGTGTCCAAACTACTGAAGGACAACAATATAACCATTAAATTGTCAGATATCTATTTACAGCATCTTAACAGCCCAGACAACAATTTTCTTTGGAGGGGGTGCAGCATTGTTCCCGTATAAGGATAATCTAGGACAGACATTTAAAAGAATGAAATCGGTATACTTTTTTCTCCATATCTCAGAATACTCAATTTTTTATATGCGTAAACGTGCACGTGCCTGACATACATATTTGATCAAGACAAGGAAAAGTTGTGACTATAACATTCATTCGAACAGACTCGTGATTGATGCCGCTGGAGAGTGCCAGTACACGTTGCTTGAAATAAAGTGTTCCTACTGTAGTTTCTCCAGTCAAGTTTTCAGTTAGTAACTTATCGACAGGCCATAAAAAAAGATGCCGAGTACGTTATTCCGGGATAGAGCATGAGGATAAAGCCTCTGAGTGGTTTCTATAAATTTAATCGATTTTGTTATATATCAATATTAGAAAAGTCAATATTAGAAAAGTACATTTCTTTTTCCCTATGTTACATTATGTCGGGTTTATTATACGCCGTGAAAACGTGCGACGTTCTCTTTATATTAAGGCCCAGTTAAAAAAAAGGAACACCAACAATGCATTAGCGAACAAAGATTCCGGCCATATCGAGAAGTCAATCGGCCTATTTGGTTTCGTATCCGCTGGAAAATAAACGTTGCCATGCCTTTAATTGACATTACAATAACACGGACAAAAAAGGGGTGCTGACCGTAGCACGGTTTCTGGTGATTTAATAAGTCGCGGGTGGTCCACTCAGTTGAAGAAAAAGAGAGGAAGAAAAAAAAACGTTTACATGGCCAATTCGATTTCAACGGACACATCTTTTTTTTTTATATAATTACACAAAATTTCCTTAATCTTTCCGTTTCAATCATCGTGTAATTTCAACCCATTATGTTCTATCAGTAGCTTAGAAAGGAGTGAGATTTATTGAACCCGGTCGTACACTTGTACTTCCTCTACTGGAAAGTTTATCTTGTTACTCGGAAAAAACTTTGACTTTAAGGCTTTTTTTTTGAAGGCTGTGGAGCCAAGGTAACAACTGGACACAGACAAAACACACAAGGGAACAGGAATACATATTTCTGAGTTGTGGTGTAACCTTCTATATTAGTATTGGAATTCTTGCCATCATTTGAAATATCATTAAATGAAATTTGGAAAAACATTTTTGGCACATCAGGTGCCCGAGTGGCATCAGCACTACATGAATTACAAGTCATTGAAAAGGCGTATCAAAGCTATCCACAACAAAGAATTAGAATTGCTATCCCGAAACAAAAATGTTGATGCATTGAATAATGAAGCAGTTAAATCAGACTTGGCAGCTTTCTTTTTTGAACTTGACCGCAACATCGAAAAAGTGGATGATTTCTACAACAAAAAGTATATGGAATATGAGCATAGGCTGAAGAAGATTACAAGTGCTCTTCCAGCAATGACGGACTTTGGAATTTCCAGCCAATCGACAAATACTGGCTCTATCTCAACTTTGAAAGATGCAGGATTAGATGACGACGATGAAGAGGAAGAAATCATCGGCGTTTTGCTCGAGCTTAGGAATTGCTTCCGTAACTTGAAGTGGTTTGGTGAGCTAAATAAAAGGGCATTTCGTAAGATCCTCAAGAAATTGGATAAAAAAACGGGAACACATAGACAGGATGCCTACTTAAACACAAGGGTCTATCCTTTAGAGTTTTGTAACGATACGGACACTATTCATTGCCTTAGCGTCACCAACGATTATCTTACTAAACTCAACGATAGACTTGAGGGACAGGATAGTGAAAGCTCTTTGGGCGAGGAATCAGCCGAAGAATCATGTGGAAATGGTATACCAAAAAAAGAGAACAAAGTAATGACAGCAGTTAGTGCTAATATTGCCAATGGGTCATCTGTGTCGATCGGATCTGTTTCAACAACGTCATCTATTTCTGCTATTGATATGGGAATCTCGTCCTCACATGCTTCAAATTTGTCTGGTCTTCCCCCACCTTCCTCAGCTTTTGTTGCAAATAATATAAATTTCAACAGGTTGGATGCTAAATTGAATGGTAGTAATGCAAGATCTTCACGAGCTGGAAACTCTCCTTACATCAACGCACTAAAAAGGGATGACGCGGAATTGTTGAACAAGGTTCTCATAAAGGAATGTCTGTCACCAGTTTTGGCTCCATTGAAATTGCTACTCTCTTTACTCAACAGAGCAACCCTCGATTTAAGTTACAAATGTATAGATTATTTGCTTGAGATAATTCCAGTTCTCTCTGACCCAGCGGATATTAGTGGCCGAAATTTCCTACATCACCATGTTATCACCCTTGGTAAGCAATATGTTAAGAGGTTGGAACAAGGAAGCGAGGTTTCTATTCCAGTGCCAGCCCAATCACCTGCCGAATTTAGTTACAGACTTCTCAATACTTTCGGACCTGATGGAATCAATTCCAATGATTGCTCAAAGGGATTACTATACATTTTCGAACATCTTCCAGCACACTTGAAATTTGCAATTTTACAGAAGGACAATTACAAAAGGACGCCCTTGCACTATGCTGCTCAGTATGGCCTTAAAGATGTCACTGGTATTATTGTCAGGTATTTGAAAAACTGGAATTTGTATAATGAAAAAATATCCCTTGATGATGTTAACCATTGGGGTGACTGCGAGAATCTTACACCAATACATTTGGCAGTGCTTGGAACACATCCCCGTACTGCAAACGTTCTTCTTAATTCTATCAGCTCGGAAATTTCATTGACGTGCCCCGGCTTATTGCATATTGCTACTAGGTTAGACTCTTCAGAGCTCATAGAATTGCTTTTAAAAAGAAAAGGCATTGATATTAACTATTGTGAGCCAGACACTCATGAAACAGCTCTTTACATAGCAGCTAAGTTGAATCTTATCTCATCGGTGAAATGCTTGTTGACAAGTAAAGCAAATCCTGAAATCGGTGAAGGAACCTTTGGTTGGACACCAATATTTGTCGCTGCTGCTGAGGGATTTGTGGAAGTTGTAAAGTTATTGATTGCAAATGGCGCTAACTACTACATATTCGATCAAAGTGGATGGACTCCACGAGAGCATGCGGCATTGAGAGGGCACGTGGATATAGTGGAAATTCTCACCCCCCAAAATTATGATCCCTATCAATTAATCCAGAAGCCTACAATTTCACCCAAACTTTCACCCAAGGCCATATCACCTTACAATATGAAAGAATTGGTCTCTAGTATTGATCGTTTGAGTGACTATGATAGTAAAGGTTCATTGGATCAAAATAAGAAGATGGAGATGAAAATGCAAATGGTCGCTGAAAGAACTGGGCATAAAGGTACAATTTCAAAAGGAATTAAATCTTTCGGTCATAGTTATCTTCAGGAAAGCCAAGCGTTAGTCTTATTGACTTTGGGAAGTACAGATGCACGTGATCAAGGTCCGTCCTTAGATTTGAAGAAAGTTCCATTGTCAAAATTGCATACAACTGAGTTGGATTCTGCTCTGTCCCTTTCAATTCATACTGCTGATCCAAAACAAATTCCAATTACATTAGATCTACCATTGGATGATACTAGAGGGAGCGCAACCGATCCAATTACATTTAAATGCGACGGCTTTGATCCTATGAACACTGTGATTTATTTCGATATTGTTCCAACGTATCAATGTGAGGAATCATATACTGATCAACACAACGATGGGCCAGATAGGAGAGGTAGGAGAGGTAGATCAGAATACAGGAGAGGAAACTACTATAGAGGTAAAGAAGATACTTGCTCAGTTAATGGAAATCGTGACCGGAGAGGTTTGAGCAACTGTTCATCGGGTTCGGCTGCGCCATCTTCAAAGGTACTTGGACGTGCCGTTGCCATTCTCAGAAATGTGTATACATCGGTGGGTGAATTGAAGAAAAGTCTTGTTAATGTCGCTAAAATTCCGATTTTAGAGGCCACAACACTGGAGGTTCTCGGAACAGTGAAATTTGAAGTCATGCTGGTAACATCTTTCCAACATCCTAAAATGACGTTTGGAGACTCTGGCGTTTATTGGAAGTCGATGGTCGCTCCACGGGTGATTGGACATAGAGGTAATGGTATGAACTCTCCTGACAGAAAGTCTCTTCAACTCGGGGAGAACACCATGGAGTCATTTATTGCCGCAGCATCATTGGGTGCATCCTATGTCGAATTTGATGTTCAACTCACGAAAGACAATGTTCCAGTTGTCTACCATGACTTCTTAGTTGCTGAATCTGGAATCGATATTCCAATGCATGCCTTAACTCTTGAACAATTCCTCGGATTAAATGAACAAAACGAGAATTCTGAGGATGAGGTCAGTGGAAGAAGAGGTGATACTAGAGATGATACGTTTATATCAAAGGGGCGAATCAAGGGTCATGCAAGCGTGGATGCTGTTAGGGAAAGAATGAGACATACGAAAACTTGGAAGCAGAAGAAATACAAAGGTAATTCGCGTGGCTCTACAATTGCATCCAGATTTGTTACGTTGGCTGAATTATTCAAAAAAGTTCCAATGAAGGTTGGCTTTAACATAGAAGTCAAGTATCCAATGCTTGATGAATCCCAGATTGAGGATATTGGTCAAGTGGGTCCAGACATGAATCACTTTGTTGACACCATTTTGAAAACGGTGTTCGAAAATAAAGGCCAAAGAAATGTGGTTTTCTCTTCTTTCCATCCAGATATTTGCACAATGCTTTCTTTGAAACAGCCATCCATTCCTATTCTCTTCCTCACAGATTCAGGCTGTTCACCTGTTGCCGATGTGAGATCATCCTCCCTACAGAATGCTATTCGATTTGCCCGTAAATGGAATCTTTTGGGGATCGTTACAAATGCTAAACCAATTGTTAAGTGTCCAAGGTTGGCTTCTGTTATCAAAGCTAGTGGACTTGTCTGCGTGACTTATGGATCAGAAAATAACGATCCAACTAATGTAAAACTTGAAATGACTGCAGGTATTGACGCTATAATTGCAGACAGTGTGTTAGCCGTGAGGAAAGAGCTCACGAAGCTTGGAAGAGAAGGAACTGATAATTCAAGAGAAGATATATCTCAGATCGGTACTGAAGGTGGTGCTTAATTAATGGAACAAAAGTACAAGGACTTGGCAGTAAAAATGCAGGTTTCTTCTTTCTTTGTCAAGTTGAAGGTTAGCTTATATTCTCAAAATTTTACAGCTTTTATACTCGCCATATTCTCTTCTTTCTTTGTCAAGTTGAAGGTTAGCTATATATTCTCAAAATTTTACAGCTCTTATACTCGCCATATTCTCATGGATTTTTGCAGTATCAAATAGTTTTTACTGTTATTGTTAAGTTTATGACGTCGCATATAATATTGAAGTTTAAGGCATTCGGCTAGGAATAGTTAAATAGCCTAGAATACATAGGCAAAAAATGTTTCCAATAATTCTTGTATTCAATGATTATATTTTACCTTGATCACAAAGTTGGAAATTTATTCGGTTCGACATGTATGAAATTACCCTGCCCTTATACCCTTCTTTTATTGAGGTGTATGATAAGCGCATACAACGAGAAGCTTGGCTTGGCTTGAGAAGGAGTTAAAAAAAAATTGTTGCACCCCCTTGGTAGCAACTTAGAAGCTTAGCGTATACATAAAATAAAATTCAATATGGAAATTGCCCGGCAATACGCTAGAACACAATGCTCTAAATTTCGCCTTGCAAAAGCCGCACGTCGATTGTGTGGAGATGCAACAGTATAAATAAGACGCAATTTGCTAAATTATATTCCCATTCTTTCTGTCGTGTTCTCTTATCGAAGGAAAAAGAATAAATTTTAAGTATATTGTAGCAAACAAAAATGTCTACAGTAATTTGTTCAGACATACCTGTCTCCACAGATGATTCAAAGATAAAAGAATTTTTTTCTTTTTGTGGAAAGGTGGATACTATTGATGTAATCTCAAAAACCGAAAAAACCAAGACGGTCAGAGTGAAATTTGCAAGTCAGTCTGCTGTTTCAACGGCAACTTTATTAAATGGTGCTGAACTCAACGGGGGAACGATTCATGTGAAAGCTGAAAATGCTTCATTGGAAAAAGCCAATGCTGCTGATTTTGCATCTACAAACAACTCTACCTCTGGCGTAATTCCACAGGAAGAAAAGCCCAAATCGACAATAGCTGCAGAATATTTGGCTAATGGCTATGTTTTATCTGATAATTTAATACAGAAGGCTGTTGAATTTGATAAAAAGCACGACATTAGTAGTCGGTTTAAGTCATTTCTTCAAGGAATTGATAATAAATACCATTTCCAGGCTAAGGGTCAGGAAGTGAATGCCAAACTGGGACTTGACGAAAAGTTCAACCAAGGTAAGAAAACACTGGATGATTATTTGGATAAATTCAAGAAGGGTAAGTATGGCTCAAAACTCAATGATATGTACACAAACGTTGCAACAGATGTATCTCAGGTTCACGAGCAGGCTAAGAAGATTGCACGTGAAAAGGAGGGAAAGCCTACGACTGAAGGGACTGGGCCAATTATTGATCCAACAATCAATACAATCGGTCCTGAATCTTCGACAGCTAAGGCAGCAGGTGCAACAGCATTTGAAGCAGATAAGAAATGAGTGCAGATTGAATTCGATAACAAATTATGTTGTGACGTTCGTATCGGTATATTTATTTTTTTTGATCTATGGATGTCTTTTTTTAAATTGTTTTTTTCAGGGATGGTTTCAGAAGTTGTTCAATAAATTCGAGTATACTTTCAAAAATGTTACAGAGAAGTAAAGTAGCTGTAGTGCAATTTAGATATTAACAAACCTAGTATATTATTAGAAGACGAATGCTAACTTTATAGCTGTAGTGCAATTTAGATATTAACATACCTAGTATAATATTAGAAGGCGAATGCTAACTTTGAAGGGGTGTAGTATTTTTTCTTGAAGTACTAGCTACAGCTTCTCGACCTTAGGCCTTTCAGAACCAAATTCAATTAGTGTTGTATGGTTATGGCAGGATCTAGAACTGAATTTGGAAAAGCAAGGCTTGTGCTCAAACCTGGCCATATACAATTAACAAATTATCAACAGTACTAAAAAAAGTTTCACGATTACTTTATTTCATAAGATCATCTGTTCAATAAAATGAACCACGATTTCCTGGAGATTGTGCCAAGCAATTGGAAACCCAAAATTATTGCAACAGGGTTTTCAAACTTAGGACTGTGTCCGGGGCAAACTGGTACTAACACCGGTAATTTGAATGGCCGTTATAATATATTACACTACATGAGCATGCAAGCACTCATCTTAAATAGGAATATTTTACCATAAACTTATATTATAGGGAACTCCTGATAGGATGACACAGAAACCCAATTAATTCGATTATATAGCACTTACCCACTGATTGTACTACAGCTGTCTTATACACTCTAAATTGCTACAAATACTTCTTTACACCAGAAACCTCGTACCGTAGGTTCAACAGTTCTTTAAATACCTCTTGATTTCCTCTTTATTACTTTATTTTTGTATTATCTTTTATGTTCTCTGTTCTTTCTACTTTCTATAGTTCTTTGACAATTAATTGACTCGGTTATTTGAAATTGTACATTAAAGGAAGAATCAGGTTTACTTAGGATCATTAATCAGTACCTTTACAACATTAAGGATTACCAATTAACATTACATTGATGATGTTGTTGTCATACACGAAGACACTAACAACAATCAATAATGATATATCAGCTATAGCCACAATGTCAACTATATGATAAAATTATTATCATTTGATCTTTTTGTCTACATGAGACCTACAGTCACACAATTGGACCATTGAAAACTTTCAAATAATTTGTGGGTCCATTACCAGAAGGTCCAAATTTTTGCAACCTAATTGAATTTTTTTTTGCCTGCACAACTGTCGTCAATAGCTTATTTTTATAATAGTAGCAAAATGCCTTTTTTTTTCATCACCATTAAATCCTTCTTCTTCTCTTTCTTCAATTTTTCCAGTTTCATATCATCTTTTATCTTCACATTTTGTATTGTTACTTTCCAACAGTAGCTGCAAGAATATTTATACTGGTTAAAGGTTTTTATCATGCAGAATAGATGCCACACTAATAGCAAGAAGACAGCACTACAATGATATTTATTATTTAATGCAACCGAAGTACCAAGTTATAGTTATTGAAGACCATGTTGCACAAATTCAAACTTGTCTCATTCTTTTTGACTTTCCAATATTACTATGCATTTTTTGACAACCAAGTATAAACCAGAGTTTTTTGGTTGCTTTGAAAAGAGAAATATTTGCGCTGTAAGAAAATGGCATGTCCTTTGATTTATTGTATGTCCTACAGTGGATGATTTAATTCATTGGAAATTTGGCATTGAAATCAATAAATAATAACAAATAGGTAAATAAAATAAAACATGTTTAAAATTAGAAAGTCAATCTTCAACATTTGTGTTCAGGAAATCCTGTACACTACTGTGTGTTCGATTATTTTTGAATTTTTTTTGTCTTTGAAGTAAATACCATTTACAATCCCATTAACATGACTGCCAAAACTGAAATTATCATCTGGAAGCCATATGTAGCTTCTGCTGCTTCACCTTTATATATCGATATTTCAGATGATAAAGCAGGTATTTCCGATGACGTCGAAGCTGAAGTCGTAAGTATAACGGAACTATCCTTCTCACTAGCAACAGAAAAATGCGGGACCTTTGGAGCTGTAACAGACTCGCCATTTGACTGTCCCCGAATACTTTCAATATTTGCTGTGGTTGAATGAAAATTGCGGGAGCTGGTTTGTGTTGCTGATGATGCTGCATCTACAATATCACCAAAATGATTTGACCCTGATTCTGATTCCGTAGATCTAAATACTTCCGAGTTACCATAAGCATTTGGAGAACTGAATGCTTCTGTACTACCAGTTATTGCTGATATACCACTTAAAGCACCATCTTCAGAAGTCTTTGGCTCTTCAACCATAATAATAGTTGTTGTAGAAATCCTGCCATTTTGGATTAGAGTGGTGATTTGGGTTGCTGTTGATGAACGCTCCACATTTGTTGTAACACTTAATGTTAATGTTGGCTCTTGTTCAACAGAACTAGAAGTAGATAATGTTGAATTATCATAGAATGCAAACGTCTTGAAATCTACAGAGCTTGAAGATAATGTGATTGAAGGTTCTTTCACAACAACAATGCTGCTTGTTATTGTTTTGTTTTCTGATGTATATGAAGTAGCCATAGTGGTGGTAGTGACTGAGCTGACATCGGTGGTCACAGTAATAGTCGATATTTGTGATGTGGTTTTAAGATCAGTAGTGCTTGATGGTTCCTCAACAATCACAACACTACTCGTTATTGTTTTGTTTTGGGATGTATACGTTGTGGCAGCAGTAGTAGTTGAAATTGATGTTACATCAGTTGTCACGGTAGTAGTAGAGAGTGGTGATGGTGTAGTACTAAGACCAGTAGTGCTTGTTGTTTTGTTCTCAGGTGTGTACGTTGTGTCAAAGGTAGTAGGGGTAATTGATGTTGCACCAGTTGTCGATTCCAATGGTAAGGTTGCACTAACAGAAGTACAAGATCCTCCTATATCAACGAACTGGTAAACATACCCATCAAAATTTGTGATAGAATGACCTGAAGGATCTACAACACTGAATCCGAGAGCGGATCTGGTCACAACATTAACATACCTAATCTTAATTGGATAGTAAGAGCCAGCAGATAAATATATCGAATATGATGATTCACCATTTGTATCTGTGCCAAAACTCCTTCCTGTAGCAAAGTCAGGAGGAATACTGTTGTCAGATGAGGTTGTTTGACAGCAATCCAAACCTTTACCAAACCATATGGCAGCGTAATCATCAATATTGTTAAGCTCTAAGGTGTAAACACCAGATGAGGTGGCATAAAAGTAACCATCTAACTCAAGAACAAAGTGCTGAACAGTAATAGAAACACCAAATATATCAAAAATAACGAATTCAGGGAATGCATAATTATAGTTGATACTTGGCATAGTCACTCCTGTCGTACTACCTTGTAAACCATATTGGCTGTAACCTGTCTCAAAAAAAGCAGTACTGACGCTTCCATCATCTGTATTTCCTGCAGCAGTACCTTGATTTGGATATGAATAAAAAGTTGCAGCAAATCCATTCACTCTACCTACTTGATCTCCATACTGACAACCTATACCTCCTGTCGTTGCAGCAAAAGGAGTAGTTGCAAGAGCGTGAATGAAAAGACTTTGGAAGAGAATGAATCCTAGCATAAATGTCAGTCCACTTTTAGGTAATACCATGTTTTGTTTATTAGCTTTGCCTTGAAAACTTGCCATTTTTTGACAAACTAGTCTATACTAAATACAAATATTAGTATGTCTCACATTGTAGTAACTACTTACTGCTTGTCCTTATATATATATATATATACCAAGTGCCATTTGGATTAGTTAGAATCTTTTTACTAAGAGTTAACGGTAGCCAAACTTCAAGCACATATACGCTATTAACTAGTTATTGTCTTTAGATAATGAAATTGTCTGTAACAAAGCAAGATTTAAAGCTGTTAAAGTTTTGGTGCAGAACAAGCAAGTAATATTCCGCCAGAGTCTGATAGATAGCAACCTGTTGGCAAAGCCTTGCACATTCTAGCGCAAGACGATTGACTGTAAGAAAAATTCACGAAGCAGTTATTGTTCGATTCATGCAAAGGAAACCCTTGTCAATTCACCGTTTAATAGTGAGAATCACAAAAAATAGCCGGTTTAGGCTGATCTACCTGTTCTCAATCCAAAAATATTTCACACCATACATTAAAGGGTCTGTATTCTGGATGGCAATTAACGTACTCACCTCCCCTTTTCGCTCACATTTTCAACATTGTTTGTCTCCAAATGATCTTCTCTTATAGTGCATCAATTGTTTTGTTATTATGCTTGCAAAAAATTTCATCTACTGAGCATTGCTTAATTTTTGACATTGTGCCATCGTTCTCTTATTTCACATAGTAAAATAAATTTTATTTCAATAGAGTGAAGAATTTCAAGAAGGTGGAATCAATTTACCTCTGTTATATAGTCAATGTGATAGTGAAGAAATGACGAATGCAAATTTCTTAGCTTTTTTTATTCAGAGATGAACTGAGAATCCTAGATACTCATCACGATAAACAATTTCATTTTCCTACTTACGAGTAAGCCAATGTTATTATTTCAATACAAACGTACCATTTCTTAAAAATAATCAAGCTTAATTTTTTCATTAGATATAATGTATGAAAATTAGTTTGGATAGCAGAATCCAAATACTCTTTGCCAAGGTTTGCAAAAATGACCTAGTACAAAAAAATGATACATATTTCTGGCCCTTCTTTAATCTTATTCATTTGATAAGATTGTTAAAATTTGAGATAATTATTCATGCTACGATCTACAATCTTTGAAGAAGAAATATTTTTAAGTTTCATCCCATAAGCCCTGCTTACATCTTTGGATTCATGACAATGCTAAGTTCGAGTGATTTTTACTATTTTTAGGTATTTTCCCGCATTCAGCATCCTTGCTTCCAGTCTTGATATCAGTTTGTTGTTCTGTGCATTTATAAACTAGCAATTGATGTGAATACGAGTATGGACTTTAAATTAAACAATGGGTTAATTGCTTCTTGTTCCTTATTATATTCGATGGAGTTCTTAGAATTTTAAGGTCTGCAATAATAACATTCATGACCCTAGATGAATTAACTGGCAGCTATTTAGCAACAGAATTGGTGTGCACAAATCGAATCTTATATTTATAAATAATTTCACTTTCGGAACCGGCACGCAAAAATACGTCAAATTTTAGGCTTTTTTCCTAACCGACTTTCGATCGCTTGAGTAAGTAGGCCTAAGAATGTAGGTAGTCTCTTTCAAAATTCTCCGCTTCAAATACATCATTATACCAATGTCAAATCATTTAGCACTAATAAGCATATATATATATATATTATAATGAATTTTCATCAAAGGAGCTCTTGATTGTGCTGAATTTTAACTGACTTGCCTTTTCCTACTATTTTCTCACTATTCATTTACTACTTATCCGCTATATTTAACTCTCTTAGGTTATTAATCAGGTTGGGTTTTTGTTATATGTCCCAGTTGAAAATTAGTTTTGGGTCGATGCAAGCATTCCATCCTATAATGTGGAAGCAATCCCAATACTGTAGAACAAAAGTTATAGAAGACGCTGTCAAAGCAATAGTATTAAACTTATTCATACCTAAAAATGATATCACTATCATGGGAAACAGATTGCAAGAATATTTTATGTGAGAAAACTCCTCTGGGAGACTAAAATAAATATCATGCTACCCTATTGGGAAACTCAAAATAAACTAGCTGTCCAGTATTTGAACCCAGATAATTTGGGAAAGTCTTTGAAAAAAAAATTGTTTACTACACCCATAATAGTCATGCATAAGACACATAATTATTTTCTTAGTTATCTAGCTAACACCTTGAAATATTGCCAGCATATTTTAATTTAGGTCTCAATGCACTATTTCCAGCTTTCGTTATTTGCATTCTTTTTCGTTTTTCATTTGTCCTTTTATTATTTATTACTTGTCTTTTATTATTCATTCTTGTTCTTTGTATCCACTGTTCTTTACAATGTATTCCAAGCAATTTAATTAAACTAGTAAATAAAGCTTTGAGGTCAATTGAAGAGAAAATCTTCAGGAAATAAAATCTCTAGTGCGTCCTAATCGTCCTGCATGCATGGATACTAAAAAATTGGTATACGGAGAACAATAGGGAGCATTTTTTTCGTATTTATGTCAAGTGTACGAGGTGCTCAAATCGAACATCACTTACGTTAGAATAGCAAATCAATAGGACTACACCATTCAATTTAAAAATTTAGCGTTTCCATTTTTTTCAAGTGAATTGTAAAATAAGCAACAATCCATAATTAAATCAAACGGACTTATAGAAGATGTAGTGTATTTTTTGAAATTGCTTTGTTGTTCAATTTTGACGTACGAACAAGTTGAAAGAAGTTAGTTATTCCGCAAAAAAAAAGTCTTATTTTGAAACAATAAAAACATAAAAACTATTTTACTTTATTCCAATCTTTTTCCAGCTACTGTATTTATTTATGGGTTCATGAAACCATTGACATTTTGTTTTTTTTCAGATGAAAAAGTAATGGTATTCAGTATTGGCCCAATTTCAGGGTATAATCAAAACGCATTGTAATTAAATTGTCGATGGTAGCATGTAAAAAGTTAAATTGCTTTGCTTTGTATCCCCAAAAGCCTTGGGATTTCATCTACTTTAGATATACACACTTCCTTCTTTTTAGGCTTTACACTTTTACATCTTTTTCTCCTCTTATGCTCTCCCTCCCTTATATTTCAATAAGGTAGATATATTTCGTTCCCTGAACATCAACTCTTCTTTTTTTATAGAATTTTTAGTTAAAGAAAGTATTATGTTCCGAAAAGAGTCGGCAAATTAAGGCAAAACAAATATGAATAAAGAATGTTTATACTAACAACGAAAAGTGCTTTTCCATTTTCACTAGTAAAGAGGCTTCCTTGGTTGAAAGCCAAGTAGTGCAAGTTTATCTGCAACCATAAATATATTTAGTGAAGTTAAACCCATTCCTGTCAGTTTATCTTCAACAAATTTATATTCTATCTATTCATTGATCTCATTCATATGTCATTTGTTTGGAAAACATAGATGCAAGCATTACCAGCTAGAAATCTGGTTACCTTCGATAGTGATCTATCTACAAATACTGTATGAGAAAGAAAATAGAAAATACTATGTTTACAAAGAAATGGTATTGCTTATTATTTTAAGCTAATTGAGCCAATAATGAAGAATACAAAAGTCTTACAAGACTAATTGTGAGAAGAACACTTACATTTTTTGATATAACTTGCTTACATGCAATCTGTCAAAACAATACAACTCACTAATAATAGAGTTCATAGAAATAAGGACATCCTTATACGAACTGAACTACAACTATATAAATAAAGAGTTATTCCCTTGTACATCTTATCAAGTATACACATATTTTATATACTATGTACTATTAATTGGCAATCCTTAATGCTATAAAGTTAATCAATTATAATGTTGAGACGGCTGTATTACATTTTACTATAGATATCAAAATATAATACTATATCTGGTACTATTAACTTAACACAATCAACTACAGTTCCAGAGAAGTTTATTTTTTTTGTCGAATTACAGCCCCCAACAAGTTGACCTTGATGGAATATACTGCGTACCGCGTATGTTAGTCCGACAATATGTTACAGATATTTTATCATATAAGATCTGAACAATCCCTGTCATACTTTTCTACTTACTTTTTCGCTAAGATATCCCTTTCACTAGCGACTTTCACTCTTATATCCAAGTATAAACTATTATCTAATTGATATGCCCTTTTTTTCTTCTTCCGGCAACTTACAATCTGCCCCAAAGGTTGCCAATAGTGAAATCGCAACAGGTACAATCCCTGTCTCGAGTGAAATATGAGTTACTCGGATTCCTCGCGAATTCAATATCTCAGTAAACATGGCTGTCCAACTTTCACACTTTCACACTCGAATATTTACTGCTCAATTAATAATTATCTGGTATTGGTGTATAGCGAAAAATAATTTGAGAAGAAAGAAGCAGCAACGATTTCAAAACAAAACAAAAAAAACTTCCAATTGTTTGGCTTGAAGGGAAGAGGTTAGCGTATTGTTGGATTTCTTGTATGGTTAGAATCGTAATTCAATTATTAGTACGACAGACGATCTATGATGATATGGCACAAACTTGTGGAGTTACACCACCGGTAATTGTAGAGGCTTGCCAAAAGTACGACTGTTATGACTTCTAACAATTTATAAGCAATAGTAATATTTATTTCAATGTATAAGCAATCTTGTTTTAGATACATCATCTACCATGGCTTTGCAAAAAAAAAATTAATGGAAAGTGGGATAAACTTTCATTGGACAATATGGAGAAGCAAAAAGCTGAAATAGAGAACAAATTGCTATTTTTTAAAAAAAAAAAAAAATGCATAGATAACGCAATTACCGCTCTAAAGCCGCCCCTAGATATCCTTAAATGACCATCCATTGGCATTTGAGTTATTTCCAGCAGCCCACTACACACTTATATATATAGCTTAACAAGTCGAATAAACTGTACGAAAGTTGTTTTAATAACGAATACTGGGATGAGCACCGAGGATTTGAAGAAAAAAACAATACTCTCAAAGTATGCAAACATTAATAAGGACTCTTCTAAATGGAAGTCACCATTTAGACAGGGTGTGTTGAACCCAGAGAAGAGAGGAATTAATACAATTGATTCAGGGAATGTTGAGGTGAATAAGATAAAGTTAGCTAAGCGGAAGTTAGATGCAAAAAGTAAAGTAAGAAAGCTTAAGGAGAAAGTCGAAGATGTTGTCGACCTCGCGGTGGACAAACTTCAAGGTGTAGACCCAGAGTTAGTGAATGGTTCTAACTCGGACAAAAATAGCGAGAAGGAGAAATCTTCTTTGACCGAGGATGCAAATGGCGAGACTGCAGCAAAAGAAGATATGGTCAAGAGCAAGCCGGCGGAAGCGGAAAGTGATGACATTGGCTTAGCAGGTGAGGAACCAAAAGGTTCAGCAGACGAGAAAGCTAAAGAAGGGAAAAATCCGGATGTTGATAATGGTAAGAAGGTCGGTGTTCTCTCAGAATCAGAGGAAGAAGAGGTCGAACATTCGGAACTTGTGAATGCAATTGAACAGCAAACTCAGGATCAGCGGTCACTTGACAATGTTGTTAGGGAAAGTCGTTTTGCAGAGTCATCATCATCGTTTTCGTTTTCGTCGTCATCATCATCATCATCATCATCATCTAAAAATTATGATAAGCCAAAAGATGCTGGTGATGTTCCTTTTACTGCGGAATCTAGCGAGTCAGATGATGATACTGAATTACTTTCACCCCAAGATCCTAACCTAAAACAGTTTGAATCGGAGCCGAAATTATTGAGTAGATATGTGAACAATGTTCAAATTGCCAGAAACTCGCAGAATAGGAATAAAGTTACCAGAAACAATGCTTTAGTTGGTGTTGGTGCAGGATTAGCGCTAACCGATGCCCAGTTAATGGCAATTGCGCAGAAACGGGTGAAGCCACTTTTGAGTGAGGTTGATGCTTACGTGAAGAAGCAGAACGAGGTAGATCTTGAACAGAAAAAGCAGGAGCATGCAGAGTTTGCTCAAAGGGATCAAACTAAAGTCAAAAGGCTTTTGGGAAGGTATAAAACTAGGATTTCCAAACAGAATAAAAAGTTCGAAGAACAACATAACAAAGAGATTGGGGTAGTCGAATTTAAAGAAGAGCAAAGTAGTAGGGAAGCCAATAGATATCTTGCCAACAAGAAGGAGGAAATTGCAAAGGATGAAGAGGATGCTAAAATAGCCGAAGAAGAAGCAAAAAAGTTGCATGAAGATCAAATTCAGCAGATTAAAACCGACTCGGAGAACATGAAAAAGCAAAAATCAGACCAGTTGGAAGATGTCAAAGAAACACAAAAAAAGGAAACTGTTGATGCAGCAAAATTTGATGAAGATGGCCACACATTGCAACAGCAGGCCGATGACAAAGAAAAGGAGTTACAGGATAAGAACTCGCAAATTGAAGAGATGGTTGAAAAGCTTAAAGCCGCTATCAGCGCAAAGCATTCTAGTGTCAATGAAACCCGTGGAGCTATTAAACAGAAGAAGACGTTTGCCCGATCACTAGCAATTCTTAGCTCAAAACAAGAGAGAGCAGCCTCTAACAATAACGTGTTGAGAAGCCATGTAAGCGCTATTAAAAAACTTATTGACGAACACAAAGAAAGGTTGAACGAATTCTCTAAAATCTCTAAGGAGAAGCTTCCAGAGCAGCGTAAAGAAGCAATAACTGCTAAAGATGACTGGGAGAAGTATTCGAGGGAGATTAGGGAAAGAGAGGCTAGAAAGCAAGAAGAGATCAGAATTCAGAATGCAGCGGAGAGAAAGAGATTGAAACAGGAGGCGGAACTAAAAAGAGCCCAAGATGAAGAAAGTAGGAAGATTGAAGTTGAGGAATCAAAGAAGAGAATCAACCACAAAAATTTGATTATCGAGCAGCAGAAGGAAGAGCAGAAAAGGATCAAGGAGGAGAGGAAGAATCAAAAGAAGCTGGAGAGACTAAAATCGAAAAGACGCTCATTCGGCCTTCGATTTGCAAGTCTTGGAGCTGGAATCGGATTAGGTGGGGCTGCAATTGCTAGTAAGTCCACAAACGTAGGCGCTAAAGTAACAAAAGGTGCAATTGATGCTTCTACTACGGCAGGGAAGCAACTATCAAGTTTGCCGGAGACCGCTGGAAAAGCGGCTCAAGGACCAGCGACAGCCAAGAAGCCAGATACTGCTGCGCCTGGGGAAAGTTCATCACCCACCGATGCAACAAATGCAGTTCCAAAAGAATCACTCCCGGTAGAAGACACCGAGATTGAATCGTTAGAGTCCCATCGCTCAAAAAAAGATCCTGTTTTCACAGAATTTGTGGATGCGAGGTCAACAGTCGCTCCTTCTACAAAAGCACCAAGCTCCTACGACGAGGTTGTTTCATATAAAACAATTTCAAAGGATGAATATGAAGCCCATAAGGAAGATCCAAATTATATGGTGCAATGATTCTGTAAAGTAGCGACAATTGGTTATTTGTTATTCTTTTCTCCTCACTTCTTTTTTTTTGTTTCAAGATTAGTTCATTGTATTACAACTATATTTATATCTATATTTACAAGAAATGGTAAGTGTGTAAAAATTTGTGCTCCGCTATCCAATAAGATACGTAACTTCTTGAAGTCTAGAAGTTTTTGTTCTGTTAAAATAAATTCACTAAACAACTACTAGCTACGAATAAGATAGCGATATTGAAAAGCAATTTTTGGCATTCAAGTAATAGTCAAAAGAAATATAACATAAGGATTCATATCTCATTCGACAGAAAGAAAAATATGAAAGAAAAAGGTGAAAAAGTTCAAATAAATCAAGAATAGAATAAAAAAAAGAAAGGAAAACCGAGTTTATCATAACATGGCAAGCATGAACAAGATCAGGCGAATCATAAAAAAACTACGATGCTTTTCTCATGAGGCGCCAGATACTTACAACTGCTCAGATGCATCAATGGCAATTTGTTGATCAAACGAATTTACCTGTAAGCAAAGCCCTTCTTGGCAAATGACCAAGAGTCTTCTCTAATTCTGCCTCTCAAGACAGGAATCTCACTGCCAGGAACATAGACATCTTCAAACAAGATGTCCATCTTAGCCTCTGGTGCAGGAGCAGCATCAGCCTCCTTGACCTGTGAGTCGACGTATGCTCTAGCCTCCTTGTCGAACTGCTTAATCTCCTTCTCAGTTGCAATATCCCAGTCGATCATGTGCTGCTTCAAGTGAGCAACTGGATCTCTCTTAGATCTGACTGACTTGACCTCCTCCCTAGTTCTGTAAGAGGTACCTGGGTCAGACATAGAGTGACCTCCGTATCTGTAGGTCTCAAACTCAATGACCAATGGTCCCTTACCCTGGGCAACCCAGTCCTTAGCAAATCTTGCTGCCTGGTAGGTAGCCAAAATGTTCATGCCATTAACCTTCAAACCTGGAATGTACTGGCCTCTCTTGTAGTAATCAGTCAGAGCAGAAGATCTCTGGATGGAGGTACCCATACCATACTTGTTGTTCTCACATGCATAGACAACTGGAAGGTTCCACAACTTGGCCATGTTGAAAGATTCAGCAACTTGACCCTGGTTGGCGGCACCATCACCATACAAAGTGAAGCAGCAGTTCTTGTCACCTCTGTAATGATGAGCAAAACCCAAACCAGTACCCAAAGGAACCTGGGCACCGACGATACCGTTACCACCGTAGAAACCTTTTCCATACATGTGCATGGATCCACCCTTACCATAAGAAACACCGCATCTCTTTCCCATCAACTCACCCATGACTTGCTTGACAGAAGCACCTCTCATGTATGTAAAACCGTGACATCTGTAGGAAGTGATGACATCATCCTGCTTGGTGATGGCATTCTCAATACCAACGGCAATGGCCTCCTGACCAGTGGACATGTGACAGAAACCTCTAATCTTCTTGGCCTTGTACAAACCATCAGCGGACATTTCCATTCTTCTAATGGTGACCATGTCCTTGTACATTTTGACCAGACGGCTCTTCTCAGTGTCATAGGTCAATTCTGGAGGATCCAACATATAACCTTCAAATGAGTCAGCAGGAAGTTCCACCTTAACTGTATCCTTGTCAATCGACTCACCCTTGGTGTTGGCATGAACCTCAGTGGCCAAAGTCCTGAGAATCTGGTTGCGAGGAACTGCTCTGGTGCAAGCAACTCTAAAGTTGTTTCCTAGTCTAAGCATGATGTAAGTGTTGGCAATTAAATTCAACGTTAATCTAGTGATATGTTGGCGTTAATGTTCTTTGAAACAAGTGTTCTGTTGTGGGGTAGTGGCGTGCGGGGTAAATCCTTAGCGTGATGAAAATGTTGTTCAACAAAAAGATAAAAGCAAAGCGCAGATGAAAAAATCAAATCGATATAGCACAGCTGCTCGAAATAAACTGTTCTTACCTTTCGACTATCGATGGTCTTTCAAATGAAATAGCAATAAAGCGATAGGCCAAATATAAGAAACCTTCTCTAATAAAGAAGAAAAAGTGGTGGGAAAGGTAAAGGAAAAGAAAAATGGGGGGGTGTGGGGAAAACAAGGAGAAGATAAAGAGAAGCGGAAATTTGAGAGCCAATTTTAAAATCCAGCTTGTGCCGGCCAAAAAAAATATGATGATAATGCTTTCACAGAAACGAGAAATTCCCGTTCTTCACTGGGGTAGCACAATGAAGTCGGCCCTAAAAAACTAATTGGAATAATAGCCGGAGCTTTTCTCCACTCGTATTTCACCGCCCGTAGCGGACTACTGCTGCCTATTTGCTTCGGAGGGGATCCGCCCTTCTCATAATCTGGTCGATCGTCCTGAACTTAATACCAAAAATTTTTTTTTTCCGTCTTTACCCAATATATAGTTTACGGATGTATTTTAAAACTTTTTTTTAGCTTGCATCCTTACACGTTTAAAAAAGTAGAGAAAAAAAAATCCTGTCTTGTTAATCAGATCTGGAAAATAACCAGCCAAAAAGCACCCATACATATTCTTTCCATCGGTACTTCAACATTCATACAATTCTGAGTGGTTCTCTTACAATCCATTAGAAAGAGGATTGAAGCTTTTGATAAGTTAAATCAGGGCTTTGCTTATTTTTGGATCAACCGGGTAAATTCAACCAAAGATGTCCGGGTATAAGTACAATGAGATGGCCAATAAGGTTCTGAGGACCGATAAGCACTTATTGGACAGGGACGCCTTAAAGGAAAGAAGTAAAAAGGTAAATACGTTGCCCCAATCAGTTATCGGAGAAGTATCCGTAAAGGATATGGGTTCAAGAGTTTCTTCAGGTGATAAAGTTTCAGCACAAGATAAAGAAGAAATTGAGAAGGAGATAAACAAGTACGAGAATAAGCACCGGAGCAGACGAGAAAAGGAGGATAAGATAAAAAGATACAGATTTGGAAAGGGAGCAAGGGTGCACCATGATGTTTTGAGCTCAAACATTGAAAAATACAATTACTATCCATCAACTGATAGCAATAGAGAAACTTTAACAAAGATTTTGAGCTGGTGTTCCAAACAGCTGAATAATGATCTTCCGGATTCTGTGGTAAGATCACTTGGTGATGCTATTATTCAGATATTAGAGTCAAAAGCTTTAAAATTATCTGATAAGCGCTCCGAGGTTTGTGCCGCACTTCAACATAATGTTTCAGACGAAGATTTTCAGAGTATATTGGAATTGTGCATGTCGATTACAGATTATGATATCAAAGATAATGGAGAAGCTAATAGTAACGGGGAAGGAAATGCTATAAGTGATGAAGAATCAGAATTCAGTGAGTCCGATGATGAGAGTAGCTCAAGTGGAAGTGAAAATTTGCCATTGGAATCACATGATAGTATTCCTGATATAGAGAAGAACGGAATAGACGAGTTCCTCAAACCACAAGACCTTAGGAACGACAACGTGGTGACACTTGATGGTAATAAGAATCCAGAAAAGCAAGAAATAGATATCAAATTGGTGGATAAATTGTGGCTCACTAAGGAGTTTGCCAAATTATTTCCTACTTCTGATTCATATAAACATTCCGAGATGGCAGAGCAGGTAACCAAATGGTTGTATTCGCTTTATAACCACAAGCTTGCTGTTGTAAAATTTCAGCAACTTCTTTTAAGTTTGTTCAACTATGAAAGTAATGACTGGATAAGTTTGATTCTATCAAATCGTTCTACAATTTACTACGGACTTAAACTTTCTGAGATTGATTCATCGGATGATGATGCCAAACAGAAGGTGTTCAAGGAAATGGAAAATGCTGGGTTGAAAACGTTGGTCTCTGAGTACAAAGGTTCACTTAAAAGAACGTCAGCTGAAAATGAAGATGAAACTAACCCTTTACTGAAAAAGCCAAAATTATCAAATGACAATAAAAAAGATGCAAGTATTCATAAAGAGCTACCTAAATATGTTGACCTTAACAATCTTGTTTTTGACCAAGGATCACATCTTCTTGCGGCAAATGAATTTAAGCTACCAGATGGTTCTTTCAAAAGACTAAAAAAAAGTTGGGAAGAAGTGCATATACCACCTCCAAAATCTGCCATTTCCTCTTTTAAGGGACATATAGTTTCTATTAAGGAATTACCGGGCTGGGCTCAACAAGCTTTTCCTTCCAACGAGACAAAGAGTCTTAATGTCATACAGTCAAAAGTGTATCCCACCGCATTTTTAGAAGACTCTAATATTTTGATGTGTGCACCAACGGGTGCAGGTAAGACTAACGTTGCCATGCTAACTGTCCTAAGACTGTTGTCAAAATATATGGGCAAAGATTTACATTTGAGATTGAATGATTTTAAGATTGTTTATATTGCACCTTTGAAAGCCTTGGTTCAGGAACAGGTCCGAGAATTTCGCAGAAGGTTACAATACTTGGGAATTACAGTGAATGAGTTGACCGGTGACTCAAATTTAACGAGGCATCAGATTTCATCCACACAGATATTAGTGACAACACCCGAGAAATGGGATGTGATCACAAGAAAAAACAATGATGCCTCTTACATTAAGCTTGTCAAACTCATTATTATCGATGAAATTCATCTTTTACACGATGTCAGAGGTCCCGTGATTGAGAATATTGTGGCAAGAACTTTAAGGGATTCTGACGATGATGATAATGTGAGGCTTATTGGATTATCTGCAACCCTTCCAAATTACGAGGATGTGGCTGAATTTTTGCACGTGGATGAAGATAGTGGACTTTTCTACTTCGATGAGACCTATAGACCTTGTCCATTAGCACAGCAATTTATTGGTATCACAGAGAAAAAATCATTGAAGAAATACCAGGCCTTGAATGATGCTTGTTATGAAAAAGTTGTTGAAAGTTTGACCCATAATCAGCAAGTCATCGTGTTTGTTCATTCCAGGAAAGAGACTGCAAAAACTGCCAAATATATCGCGGATAAAATAGTGGAAAACGAGGCTCTAGCAAATTTGATACAATTGTCCAGTGGAGCTCAAGAAATTCTTCGATCAGAAGCTGGTGATGCTTCTAATAGTGGTTTGAAATCTGTTATGCCAATGGGATTTGGTATTCATAATGCTGGGATGAACCGTAAAGATAGAACTACAGTGGAGGACTTGTTTGCTCAAGGATATCTCAAGGTGCTAGTTTCTACTGCAACGTTGGCTTGGGGTGTGAACCTTCCCGCACATACAGTTATTATTAAGGGAACAATGATCTATTCTCCAGCAGATGGTACTTGGGTGGAACTATCAGCTCAGGATATTTTACAAATGCTTGGTCGTGCTGGAAGACCACGGTATGATTCAAATGGTGAAGGTATCATCATTACCTCTCAGGATGAAGTCAAATATTACCTTGCTATTTTGAATCAGCAACTCCCAATTGAATCACAGATGGCAACAAAGCTTGCCGATAGTATCAACGCTGAAATAGTTTCAGGTAGAGTGACATCCTTGCAAGATTGTACTGACTGGCTTGGATATACGTATTTTTATGTTCGAATGAAGCACAATAAAGCTTTGTACCGTGTTGGGCCTGGATATAATGATGACACATTCAATTTACAACGAAGAAGACGAGACCTTGCATATTCGGCTTTAGTGATATTGGCGCGAAATAGGCTTATCAAGTATGATTACCAAAACGACATTGTTATTCCGACAGATTTGGGTAAAGTGGCATCGTTTTTTTATATATCCTATCAGAGTGTTAAGGAGTATGATAAAAAACTAAACCCATATATGAGTGAGATAGGACTCTTTCAGGTCTTTGCCGGCAGTGAGGAATTCAAATATTTGCATGTCAGAGATGAGGAGAAGGATGAACTAAAAAAGTTGATGGATAATGCACCAATTCCAATAAATGAACCGCCAGAAGATTCGCTAGCTAAGGTTAACGTTCTTTTGCAGGCGTATATTTCTAGGCTATCACTTGACGGATTTGCTCTTACAGCAGATATGGTCTATGTCGTCCAGAGTGCAGGACGTCTTTTTCGAGCAATGTTTGAGCTTGTGAAGAAGAAGAAATGGGCAAGGGTTTCACGGTTACTCTTAGATGTGTGTAAAATGGTTGAGAATCGGATGTGGCTAACTAATTCACCTTTACGGCAGTATCCGAACGTTCCTAAAAGCTTGATTCGCACAACCGAGCGTTCATTAACTCCTTGGAAGGAGTATTTGGCATTGAACAGTGAGAAAGCGGTCATTGAAGGAATGAAAGCTCAAAGTTATGGGAATATTGCATATCAACTTCTCTTGAAGTTCCCACGAATATTGGTGACTTCATTTGTGAAGCCTGTTACGGCTTCTTTGATGAAAATCGGGCTGGAAATTACTCCACATTGGAAATGGGATGTCGATATTCATGGTTACAGTCAATCATTTACTGTTTTTGTTGAAGATGGAGATTCCAACAATCTATTATTTACAACTACCTTGATTGTTCACAAAAAGCATATAGATGAGCCACACTTGATCTATTGCACTTTCAATTTTGTTGATCTGCTTCAACACAATCTCTTTGTGTCTGTTATCAGCGATAGCTGGCTCGGTTGTGTGATAAGAGAGCCAATTATGCTCACTGGAGTAAAGATGCCAAAACGGTTTCCAGCACCAACACCCCTGTTGGACTTCCCACTTGTGTCTGTGAACGAATTAGGTAGTTCTGATTTCAAGAATCTGTTTGACTTTAAATTTTTCAACAAACTACAATCGCAGGTCTTTAGTTCCTTATATGAGGAGGAAGAAAGTGTGCTTTTTTGTTGTTCAAAGGGAAATGGAAAGACAACGGTTTCTTTATTAGCTTTGTTGAATTATTGGAAGAATGGAAAAGGCAGAGCTGTCTATATTAATCCTATCCAGCCTGAAATAGATCAACTTTTCAAAGCATGGAAGAGAAAGCTGGCCAAATATATCAAAGGAAAAAACATCAGCAAATTAACCAATGATCTATCTTCTAATCTCAAGATTTTGGCCTCCAATCATCTAATCCTTGCAACACCAGAACAGTTTGATATGCTTACCAGACGGTGGGAAAAGAGAAAGAATGTGCAAAGCATTGAGCTACTTATTTGTGATAACTGTCATCTGATTGGAGAAGGAAGGGAAGGCGCCATCTACGAAAATTTATTAAGTCGTATGCGGTTTATGTCAGTAAATCTAGAAAAATCCATTAGAATGATTGCGATGGGCTCCTCCATAGCAAGCTCTCGTGACTTTTGTGAATGGTTGGGCATACACAAGAGAAATATATTTGATTTTAGCTCAAAAGATCGTGTTTTCCCATTAAAAGTGAGCTTCGAAAAGATTGATGTACTACACAATCCATCTGCGGTTGAGTGTATGCTGTCCCCGGTTTATAAACAAGTTCAAGAGATGGATGAAAGTTTGGGTGAGCAAAAAGCGATTATTTTTGTTTCCACACGTAAAGAGTGTGTGAATATTTCGACTGCATTTATAGACAAGTTAGAAGGCTGTGGTAATTTCTGGTTGAAAGCAGATGAAGATTCGATTAAGAAGTACGTGGAACGGATTAAGGATAACTTTTTGAAGAAATCTATTATGTACGGAATAGGCTTTTATTACGATGGTATGATAGACTCTGACAGGTTATTAGTTGAGGGTCTTTTCAAAGCAGGTGCGCTAGCATGTCTTCTTGCTACAAAAAGTACTTCTTATTGGTGCCCCTCAGGAAACCTTGTTGTAATTATGGGCACGAAGGATTATAATGGAAGGGAGCATCGTTACGTCGATTATTCAGTGAATGATCTTCTTGAAATGATTAATCTTGCAAGAAAACCCGATGGCAGCTTTTCCAGATGTGTCATTTTCACCAACAGTGATGAAATTGAATACTACAAGAAGGTTGTGGGGGAATCTTTACCAATAGAGAGTAACTTCAGCAACTTCATACATGACTTTTTGCTAAATGAAATTAGTACTGGATTGATCAAGAATCGTCAGCAATGTGTCGATTGGATCACGTACAGCTATTTTTATCGAAGGTTACAGCTAAATCCATCATATTACGGACTGAAAAACGTTTCAGCAAGTGGTCTTTCGGAGTTTTTGTCGGAACTTATCGAGAATACACTAAGGCAGCTATCTGATGAAAATTTGATAGAACTTAATATCGATGATGACAATGATAATGAGGATGAAGACGAGGACGATGAAATAGATGAGAATGTGGAAATAAGTCCACTTAGTGGATGTATGATTGCTGCTTATTATAATATTTCATTTGTTACAATGCAGTTGTTTTCCAGTTCATTGGACAGCAAAACGAGGCTTAAAAAGATGCTTGAGGTGGTTAGTTCAGCATTTGAGTTTGATAATATCACTATTCATGAAGATGATGATGGAATTCTCAATAGACTTTATTCAGTGTTGCCAGTGAAATGGTCCACAGGTGTAAATTTCCATTCACCAGCTTTCAAGACATTTATATTGCTTCAAGCGCACTTCTCTCAGCTGAACCTCCCACCAGACTTAAAAAATGATCTGAGAGTTATTCTTTCGAAAGTAACAAATGTGCTATACGCGGCTATTGATTATTTAGCATCAGAAGGATTCTTAAATGCCTTGAATGTTATGGATCTATTCCAAATGGTTATTCAAGGTTTGTGGGACAGCGATAACAGCCTCAAGCAGGTTCCGTTCTTTGAAACTACGATTTTGGACAGATGCAAAAAGTTGAATGTTGAAACAGTTTATGATATTATGGCTCTTGAAGATGAGGAACGTGATAAGTTGTTGCATGGTTTATCCGTAAGACAGATCGAAAATGTTGCGGCATTTGTTAATCAATACCCTAATTTGGATGTTACATATGAGTTAAATTTAGACAAGCCATTGAAAGTCAATGAAGAAAGAGAAATAACACTACAAATAGAGAGGGATGAAGATCCGGATGATCTCACAATTGTTTCTTCGAATTATCCATTCAAGGGAGAGGAAAAATGGTGGATAGTAATCGGAGAGCCCAAAAGCAAGCAATTATATGCGATCAGGAAATTGGCGTTAGATAAACAAACGCAGAGCATTAAGATGACATTCTCCATTCCTGATTCAGGAAAACATGATTTGGCAATTTGGTGCGTTTGTAATGCATACTTAGATGCTGATAAGCAGATTATGGTTGAAGGTATTGATGTTGATTGAATACATTGTATAATAGTATTATAAGAATTTATACGCGGTACGCCTATTATCGGGCATGTAAAAAAAATTTCTGAAAAATTATTCCTTAGATCATAAAGCAAGGCGCTTGATTAATCGATTTCCCGATCAGGTTCTAGCTTATGAACCAGTTATACAGTACATCTGAGTTGAAGGTCCTTTTACTAGTATTTTATTTAACAACAGTATATTACAAGATAAGGTTTCCATCGATAATGAAGTAAGTATATTGTTGATACATGTTTATTCACAGCATTTTAAGTTGCGTTCCTTTACTAATTCGAACAAATGTCCGCCAATTGGTTAGATTTTTCATTGATGATCTCCCGATACTTTTTCCATATCCAAAAATATACCCAGAGCAGTATGCTTACATGTGTGATGTGAAGAAATGTTTGGATGTTGGAGGTAATGGTGTGTTAGAGATGCCGTCTGGAACTGGAAAAACCATTGCGCTACTTGCGCTATCGGTTGCTTACCAAATGTATTATCCAGAGCATAGGAAGATCATATATTGTTCACGTACCATGTCGGAAATTGAAAAGGCATTGATAGAACTGGAGAAGCTAATGGACTATAGAGCAAAAGAGCTTGGTCATGTGGAAAATTTCAGGGGACTAGGTTTGACAAGTAGAAAGAATCTATGTTTACATCCAATCGTTGGAAAGGAGAAGAAAGGTACGGTGGTGGATGAGATGTGTCGACGTTTGACAAACGGTCAACTTGGAGCGAAGGTGAAAGCTGGAGAGGCAAGCCCGGATGAGCTTTGCTCTTGGCATGAGAAGCTTTATGAGAAAGATCCTGCAAACTTGATACCACCAGGTGTTTATTCGTTCCAACAACTTTTAGATTACTGCAAAAAAGAGGGGACTTGCCCATATTTTACTGTTCGTCGAATGATGCCTCTTTGCAATATTGTCATTTACTCTTATCACTATATTATAGATCCAAAAGTTGCTGTCAGGGTGTCGAAAGATCTTTCAAAAGACAGCATAGTGATATTTGACGAGGCCCACAATATAGACAATGTTTGTATAGAGGCGCTATCCATGGATATAGACGAAGACATGCTGCAAAGAGCAACAAGAGGTGCAAATGATCTCAGTCGAAAAGTTGATCAGGTTAAAAAAGTTGATAGCTCGAGGCTACAAGATGAATATGAAAAGCTTGTTTCCGGGCTAAGGGAGTCTGATATGCTCAAAGAAAGCGAGGAACCTTTTATGCAGAATCCGGTACTACCCACGGATGTATTACAGGAAGCTATACCTGGTAGCATAAGACGGGCTGAGCACTTTATTTCGTTCATGAAAAGATTCATTGAGTATTTGAAAACCCGAATGAAGGTGTTGCATGTTATCTCTGAAACGCCGACTTCGTTTCTTCAGCATCTCAAGCAACTAACTTACATTGATAGGAAGCCACTTAGGTTTTGTTCAGAGCGTCTTTCTATGCTTGTAAGAACTTTAGAAGTCACTGATATAGAAGAGTTTACCTCCCTTAAAGACATAGCCACTTTTGCAACGTTGGTTTCGACGTACGAAAATGGATTCATGCTTATATTGGAGCCATATGAAACAGAGAATGCAACTGTTCCAAATCCAATATTGAGATTTACTTGTATGGATGCATCAATTGCAATAAAGCCCGTGTTTGACCGTTTTCCATCGGTCGTTATTACTTCGGGTACTATATCGCCGCTCGATATGTATCCTAGAATGTTAAATTTTGACACGGTCGTTCAAGAATCTTATGCTATGACATTAGACCGAAGGGCATTCTTACCAATGATAGTTACTAAAGGTTCAGATCAAGTGGCCATATCTTCACGATTTGAAATTAGAAACGATCCTAGTGTGGTCAGAAACTACGGAACCTTGCTTATGGAGTTTGCAAAGATTACACCGGATGGGATGGTTGTCTTTTTCCCCTCATATTTATACATGGAGAGTATTATTTCCATGTGGCAGAGTATGGGTATTTTGGACGAAGTCTGGAAATACAAGTTGATTCTTGTGGAAACGCCAGATGCCCAGGAAACTGCTTTGGCTTTAGAGACTTACAGAAAAGCATGTTTGAATGGTAGAGGTGCGGTATTGCTTTCTGTTGCTCGTGGTAAGGTGTCTGAGGGTATCGATTTTGATCACTACTACGGACGGACTGTCCTTATGATTGGAATTCCTTTCCAATATACAGAATCAAGAATTTTAAAAGCTAGGCTTGAGTTTTTGAGGGATAACTATCAAATTCGAGAGAACGATTTCCTTTCGTTTGATGCCATGAGACATGCTGCTCAGTGCTTAGGTCGTGTCCTCAGAGGTAAAGACGATTATGGTGTAATGGTCCTTGCAGACCGAAGATTCCTCAGAAAGAGGGGCCAGCTTCCTAAGTGGATAGCGCAAGGATTGACTGATGCAAATGTGAATTTATCTACTGATATGGCCGTAGCTGCTGCTAAAAAGTTCTTGAGAACTGCCGCACAGCCTTTGAATCCAAAAGACCAGGAGAAAGGGGTTTCTGTTTGGAATATAGGGCAGCTTTTGAGTTATCAGAAACAGCAGAAGAAAATAGTTGAAACGACAGGTTTAGACAGTTCAGATGGTATGACTGAAGATCATGACGTCGCTCCAGCAGAAAATTTAGGTAAAGATGTTCATGGGGACGGCGGATTCGAAAATAATAACAAGAAACCAGCTACTGGGTTTATTGGAACTACCGCGTAAGTTCATAAGATGTACTAAGAGGGCACAGATATAACTTTTATAATGTGTGATGTGGCATAGTAAATAATGGTTTCGTTCTCCAAATAGTTGAATACCATCGTGCAGCACGCCCTATTTGCATCATAGTATATAGGATATAACGAAAGCATACTATTAAACAGAAAGTAGCTAACCAAAATCTCCGCACTAACCACTGCATACTCCGCTTCCAGGAGATTACGGAATAATGGGCACGGTAATTTTCTATACTTTCAAGCATCTGCAGTATGCTTTAAAAAAAAAAGGCAATTAATCAGCTCCGCTATTACAATAAAAGGGAAATTTATGTCCATCAAAATAACTGGCGAGATAGATAGAGAGTATGAATAATATTTTTGTTCGTACTGCTTTTATCTAAAGCCGATGCGGCCCTTACATGCAATAGGCGATGATAGATCTCAACCAACGTATAGTTTATTAGGGTAGCTCATTCTATCTTTTGTTTTTGTATTCTTTTTCCTTCCCAAATCTTGGTTTCTTGCCCTCTGAGATCTGGCTTTCCCCCTTCAATATCCCTTTAATGAGCAAGCTCGTATGTTCACGAGCTGTTCTATTGCTCACCCTGTCTCTTTTTTCCTCCGTGGAAAATTTTCTCCTACCTGATAACCATCACTTGTTGGCTAGTTTAAATTTTTGTCCTACTTTGATTTTTTTTTACGTCCATCATATAAATACTGCGATTTCACTGCTGGCTCTCAAACCCAAACAGTGAATTTATGCCTAAGCCTTTGTATCTTTCCCAATTCCTCCCCCATTAATTCTATTCCGGTATATCATACACGGTATTGTATATATAAACATGGCTAACGACCCCGTCTACATAGTTGCAGCTGCTAGAACCCCAATTGGTTCTTTCCAAGGAAGTCTCTCATCACTTTCCTACGTGGACTTGGGTGTCCATGCAGTTAAAGCTGCCCTAGCTAAGGTTCCTGAGATTAAACCTACAGATGTCGAAGAAATTTTCTTTGGTAACGTTTTGCAGGCAAATGTTGGTCAAGCTCCAGCTAGACAGGTTGCGATTGGTGCTGGTCTTGGCTATGATACACCAGCTACCACTATTAACAAAGTGTGCGCTTCCGGTATGAAGGCTACTATTCTTGGTGCCCAGACAATTTTGACTGGTGGTGCCGACATTGTTGTCACAGGTGGTGCTGAGTCCATGTCCAACGCTCCTTACTATGTTGCTAATGCAAGAGCAGGCCTTAGATTTGGTAATGGTGTCCTTGTTGATGGCTTGCAGAGAGATGGTTTGAACGATGCATACAGTGGTGATGCAATGGGCCTTGCGGCTGAAAAGTGTGCCGCTGACCATGATGTTACTAGACAAGAGCAGGATGACTTTGCTGTTAACTCTTACAAGAAGGCTCAAAAGGCCTTTGCTGAAGGCAAATTCGACGAAGAAGTCGCTCCAATTACTGTCAAAGGAAAGCGTCACAGACCAGACGTTACTGTCAAACAGGATGAAGAAGTTGGAAGATTGGATGAAGCAAGACTCCGTTCTGCCAGAACTGTCTTCAAGAAGGATGGTACTGTTACCGCACCAAATGCTTCACCTATAAACGATGGTGGTGCTGCTTTGGTGTTGATGTCCGGAAAGAAGGTGAAGGAACTTGGAATTAAACCATTGGCCAAGATCATTTCATGGGCTGATGCTGCTCATGCCCCAGAGGACTTTACCACGGCACCATCTTTAGCTGTTCCAAAGGCCGTTAAGCGTGCCGGCCTCACTTTGGATGACATTGATTTCTTTGAGTTCAATGAAGCCTTTGCTGTTGTCGGTGTTGCCAATCCTAAGATTTTGAGCATTAACCAGTCCAAGGTTAACGTTTACGGCGGTGCTGTTGCAATGGGTCACCCATTGGGTTGCTCAGGTGCACGTGTTATTGTCACCTTGAACACTATTCTTCATCAAGAAAACGGTAAGATTGGCGCTGCTGGTATCTGCAATGGTGGCGGTGGTGCTTCTGCAATTGTCATCGAAAAGTGTTAAATGAGGGATTATATTTAATTGCGGCAATTTTGTTTCTGTGCATGTATATGTAGTCTTACTCACTTCCTGCTTTAGGAAGTTGACATGTTGCTACTGATTGGCTGAACAATTTTTTTGTCTAGTCTTCTTTTTTCTTGTTGTCTCTATTTATTTGCTATTCTAAATCAAATATTTCTGTTTAAATTAGACTGTGTCTGTTTTTTCTTCAATCCTTTTTGCAGTAATAAATGCACATGCCAATATATTCACTTGTGTCAGCACTAACTCTAAATACATGGTTGAAAACAAAGACGTCCAATGTATGTATAAGTTATCTTTTGAAAGAACAGGTGAAAAAGGACGAAACTACTAAAGAACTGCTCATTTCAGTCAAACATCTTAATAAATATAGGGTATGTTATTGATTATTCACAATTTGATATTTTCTAACATGCTCTGTCTGTCCTTTCTTAAAAAGTAAAAATTTCAAACAAAAAAATAAACTCGTGGTAGCAACCAGCTCAACCTGAAACTTCAACTTCCTACGCCATAAGACGTTACCAACGACGTGCCGTCCCCTTCGCCTCACCCACGGGCACCGAACTGTGCTGTATCTCTACCCTCCAGTGATAACAGTGCTCATTGCTGACGGCAGCCGCCCAGATTACTCATAGGGGCTAGAACGCCGACCGCAGGGATCGAACAGGACACATCAATTGTAGAAGCTGAATTTCCAAGAAACAAATTCAAGCGCTCCCGACAAATGCCATGACAGCGCAGGCGTTTCGGTCTGAGATAAATTCAAAGTAAATAAATGTCGAAGAAATTTTAACTTTTCAAGAATAAATAATGTGCAATAAGTACTGGTGTCAGAGTAGTCGAAGTATATAAATCTTGTGTGGCATATGTGTCTGCTTCCTGCTCCTATATCTCTGTGTATTAACACTGAGCGCGCAGATGCCCTTAGTTATAGACGAGACTTTTGATAGTTCGGATATAGAAATGACTTCTGTTGCATAGAACGACCTCCATCACCATGAGAGGCCCTTGCATGACCGTTCATTTTCCCATCGAGAATGCGTACATTACTCTTAGTATCAGCTGAAGTTTCACTTCAAGAGGGATTTTCTTCAATCAAATATATTGCAGTTTCTAAAAGACCTCATTCATCATTTTAGGAGGGAGACAAAATAAAAATAAAGGAAAGAGTAGTACATACATGGAAGAGATAATTATCCGCAGAAGTACAATAGGTCATTCTTATCTTAGGAAAATTTTTTCGACACCTGTGTAAACATTGATTTGATTCACATATTATAAATCAAATACCATATGAACCTAAATGAAATTAATAACGAATGTACTTCATGATAACTCATAGGTTCAGATAATGTCGGAACCTATGAGTTATAATGAAGTATATTCGTTAATAATCTCATTTAGGTTTAATTGGTTTTTGATTTATAATATGTGAATCAAATCAATGTCTAGACAGATATTAGAAATAGTTCGCGGGGAAATTTTTCCTATAGATAAATTTCTTCCGCTAATTAATTTTCAACCGAGAATGACCTATTCTACTTCTGAGGAAAATTATCTCTTTCATGTACGTACTACTTTTTCCTTTATTTTTATCTATAAATTGCAGTATATTAGTCGGAGTATATAAATCTCGTGTGGCATATGTGTCTGCTTCCTGCTCCTATATCTCTGTGTATTAACACTACCGAGCGCGCAGATGCCCTTAGTTATAGACGAGACTGGTTTGATAGTTCGGATATAGAAATGACTTCTGTTGCATAGAACGACCTCCATCACCATGAGAGGCCCTTGCATGGCCGTTCATTTTCCCATCGAGAATGCGTACATTACTCTTAGTATCAGCTGAAGTTTCACTTCAAGAGGGATTTTCTTCAATCAAATATATTGCAGTTTCTAAAAGACCTCATTCATCATTTTAGGAGGGAGACAAAATAAAAATAAAGGAAAGAGTAGTACATACATGGAAGAGATAATTATCCGCAGAAGTACAATAGGTCATTCTTATCTTAGGAAAATTTTTTCGACACCTGTGTAAACTATCAAACCAGTCTCGTCTATAACTAAGGGCATCTGCGCGCTCGGTAGTGTTAATACACAGAGATATAGGAGCTGGAAGCAGACACATATGCCACACGAGATTTATATACTCCGACTGATAAACTTGTCGGAGTTAAGAGAGACCTTATGATTCACTCCAGGGCTATAGCTATCTCACTCTTTCTTAATAGTGCTGAATATGAATATAGCCGTCGGGAAGGTTTATACAATTTTGAGGTCGGTTATTTAATAGAGTTAGAGTGAGGTAATCAATCATACATTCAAAAATAATTTTATTTCTGGAAAAATAGTGATTCACTGATTTTCCCACAACCAGATTGGGGCATTTTATCCAGGATACTTTTAATAAATTCAACCCCAAATTATTACTGTTAAAAGTAGGTCCTGATCACAAACAAAATAAATCTAAGGGCACATAATAATGACTGCTTAGTAGGAAGTGATTCTTTTTACTTTCAACGTAATTAGGGCTCATAAAATCTCATCACAAGCTGAACAAGTTATAAAAACAGCGTGGGTTCTACAATTACATTATCTCTTTTGCTGAATTGTCAAAACAATAGAACTGAGTAACAATAGAATTTATGAAAATAAGTCCATCCTTATGCGAACTGAACTACAACCATAAAAGCGGAGTTAATCCTTTCTACGTCTTATCAAGTATACACATATTTTATATACTATAATACATATCAAATTGAACACTAAATCTGGTACTATTAACTTCAAAAGAATCTCTTCCGATACATCATATGATTAGATCCTGCTTTATTTCATAAGGGATAATAACTTTAATCTTTATTTACTTTGAGTTTCCTTCCTTTTTTAAAGAGATGAGAACTTTTTATGTACTTTGTAATCCATGTTCAACTAAGAAATTCCTCTTGGATTGAAACTTCATCTAAATCCAACTCTAGAGTAACTTTTTAGTTCTTACTGAGAAAAAAGTGTCTGTATGGACCTCTTCCAATTATATATGGTCATTCTATGCGATATATATCATTCCCTTTATCAGAAATATTCGGCAAATTTCGTCCATATCTATGGGCATTTGTTTCTATTTAGTTCAAGTACACGAAGATACATGAATAGAAAAAATGAATATACCGCATAAGATTTACATATTCGGATTATAATTTGTACTTTCCTCAAAGTCAAAGGCACCACATCACACATAGAGAACTTGAATGGTACAAATTGTGTCTTCATAATATGTAACTAGTTTATTTTCCACTGTACCTCCTCAGTGAACACTTCAATATATGTGGAAGAGGATTGCACATAATTAATCTGTCAACACTTATTTATGGCTTGTGTAATTACTTTTACGGTACTATTTTTCTCTAAATTGAGGTGAGATGGGCATATTGTATATTGCCTATAATAGTGTATATTTCTCACTATAGTGCAGAATATTGATAATTAATTAGAAATCATGTCATGCTGATTAAATGATACTAATGATAGATAAGACAACCACAATGAACCGTCGGAGCTTTGGTATTTCAATTTAGCAATTCAAGGTCATTATTTTTGGGAAACCGAAATTTGAAAACTCACTAAAGGATTCTCACTTTTTTAAAAACTAAAGATGCTTTTTAGCTCAATACTTCTCTAAAAACATTCAGACAGTACCGAAACGCTGTTGTAATTAATTTTATTTGGAATAAGAATTCTATGCAATTGATTATCAAATATATAGATTAATCGATATCTATACAGGAAATAATCTAATATCGATTACAAACTTCTGATAAACTGGGCGCGGTTCTTTTACGCGCATAAAAAAAAAATATATATATATATATATATATAAAAGATAAAAATATGAGGTATATTTCATCTCTTAAAGTTTAACTACACTCAAAGCTAGGCAAGGCAAAGCAGCTTCTTGTGGTTCACTTTATAGCAATCATGTCATCACCCGAAGAACTAATTGCGGAGGTATGTATATAGTGTTGCCAGAAATTTTTATGATACAATATTACTTTTGATTCATCTACTAAGCCGGTATACTAACATAAAACACTCACTTTGTACATATAGGCAACTAAAAAGACAAAGAAAAGCTCTGGATTTCTGTCATCTTTCTTTGGTGGTTCACAGCAGTCAAAATATGAAGATGCGGCAGATCTTTACATAGAGGCAGCAAACCTGTATAAACTACAGAGAAGAAGTGCCGAAGCAGGACATACATTTGAAAAAGCTGCTGAGTGTCAAAAGTTGGCTGAATCGCCAGATGAAGCAGCAAATACACTTGTTGAAGCATACAAGGCATATAAAACAGAAGTTCCAATAGAGGCGGCACAGTGCTTGGAGAAGGCAATCATAATGTTTGTGAAGAGGGGCCAATTTAGAAGAAGTGCGACGTTCAAAGCTGATTTAGGAGAAATGTATGAAAATGAATTACATGACGTGGCGAAAGCTATTAAGAGTTATGAAGATGCAAGCGAATGGTATAGGGGAGATTCAGCAAATGCATTGGCTAACAAATGTGCTTTGAAGGCTGCTGATCTTTATTGTGATGACAGTATACATGATTATGCTAAAGCTGGACAAGTGTATGAATCGATTGCCAAAGATTCCCTTAACAGTAACCTTGCAAAATGGTCTTTGAAAGAATATTTCCTCAAGGCTATTCTTTGCCGCTTAGCTGATGGAAATGATTATGCAAGTGCAAGTGCGTGCTTGAACAGATTTAAACAGTGGGATCCAAGCTTTGAGACTACCCGGGAAGGTGAATTTTCTACAAAGCTCATTGAAGCTGTCAAAGAAGGAAACCCAGATTCAGTAGCCACAGCATCAAGAAGCTTTGACAAGTTCTCAAGACTAGACGGAATGAAAGTGAGAATTCTTAATAGGATTAAGGGTAATATCACAGAAGCACCTGAACAATTGGAGGAGGATTTCACTTGATTTAAAATTGGCCATGTTTTTTTTTTTAATGTTGTTGCTGTTCGTTGTTGTTTTCGTTTCTTACTCGATCTGGAGCCGTTTAGCATGCCTAAGGCTAGCGGTGTATTCAATTTACCAAGTTCAAGACTAATCTCAAACGTCTTTATACGTAGCTTCCTGTAATTTTTTTTCCAGTTACACATACAAATTTAAAACAACATTAATGCATTTCATACCCAAAGTAGATATGCTGTGCAAACTTGATGCAATGGCATGTCCATCATCCACATAATTTGAATTACCTTATCTTCTTCCATGGAAACCTCCACGTCCTCCACCCCTAGAAAACCCCCCTCTTCCTCCACCTCTAGAAAAACCTCCTCTTCCTCCACCTCTAGAGAAACCTCCTCTTCCTCCACCTCTTGAAAAGCCGCCTCTTCCACCTCTTCCACCTCTAAACCCGCCTCTTCCACCTCTGAATCCACCTCTTTGGCCGAATCCAGCACCCTTTGGGCCTCTCTTTCTTTTTGGCTTTGGACCATAATCCTTTGGTTTCGGTAGAAATCTCTCTAGTGGAAGGAGTTTATCTCCTGCAATATAGAACTTATCACCATCCTTGAAAGAGGATGCCTGGACACCTTCTGATGGATGAACCGTGAAATAAACCTCATTAATAGGTCCCAAAATCTCGTCTACCTTCCCCACTTCTTGCTTGTTTTCTAAGTATATTGGCGCATTGAAGTATGGAATCTTCTCATTTATTGACCGACACACAATGTTTCCTTCACATTCATGGAAAAAGATACCCATCTCAAAAACTCTATCTGGTGGTCCTCTGTTGGCTTGGTGGTTACCAAAACGGCCTCTTCCACCTTGAAATCCTCCACGACGATGGTACATCCTAATTTAATTGCAATATTTGCCCGTCTGAAGTCTATCCCTTGCTGAATAATCCCAAACTAATGTGTTAAGACTAGTTTATCTTAAGTACAATGTCAACTTCACCGTTATATGTGATAGCTTCGACGGCTGGAAAATTTTTTTTTCATCTCTCACTCTTATTTCTATTTATTTTTTTTTTAATGTAGTTTTTTATTGTAATTTTTTTTCTTACTTTCGAAGCTCACTCTGGCAGAAAGGGTGTTCATCAGTCGTCAGGAGAATACGTTTATACTTTATCATATATTGAGCATACCTGAATTGATGTCATCTTATAAGATCGCTTTTTTTCTGAATGATTTATATATCATCATTATAGTTTTTTAAAATTTAGATACAAAAGTACATTTGCAAAACTACAATTTCTGCATTTGAGTTACCTATATGAAGGATCAACTTAAATTTCTCTGGAATGGGAAAGACCCAAGGCGCAAATCAATACACAAACGAGTGCATGAGATTTTGGAGCACTTGGAAAAGGATTTGGATAACGAAAATTGTCTTTATCTTGAAAGAACTGGTTACATTGATTTCTTGTTTGATCAAATCAATCGGGACTCACCAAATGAATACATAAGATCCATTGCAATTATAGTGAACAACTGCCCAAAGTACACTCAACATGAATTTTATATACGAAAGACGCTAATGGATGAAGAAAGGTTTCGTTTATTAATACATTGTCTGCTAAGGGTAATAGTTTCCGATGAAGATTGCTCTGAGCTTTTGGTGTTTTTGCACAATATGGTACTCTTTTTACCAAGATCGACAAAACTCTGGGACACTGTTAGTGAAATATTTGATGTTTCTCTTTTAGACCCTATTTCTGAGCACTTGGAAATGGGACAAAACCAGGAAACTTATGAATTATTGAAGCAGTCAAATAAATTTTACAATAAGCTGTCATCTGAAGAAAAAGAGCTTGCCTTTATTGCCAAAACGTGGTTTTCAAAACTAATAAACAGGTTTATGAAAAGTGAAATATTTTTACCGATATCATTTGTTCGATTTCTTATAGCAATTTTATCATATATCCCGACAAGGAAGTATACAGTCATATTTTTAAGGCAGACATGCTTTCTTCCTCGGGTACAAAAGAATATAGCTGAAAGTTCTTTAAAAGAACTGCAATACTTAGTGTATTATCCTATGGATGAAAATCAAAATAGATGCCTAACACACGATGAGTCCAATAAATTTATATCCGATCGAGTTATACATTTTATATCTACAGCATTCAATGCATACCATTTTGTGGATTTTGTCAAATGTGCAGACATATTAACATTAACAAGAAATTTAAGTAAGTTCAGCGAATGCTTTGGAAAAAAACCCGAGAAAGCATCACTTATACATCTCTGTAAAGACATGCAAATTTCTTTCAGTGGTATTGATGCATTATCAACTGAAAAAATAATCACATGTCTTTGGTACAGCATAGCGGATTTCAGAATTCGTAGCACAAACTTCATTCCAGATATTCATCTTGATAAAACTATACACAAGCAGAAGTTATCATTTTCATCTTCTTCATTCTTAGAAACAAATGACATGATAAACAGAACTGTTTCTGCATCACAAACATGCTTGCAGGAGCTTGCTGAAAAGCACATTAATAACGTGCTTGATAGATTGGATATTAGATATCAAGACCATTTCAACATCATCAACTTTCTGAGCCGCAGCAAATATGCTATGCGATTAGACCATGCCCCTGTCATTTTGCACACTTCCAGTCACTTGTATGAAGATTTATATTCCTCTTCTGATATTCAGATAGTCATGAATTGTAAAGGAGTGGCAAAGACAGTTCAACAAGAATGGACCAAAATCGAAAGGAACGAGATGCTTTTTTTAGTTTTCTTTGTGGAAGGAGAACCAAATGTTTTACCGATATTAGCTTTTGAAGTTACAAAGCCAGCTGATTCACGTATCATTAGAATTTTTGCAGAAATCGACATGACAAAATTTGATGAGAATTTGCAGCTGATTCACGTATCATTAGAATTTTAGCAGAAATCGACACGACAAAATTTGATGAGAATTTTTTGGAAAAAGCTCAATTGATAATAAAACCCAACGTAAAGGTTTCATCACTTGCTAGGCGTTACTTCAAGATGTTAAAATTGTCAAGGTCAACAAACCAACAAGCATGGATAGGTGCACTTTTTGATAAAAAATATCAAGAAAATGACGGCGTCAGCTTTGTTTTAACAAGCAATATTCAACTTGATAAAGACCAGTTACATGATTTACAGCATGTAAAAAAAGCAAGACAGGAAGAGAAGAGTATTAAAAGAATGAATAGTCAGTCGGGTAAGGACATAATGGTCAATTTTTCTGACCATGATAGTAAGGATGATATTACATTTAATTATGTGAATTACTTGGGTAGAGACAATAATGGAAAATTTGTTTCTTTAAACTCAAAACAGAGCAGTGCATTTATTAAAGCCATATCTGCGGGGTTCAATGTTATGGATGGAAAGATAAACACAGGAAAGACCGAAATTATTCAACATCTTCTTAGAATTTACGCAACAGAGTTTAATGAAAGAAGCCTTGTCATCGTGGGCTCCAAAGAACGTCAGAACAGCTTGATGCAACGACTAGATCACGATATGCTCATAAGTATATTAAAAGGGGACGATAATAGCAAAGTGATATATCAAAAGCTCCTCAAAAAGGCTTCCATAGTTGCAAAGGAGTTAGAAGTCACGGATTTTACGTGTGAGAGCATTTCCTCTTGTCTTGAATTATATTATGATTATATTTTACCCTTTTGGAACCATTTTAAAAATGAGTTAAAAGCCGCGCCTTTGAATTATCTGGATATAATTAGCCGCTTTCCTTTTATTGATGACCTGGAAGATTTTAAGAATTGCTCTTTTGAGGAAAGCATAGTTCAGGTCACAAAATTGTTCAATAGACGATTAGATATCTTCAGGAAGTTAGAATCATTGAGATTCGTGGAATGTCTACATCATACCAGTGGATTATTCGAATTTAGTCTTATTGCTGCATCAGATGTTGTGATTGCAACTACATATGACTTGACTCTGAATGAATATGATTTGGGTAAATTTGATAATATCATTGTAATGAATGCAGAATCTATACCACTTAGTGATCTCCTATTAGTACCTTTGACATGCATGCCAAAAAGGCTTATTATCACTGGCAATTTGTTCTGGAGCAACTCCAATTCGCTTCTGTATCAAATTGGAGATACTGGAAAATATACAAATTTGACAGAGCAATATTACCACGGGAAGAGTGTAACAGGAAGAGAGAATTCGTTTGTCTTATCGAGCGTTCCACCTAATGGTTTCTATCATAATTTACAATTTGTTGATGTGAAAGGTGGAATTGAGGAGTGCCATTCGGGGCAATACGCTAACAGGAAAGAAGCTGAATTTGTTGCGTTAGTCTATATCTATATGAAGAAGATAGGTTTGAATACAGATCAAATCTGTGTATTAACCACATACGAGCTCCAAAAAGCTTTGATACAAGAGATGATACAGAACTTATCTCGAGAGAATGGTATTGTTTTAAACACTGATCTTCCAGTATTTACAGTCGATGAAATGAGATCAAGTAAATATAACTATTTGATAGTGTCTTTGGTTGATACAGAAAATCATCGCTCAAACCCACAAACTTCCTCGTCACTCATGTGCAATCTCTTTAACTCTGCTGCTAACGGCTTGTATATTTTTGGCAGTGAGAAGACTGCGTCTGATTTAATTTTAAGGTTGATTCCTGTCAAGAGTAATACTTTGGAGTTGCTTCCAACAAAGGGTAGTAGGCAGGCTCGGAAAATAAGTTCAGGCATGGAATTGAAAAGGATGATTCGTTCTATAAATTCATAAATGTGTAATAGAAGTTATATTAGTTTCTTATGATACTCTATACTAGTTCACATAAGTGAATTATCAGAGGAAGCCTTTTATTTTTATAGGAAAAGTAGAACAAGCCGAGATCGAACCGGCTATTTAATATCAAAAATCCCAAGAATAATATGTATTTATTACCCAGAAAACAAGAAGTTATGAGCATTTGGAAAGTGGAGATTTAGGATGAGTAAAAAATAAACGTACAAAAGAGGCAAAGAATCGGGATACATTTAAATATATCATTGAACAAAAAGATAATCATAAAATAACATGTTCTCTAAACACAAATTGTTATCGTATACAATTTTTATGCGAAGACATGCTGCTTTTGGCCATTTGGCCCAAACGGCACACGCATCGCGAGCTTACTGGCGCGCGGTGATCGAATTGCTAATAATTTGCGTGTACTTGCTATCAAAAGGACCTGCCTCTGGCGGGTCATTCGGGGTGGCTTTGTTCTTCCCGGGAAAAGGCGAGTGGGAAATTCGGTGGTATTCTCCATCTACCGCGGGGGTGTCCTATATGGTACCCCAGTGGCAAAGGATGCTCTTGAGAGCCTTCCAAGGCGTGAAAACGCTGGGCTGCTGTCATCAGAAATTTAGTCCAAGGGTCCCTCGTGGACCCATGGGCATGGGAGCGCAGTGCAGATGGTTGACGAGGTGTTAATTTATTTGACGTCTCGTTGTTGAGTTCAATACGCGAATTCTAAGCTTCGTGCTTAGAACACTCGATACCGATCATTAGTAGTGATTCGAATCTTATTTTTTTATCTTTATTTTCACTCATCATTTAATTAATGCTCATACATTAGGGGACACCGCATTATACGACAATTATTAGAAAAGTATTTTTTTTTACATATTTTCGAGGTTTTCCAAGCTCCATCATAAGTTCAATCATAACCATGATTTAACACCTCGTACACAAATTCTTCAGGTCGGATCAGGAAACTCACTTTTTGGACTTATTATCTATCCCAGGTTTTTGCTCAGACTTAGGTTCAGACTTTGGAGCAGATTTAGGCTCAGCCTTTTTCGTGACTTTTTCTTCAGCATCGTTCCCATTTCGATCATCACTCTTCTTAGCTTCAAACTTCTTCTCACTTTCTCGTGGGCCTCTTACATAGGTGTAATTTTTATGATACTTTTCTTGATTGAACTCTCCTTTTCCACGTCTTCTCCAACCTCTACCATTTCCTCTCCTACGGCTGAAACTGCGCCTTCTAGAATTAGTAGCTCCTCTTTCTGTGTTCTTAGCATCAACGCCATCTTCTAAGGATCTACTTTCAGTCGAACCTTTCTCTGTTTCCATCGAACGAGAATTTCCAATGAGCTTTTTCTGTTCATTTACTTTCCTTGTTGATTTCTTACCTCTCTGATCTTGTTTCGTTTTCCTTCTCTCAAAGCCACTTTTCAATTGTAAGCTTTGGGGTTCAGATGACCTAGACTTGCTTGAAGCATCAAACTGGAATTTAGCTGTATCAGGAAATTTTTTTTCAGCTTTGCTTGAGCTTACTTGATCATTCACTTTTGTCTGATTACTTCTTTCATGTATATTCCTCTTTTTCCCGTCTGCTTCTCTATTTACTTTCTTCTTTCTAGACTCTGGTTGTTTCCTACCATCAATGCCCTTTGCCCCATTTGTAAACTTTCCTTTCTGAATAGATTCACTTGCTGTAGAACCAGACAACTTTTTACCCTTGTTACTCCATTCAGATTCCCTATGATGGGATTTGTGATTTCTGCTCGATTTCAGAGTTGTCTCCGGTGTAGCTCGCTTTTGCTCTGTATGTTTAACTGTATGCTTTGACGAGCTACCTGACTTGCTTGCTTTAACAGGCGATACCTTTCGTTCAGATTCTCTTCTTCTGTTTCTTCCTCGGTTTACATGCCTTTCAAGTTGGACAGATATACTTTCATGAACAGCAACATCCCTTGAAACAACTTTAGGAGCATTATCCGACTTGACTTTTGCATTGGAGTTACGTCTGATAATGCTGACTCTTCTTGTTCGATGCTGCGGCAATTGCTCTTCAACATCAGCAACCTGTTTCACTTCCTTATGCTTGTTCAAGTCTTGTGGGGACTTTGCACTTTCTTTCTTCTCATGTGTTTCTTGTATATTCTTTTCGGCCTGTATCTTCTGATTATTTAATTTTTCCGTGCTGAATGTTGTACTGTTGATACTCATTTTCTCGATTTCCTTTTCCACTTCGAGTTGCTTTTTAGGATCAACTGGTTTTGCTATTCCAAATGGATTTGCCTTCTTTGACTGTGGTTTTGGTTTTGGTAAGATTTTCTGCACCTTTTCTGGTTGACGCTCCGTATTTCTCAAAACTTGTTCTCGTGGTTTATGATCATGCTTCTCTTTTACAATCGGTGCACCTCCAATTGCAGGCAATGGATGTGGTGCCTTCATTCCCTTAATGGGACCCTTAAAACCTCGCCCAGCTAGATAGGGACATTTACTAGCATCCATTCCTTCTCCATCCGAATTACTTGAAAACCTTCTTCCACTCGAATATCTTCTGCCACCGTATGTACCACGTCCTTCTGCTGCAGCACCATATTTAACCTCTTGTCTCCAATGATTAGCCTTGTTAGCTTCCTCTTCTAGCTTCTTATTTAGTCTTTCTTCTTCTGCACTTTCATTAAAGCCTAATTCTTTGTTGTACTTCTGAACGTTCTGGAAGTCCTCAAATTCAGCAATGCTCACTTCAACCCTCAATCTCTCCATAAAAATATCATTCCATTTCAGAACTTTTAAAAGGTCCTGAGGTGAGATAAGCTGAACATATGCACACTTTTTTTGCTGTTCTTCCTCGTGATGGAATTTTGAAAACCGAGGCTGGGGAGGATTTGGATCCACAAGCACTTTGATCTTTTCAAATTTCATGAACCGACTCTCGAAGAGATTTTGTACTAATTTTTGTGTAGCAACTTCAGGTAGGTTCGATAATTTTGCAATCGGAACCGAAGGCAAATCACTTAGTCTTGGTCCCGAATTTCTCCTTTCGTAGGAGTAATCATGATCATCAAATCCGCCATAGTGTGAATCACGCGGTTCGAATCCACGGTCATATGAAGATCCGCCTCGCATTTTATTTCCACAATCGTTATAACTAGACCCTCTCTCTCGGGTATTGAATCTCCCAGGACCTCCATTGAATGGAGTATACCTAGGAGACTCGTTGAGCGGAATTTCGATTGAATTAACATCAAAATCATCATCTGCCCATGAACCACCCAGTGACTGGTCATTCATGAACTCTCCCAAGCTCATTTTCTTTGGTTTTGCTTTTGTAAATAAATAATCAAGTTAGTATTTCTTGTAGGTCTCAAAAAAAAATTACATTCCTAATGATACGTACCCATTTTCAAATCAACTAAAGGGGATCTGATAAGCTTTTGGGTTCAATTAAAAACAAACTGCAGTAATATAGGCAGTTATTTTTCTGATTCCTAAATTAAAATAGATTGTGCTATCGATAATCAAAATAAGTGCAGAAAGATGAACACTAACATTTCGAGGCAAGATAAGGCGATTAATGTGAGGTGAGGGGAAATTTTGTGAGGCCACAGATGACTTTGGGTGATACATAAAGTTTTAACAAAGTATTTATGCAAATTGATGCTGAATTTTTGAGAAATGCATCTGTCTTTGCATAGAACATTACCTTAGATCGAATCAAATTATCATAGATATTCTACCAAACAGTGAGCATATAATTATAATTGTGAGCTATCAAATTCTATTTGTTTAATATTGAAGAAATGGAAATACTATGTTCATTAAAGTATGATTTCAATAGTCAGCTAATTATGCTTTTATGGTTTCTGCATAATATTTATAAAAAAAAAATAATGGGTTAGTCAAACAATAAAATGTCAGGGTAAGGAGGAACGTGTCTCCATGGGATTGTTCGCCTGTAAACCAGTATAATATTTGATTCAACGAGCAACAAGGTATTAAGTAATAGATTCAACGATTTACTAATAGTTGGAATACCTGAGTAGGTGTTTCTTTTTTCTCAGTATTTATAGGATGAGTGAGAGTCGAAGTCATTTTTATAGTTCTTATGAGGCTGAGATTATAGAGTATGAAGAGGCGGGTATGAGTTCAGCAAAAGGCAGAAAAATCTCTGTGCTAAAGAGAGAAAGCAACACATTGCCATTAAAGCAGAAATCTTCAGGTTTGGTACACAAAACTTCGTCAGAGGACGCTGAAAATGACGGAAAATCGACTAAATCGACTAAGAACGATACTGCTCGAAAGAATCACGATAATCACAAAGAACAGGTGGAACAGCAAGCAATACCGAAGCCAATTCCGAAGACGAAAAGTATATTTGGAAATCGTATGCTCTCTCTGTCTACTAGTTCGTTGACTTCACTGATTCCCGGCCTTTATTCATTAGGATCAAGTTACTCCATGCCATCGTTACAGAGTGGAAGTCAGGACGATGTTGTTAACAGCAGCTCGCCGGAGCCAGGTACATCACCATCTCCAGAAGAAAAGGAATCAGATGAACTTGCCAGAGAGTCGGATGTAACTGTATCGACGAATATTACTTCACAGGCAGAGTACAAAGGATTTGCGTCATATGTTATTTCTGGGATCTTCCTTATCATATGGTTGAGCTGGTCACTTCTCCCAGATCGTGTCCTTAACGATATTGGAATATTTTATTACCCGTCACGGTGGTGGGCGTTAGCTATTCCTGCCTGGATTCTTATCTTGATGATTTACACGTATGTTGCTCTGGCATTGTACAACATTGAAAGGAAAACCAAACCCTTAGACGATCTTAGAACAATTGTTGATACTTCAGGAATAGTTGTCACTGAAGTGGATGAGCAGGCAGCCCGTAATTGGTGGGGCGATGATGCGATTAGAACGATTGAAGAGAAAGAGAAAGAGAAAGAGAAAGAAAAGGACGAGGATACAAGCACAGGTATAAATTCGACGCGTCGTCGACCTGCATGGAAAGACCGTCCGAAGGAGAAAATGAGACGGGATGGACTCGAATATTATGTCCACAACCCCACAAGCGGCATTTGGGATTTGCCGATAACGAAAGTAAACGATGTTTTGTATTCGGAACAGTAATCGGGTGTCGGAGTTCCTGTTGCAAAGGTATGTTCTAAATCAGTAGGGGAAGTGCGTCTACGCTTTTTCCCACATCTACCACAATATTTGGTGAAAGGACGGAGAACCTTTGCCCATAATTAATATATCATAAAATCAAATTAAGAGATCCGCATATTCATACACCTCCTCGCGATTTAGAAAGTTAGCTAGCGGATAGAGGGGTGCTAAATAATATGCTCAAATTCTGCTAGCTGCACAATCTATTATTTTATTTTATTGCGAACAATGTACGGAGGTAAAATGTAATGTCAAACTTTCTGCAGCTTGTCGTGACTTTCCTAAAGTAGGGGAAGGGGGGTGTGCTGAGCAGTGCGGAGTAATTGAGTCAGCCGTGGATAAGATGGGAAAGCAGCCTATGCCCCACTATTTGTAGATAATTTTCGTACAGCACTTTTTACTGCGAAAATCTCGTGAGGTTCCGAATTTCTTCTTTCGGAGCTTCTCCTATTTTCGGAGGTGACTTCCTCGGTGTCCGTGTTGTATGTTATAGAAGTATGATGACCTGATTTCCAGGAAATTAGAACAAATAAAAATAATCGGATACTTATGATCAGCTTCTGGGTATTTTCACACTATAAAAGCTGTTCCAACTTCCACCTATTTTGTGGGAGAAACACTGCTCATAGCGCTGTCCGTGTTTTTTGATCCTCGTTTGCTCCCTTTTTTTTATTCTTACTCCTTTTCCATCCAACTTTTAGTCTTAGGCTTGTAATATTGCTAAGAAATATAAGAAATATATATAACGAAAATTTATTGAAAAATGATGAAAGCTCTTACTTACCTCAAACCTGGCGTTATCAGATGGCAGTCAGTGGTTAAGCCAAAACTTTTAAAGCCAACCGATGTTGTTGGTAAGTTGCTTGCTACAACAATTTGCGGCTCGGACCTCCATATTATTAAAGGAGATTGCCCGGAAACTACTGAGATTGCGGAAAAGCCGGAGAATAAGGGAAGAGGTATCATTTTAGGTCACGAAGGAATCATAAAGGTGGAGCAAACAGGATCTGCTATCACAAAATTCAAACCTGGTGATGTTTGCATTGTCTCTTGTATCACCTCATGTGGAAAGTGTTACTACTGCAAGAATAATCTTCAGGCCCATTGCTCGAATTCGGAAGGTACTTCTGGATGGGTTCTTGGCCACGAGATTGATGGAACGCAAGCACAATTCATGAGAGTGCCATTCGCCGACTATTCTTTGTACAAGGCACCTGCCAATCTCTCGTACGATTCTTTGTTGATGTTGAGTGATATTTTGCCAACATCATATGAGGTTGGTATTTTGAATGGACAGGTCAAGGAAGGTGATTCTGTCGCAATTGTCGGTCTTGGCCCAGTTGGTTTATCTGCTTTGTTGGGTGCAAAGGCTCTCAAGCCAAAGGAGATCATCGCAGTTGACATGGATGATGCCAGATTAGAGGTTGCAAAGAAACTCGGTGCTACAAGAACCATTAATCCATCAAAACAAAATGCTGTTGAGGCCGTGAGACAACTCACGACAACATCAGAAAGAGAGCCAGGTGTTGATGTTGCAATTGAGTGTGTTGGTGTTCCAGCAACATTTGAGATGTGTGAGGATTTGATTGGCCCAGGTGGTGCAGTTGCCAATGTTGGTGTTCATGGAAAGCCTGTTTCTTTGAAGTTACAAGACTTGTGGATCAAGAATGTCAGGATTACCACTGGTTTAGTTTCAGCTTACTCAACTGAAGACTTGCTTCAAAAGGTGATCAAGGGTGATTTGGATCCTTCTGCGTTAGTCACCCATCACTTCAAGATGAGCGAGTTCGAGAAAGCCTATGATGTTTTCAAGAACGCATCTAAAAACAATGCTATCAAGATTGTTCTTAATAACGACGAGGCTTGATTCATTTACAATTATGTCACTATATTTTTCTTTTTTTACTTAACGATATCTTTATTATTATGTTCTATTCTCCCTTATGCCGTTTATGTAGAGTAGCTTGCGATCCGAGCTAAATCAATCGCTATTATTTTTCTTCTTCTTTCTCAAGCCTTTTTGTACTTTTCACGTGATCTATTTCTTTCCTCCGGATCCAGCTCACTCAAGCCACCCAATAAGGTTCTTGAGATTGCTTCGGTGGTGCCTATTAGTGGTCTTATCAACATTGCAGGTGCCGCCTTTGCATATTCAAGAGCCGCCTGTCCAGTGGTGGAATGCTCAGAGGCTCGAGTTGAAGCACTACTGAATGCCCGCTGAGCTAAGTTTATATTATGACCGAACGACTTGTACGCTTTTTTCATACCCGCTTGTAAACTTTCAGGCGGATTTGCGTAAAGGCTGACTCTTTTTTCAAATTTTTTAGTTGCATTGACATCACTTTCCTCGTCTTCGCTCTCAATTTCAGAATCAAGGATGGTTTCAATTTCTTCATAGTGACTATTCTGCTCATTTTCACCTAGAAATTCATCACTTTGAAGTGTGCTATCTGAACCACCTATCCGTTTCTCTCTTCTATGTGTTTCAGGGTGAATGAAGAATTGTTCGTAACTATCCTGGTCATCTTCTTCAACAGAGCTGAGACGTCTCCTACTTTCCCGTTTATTTATAGTACTTTTGGTATTATAGTCATCTGAAATCCTTCCTGCACATCCTTCACCACCCAACATCATTTCCATGTTTTCTAGAATTGTTTGCGTTCCATTTGCTAGTTTAACTCCTAACCTTAGCAGTTCTCCGCCAGTTGTCTTTCCAAATGAGGTTGCACCTTTTTCCAAACTTCTCAAAGCTCGCCCATCCTTTCGGTATTCCTTAACTGGAACAACAGCCAAGCTTTTAAACCCACTTCCAATCTTCACTAATGATTTAATTGGAGTCACGCCTGCCAAAACGTCTCCAAGCTGGTTTTGCTTAATATCTGGCATCCAATAGCTGCGAAGCAGTTGTTGCAAACGTCCAAACCCAGAAACACCATGAATATTCAACTGTCTGAGAACCATATTGGAGTCCTCAAGCATGAAAAAGTTCATAAATTCATCGGTATGTCCTGATCTCAAGCCTGCAAAATCTACCTTCTTTGGTTTGTAGTCTAACTTCAACTGTACCGGGTTAATTTGAACACTCTCCAAAAATAATTCGTCGTTATCTTTAGCAATCCAAGAAAACCTGCTATCATGAAACTCCGTAAATCTTACGAGAAATTCCAATGTATCTTGATCGACATACATTCGTAAAGGAAGGATCGAGACCGACATTCTTAATTCTGAAGCAGCCAATTCTGGGACTGGCCTCACAATGTCCATATTGAGTTTCATAATAGAGGATCCAAACTCCCGTTTCCCTGCCTCACGCATATATCCAAGAAACATATTCCAGCTTGAGGAAGGTGCATTATCCAGAATATGCAGGTCACCGATGCATAGTGCAAGACGTCCGACTAACTCCGACTCACAAAGATGAATACTCTCAGAGTTTGAAACTCTATCTTCACAAAATATTGACGGCTTAGATGTGGGACGAGGTTCATTATCACTCACAAGTAAAAACAGTAAATCGATATCATTTAGCACAATTTTCACCTTGTATGTTTCTGATCTCCTCAAACGAAGATCTTTATAATTTTTTGAGGACTTCTTTATATCGATGTCAATAGTGGATTTCTTGGACATATTTGGAGTAGTATTCCATGACTGTTTCTCTGTCCACTCACGAGGATTAATAGATTGATTAACTCGATTGTAAGCACTCCCTAGTGACTCCCCAGGGTGAATACCCAAGTGTATAGACTGGAAAAGTGTTTCTTCCACAATTTTGCTTGCAGCACTAGACTCTGGATTGACTGAATTGTGACTACTCGCCAAAACTTTGACCATTTCATTATCTGGAATACTAGACTTTTCAGACTTATCTCCTTCATTCGGTATTTTTCTGGTAATACTGGCAGTTTTTTGGACTCTCTTTATGGCTTCTGTTATCTGTTTTCTTGTCTCTTTCCATTCATAACCATCATACATATACACCTCCACTTTTCTGAGGCCCAACGTTATCGACATTGGAATAATCTTAGGCTTGCCTGCCTTAAAGCTAGCCCTTTCAAAATGATCACTCTGAACAGACAGCTCATTAGCCGTATATTTTGAGCTCTTCAATGAACTATGCTGAGTATTTCCTGAGTCAACTAAACACGCCGATCCATTTTTTTCCCCATAAAAATCTTCTGTAATATTTAGTGGTTCCGAGTAGATGTCTCCTTTGTTAGTCCTTCCAAATGAAGCTTCAGAAAGTGAGCTAGAAGCGGTCTTTGGACCGTCTTTATTTTTATATGAAAAAAAGTCATCATCAACATCAGAGTACGTATTAATCCCCTGTGATTGAGCAATCTTATACTTTTCATCAAAGGTAAAGAACAGTGGCTCTTTCAAGTCATTGCAAAGTTGTGTAAAGCAAGAAAATGAATCGGCACATAGATAAAGATGCAGCTTATCCATATCAAGCTTAACATCAACTAAAGAATGATATCTTTTAAGATCAGCTGCTGTATAAGAAAGCGAAAGAATGGATTTCATAGATCCCATCTTTAAGCGCATAAAAACGGAGTTACACGCACCAATATAAACATATCCTAGCTCTTTGAGCCAAGAGGTAATAGTCCAATCTGTGTTCGGTTTTGGTTTCTTACTTAAATATTTTCTATCATCGATCAAGAATATCGATATGGTGTTTAATGACATCTGGCCATATATCATCCCATTGTTGTTGATATGAATACTAGCATTACCCTTCTTAATGAAAAGGATACAATGAGACGGCATGTGAATTGGTGTTAGCCCAAGAGAAGTATCAGTAAATATTATTTCGACTTTCAGGGCCTGTTTTGAGGATTCTTTGGGCTGCTTTGTTTCTCCAATCAAAGCTCTAGCGGCTTGTTCTTCTACAGCCTCTCCTCCACCAGCATTTTCAAACATTGTCAGCCATATTCCATAATAATCTAGACGACACGACCTTACATGGGCTGTAATACCTGATCCGATATTCACAAAAATTAACGGTTGTTTTCCTGTATGACTGTTTTCGGCTGCCTTAATGAATGGTTGTACGAGTCCCTGTTTTTCCCTCGTAACACATAAATTTTCAACGTAAAGCTCAGAGTTTTTACCTCTAAATGTCGCAGCACCAAGATTAGAGCCAAAAATACGTACGTCCCCAAATTCACTATTTATCCCCCTTATCAATAGACTAATTTCTTGAACCTTGTACGATATCTCTGCACATAAATGTCTATCAAGGAATAGGCTATTCGCAATTTTGACTGACCTTGTACGTGGGGCAGAAAGTTGTGCGATTTTGAATCCAGCGGTAGCAAAACTTAAAGATTCCAGTCTGCTCTTGAATTCCCTAAAGCGACAATTTAATAAACGAAGATCATCCATATTGATATCCAACTCGACACTCGCTGCTCGTAGCTCACTATCTGTATTGAAAGTAGTAGTCTTGTCACCATTAGCCGTATATCCTTTTATCTTCTTCTTTTGCACTGTGTCATAATTGAGTTGGCTGATGAGTAAAATCCTCCCTAACGCTTCTTCAGACCTTTTGAGTGTGACTTTTGCCTCTTTAATCACAAGCCCTGTCCTCGAACTATATCTTATGGGTGATATTTCCAAAATTAAGGATTCATCCACAGAGAGAGCATAATTTAAAGATATTTGGGCTGTTCGCACTATAATATCAGATGAGGATTTTGAAGAGCTCTTTTTTGATGGCAAACTTCTCAATATATTTATAAAGTGTTCACATTTATGATAGTAGCACACAAGTGATATCAAATTCTCCTTTTCGAGACGAATATTTCCATGAAAAGGTAATGTAAATGCTAACTGAATTCCATTTGAAATTTCAATCTCCATTTCAACTACTGGCTGTTCTGGCTTGTTCCTCAGAAAACCTAAAATTTCTTCACCTCCCTTATTTCTGCTTATTCCCAAACTCACTATATGTCCGAAGTAATAATTTTCGCTCTTCTTTTGGATGTCTAAATCCCTGAACATCATAATTGGGCTATCTACGTTATCGAAGTCGCCATTAGCGTTTAGAGAAGAGTCAAAGGCAACTTCAAGCCTATGAATTACCATTGATTCAATTAAGCTGGATTTTCGTTCTTCAGAACAAAAATCTTTCGAATTTCTGTCCACATTGATCACACTTTTTTTTGGTACCAAAGCAGCCAGTAGTGAATCAAGTACCTCTGGAAGAGGTGATGTTGTAATTCTAATTGTTCCAATGTTAATTTTCAAATTGCAGATATCCTGAAGTCCAGCAAAAGATGCATTAATGTTGTCAATATATGCCACCCGCAAGATTTCATTAGCTAGCTTTTTATCATTTACGTTGTAATCCTTTTCATCCGGTAAAATCTGTCTTGATTTAGCGTCAGCGAATTCCGTTTCGGCGCTCATATATACCGTACTAGTTGGTTTATGTGACCTCATTACGCTCTGTATTAAAGATGGATGTATATCTTTTTTGTTATTGGACATAAACGATGTTGACATAAGAACGTCGTTGTATTCATCTGTATCAGACTCTGAATCAAGTGTTTCATCCGAAGAAGATTTGTGTTTTTCTGTAGTGTCGAAAAATGTCGTTGACCCTATCGGGTTTTGGCCTTCAGATGGTATACTAATCCTAATCCCTTCAATTTGAATATCTTGAGAATCACCACTCGATGAAAAGATAATGGCGGAGATCGCAACTTGAATTTTTGACGAATCAGTAAGAATGGTAAAGATAATGTTTTTCAATTGTATATGAAGCTTCGATAATGCATATTCAGCAGCCTTCTGCATGACACCACTTAGCTTTGGAAATGGCTCAACCTCATCATTATCGGTGGTATCATCCACATCATCATCATTTGTTGATGTAAGTGTTTTGTTTTTCATAATTGAAGCCTCGAGAGTAGAAACAAATTGCATATCACTCATATCATCATCAACATAATCGTCATAAGCGGCACTTCTGGCAAGCTCAGCAGTGCTTCTTGCCAAAGAAAATTCGCCTTGCTTGTATCTGTGTTCTTTCGTCGGTGAAGGTGTCAAACTCACATGAATTCCATCGCATACTATGTTAACGCCATCGGACATGGCCATTGTCATAGTTAAGCTATCTATTCGCCCATTTCGCACATAAATGCCAGGTATATTAAACTTATCTGTATCAATTTCAACATCTTGAAGTGTAACCTTGGCACTTGTTCCAAATGATACGTCTAATTTTTGAAGATCAATCTCTGAAAATAAGGAAAGCTGTTCAAGGGCATATCTAAGGAGTCTTTTCTGGAGATTTTGAGGGATCCATTGTGATGCCATCTTGTTAGATTTATCAACCCGGTCAGCAACCAGTTAGCTTCAATGAACTCTCGCTAAAATTGCAATATATCAAACTGAATTGTTAATTGAACTGGAGTTATTTGTAGAGATTAACAACAACAAAAAATGAAGTTTCTTATCAGTCAAGGATAATCGCAGAAGTGATAAAGGGGAATCGCACGCTGATAGGCAAAAGGAGAGAAAAAGTACAAAAAAATTTATGCCATCAGATATTTGCACAACCACAGCCCCACACTTTAGCAAGTTGAATGTGATATATTTTCTGGATCTAACTTTCAATCTTGTTAATCTCATATCTCCTTTAGACTTTGGATATACTAAAAATAAAATGTGCTATAGGAATGAAGGGCCAGTTTCTTAATTATAACTTCATAAAAATTCAACCTACATACAGCAAATGTTACTGATTGCCTGATAATTGCGACCAGTACAAAGCATCCTCTCCTTTAGCAGATATAAGCTTTCTACAAAAGCCTCCTCCAAAGCCAAATAATAGTAACATGATTTACTAATTAATACCCATTAATTTATAATATTTTCATTAGATACATTAATTTCCGTCTTATTCATTGCATATTCAGTGAACAATAGTTGCTATGTATAGATTATGCGGATGGGCCCATAGCTTCCTGAATAACAGACTGTCTTTTTAAATTGTGCTCCTGACCGTTAACAAACCAAATAAGCGATCCTCCAAAGAAGACAGTTATGGAAACAAGCAACAAATTGACTGGATTAGGATCCATGTTGAATGTGAAGTGTGTCATACGGTCTAAAACGCTCTGGAGCATGTTACAAATTCCGGAAAAGCAGATAATCGTTCCATAGACCGTTCCGAACGTCTTAAAGCCAAAAACTTTTGCACAATAGTCTGACACAGCTGTGTAGTAAAATGGTCTGTAGACAACCAAGAGACAGATACCAATAACTTGAAGAGAAAATAGAGAACTCATTCCCGCCAAGCCAATGCCAGTTGAGACAACTAAAAGGATTGTTAACGTGGTAAGTGTCTTCATATTATCCAAAATCAGTCCAATGAATGGAATCGATAGCACACCACCAACAGGTAAGGCAATATCAAAGAATTTGTTGATCTGCACAGCAACATCTGGACTGTTAAAGTACCATTCCATCTGAGACCGCACAGTTGCAAGAAAATAGTTAATTCTGAGCATTTGAATAGTAGTAAAGAAGCACATTAGTAAGAACCATGGGGTCCGCAGCTGTTCAATGACAGTCTTTCCATTCAAAATATTGTGGAGACCACCTGACTTATCTGAAAGTTGCTTATCCGCAATTTCCTCGTAGACAGACTTTGACGATTGGATTGAAACGTGCGATCTCACTCTCTCAAGCTGACCAACTTCTTCCGAACCATATCTAGAATCGTTTGCATTGATAGGAAGCCCGGTTTCATCAATTCCAGTCTCGCTGATCTTTGCAAGTGTTTCCACAGTTTTATATGATTGATGTGGCATTATAAAGACCTGACATAGGAATATAAACACTGGCACTATCAAATAGGCAGTAAAGAACTTATGTAGGGTAAAGTTAGCCACCACCCCACCCTGGTACGTGATCCTGTAGAACATAAAGAGGGCAGAACTAGAATCAAACGATCCGGTTAATAAAGCAAGAACTAATCCAGAGTGGCCAGGAAAAGAGTTTGCTAACTGGAAGCAACTTATGAAAACAAACGGACCGCCAAATGCTAACAGTACATATCCAAATAAGTAGGCGTCGAAATAAGGGATTGCTGATCCGTTGGCAAGCAATGCTCCAGCAAAAAAAATAATGAAAGATCCAAGAATTCCCGTTACTCTTGGCCCATACGTATCGAGAATGCGGCCAACGATAAATGCTGTAGCATTAGTGACCACAGCAGCGATTGTAAACATGTTATTGAGTTTCAAGTCTCGTTCGACACACATCTTGTCTTCTCCTGGACAATACTGCTCGTATATTCCCTCAGATATAAGAACCGGTTTCAAGGCAGCAAACCCAAATACTGGGCCAGCTGCAAAGAGACACCATAACATCGCACATGCCACTTGTGAGATTCTTATTCGTTTTGACGGAAGTGAGTCCACTAATAAGGAATGAACCCTGGTAAGAGGTGTTGTCTCAGTTGGTGGATTTAAAGGTGTATTAGATTCTTCGGCTGTCATCTGCACAAAACTTCTATGTCTTAACTTTTTATGTTATTGTATGCCTTTTGTCTGATACGATAGGCCTAATTTGGCAAACGTCAATAAGTATATGATATTTGAAGTCTGAAATGCAATCAGAACAAAGGCTGGAAACTAAGAAAAGATAGCAACTTCAATAAATAGGCTATAAATTATGCAATTTGTGAGCCAAGAAGTAAAAACTCAATCACTTCTTGAAAATATCTAAATATATATGGGAATACCGAGAGGTGATAAAGTGGAGCTGGATCTTCTACGGTTTCCTATTAAATAGCAAAAAAAAAAAGAGAAAAAAAGAGACCTGTTCAACAAAGTATCTAAACTTTTGCCAGATAACCGAAGATGCCTTATCGCGACGATTTTCAATCTCGGTGTTCTGCGACAAAAAACTAAAAAATTAAAAAAGTGACTTTATTCATGCGTCTAGAGAGCGGTCTAAATAGTTACTATATGGGACACCTTTGTACATGTAGACGATATCAAGCTTGGCCAAGTTTTGCCATCTGCTTTGCTAACTCATCTAATTCCTTCTTCTCTTCAGCAGCCTTCTTTTTTGGATCCTCTTGCTTGTCTTTGCCATCCTCATTTTTCGTTCCATCCACAACATTTTGAACCCATGCGATCTCACTTCTTAGCAAAGGCTTGGTACTCGGCACATAATGGCCACCTGGGTGTCTCATTATCGTGGAATGAAGGCACCTGTCGACCAACTTTTGGGATCTATCATTACTGACAACTGTGTCTAGTTCACCCATCAAATGCAATGTAGGGAGTTCAATCTTCCTCTCATAAAATTTGTTCATAGACTTATCTGTGTAAACGAAGCCCGAGTATATAAGGGCAAACTTCAAGTAGTCAGCGGCCTTTTCATCGCCAACAACTTCAGCATACCTTAACAATATAGCACCCAAGACTCCAGCACCTTGGGAGAAACCCATTAGCCCAATAAATGGGCCATGCTCCTTGTATGCCTCTTTGACGACATTCAAAGAAGGCTGGATGTTAAATCTGTCTGGTTGAGTATAAGTCCAACCTCTTAGGTTCAGATCGGCAAATGGAGTTCCGTCTGTTTTCACCTCAAACGGCATATCGGAAGGTTCCAACTTTAAGGGTCCATCAATAAAAACTGTATGATATCCTGCTTTTTTGAATGCCTTTCTTATTCCAGAGGCCTTTATGGCAAAATTCTTGCCATTCTGTGCGAATCCGTGCAGCACAAGAATAGTTCCTTTAATCTGTTTAACAGGTGTGGAGGTCATTATTGGATGTTCTTCTTTCAAGTGGCTCGATTTTATCTCTTGCTAACGAAAAGAAAATGGTCACATAAGCATATAACGTAACGCTCCTGGCGAGAACTTCTCCATTTGACCCGCGAGATTCAAAAAAATTTTCTGAAAAGTGGTTTCTCCGACGGGCGGACATTTGAAATACCGCCTATATCAAGCTTAGAAGGAGATCATCCCATTATAAATTTTGAATTGATAACTTGGAAAATAAACAATGCTTATAGTAATATATTGAGAATCAAAGTGAAACAGAACCGAGTAGTTGGGACTGAACTTGTGAGCAGGAATTACACAGGCTTCACTTTTGATGACTACTCCTTCGTGTTTCCATTAGGAATACCATTACATATTTCATTACTCAAAATTGCCAGCATTCTCCTATTACATTCCAAATGGTTCTGGTTGGATAAATTTTCAATCTTGATTGCTCGTTTGTTTTAAATACATGTCTCTGCATAAGCCAGGCAAAGAAAGAAAAATATTTTTCCATACCAATTCACGCGGCTGATATTGGCATAAATGCCTACAAGCTTTTGAAATTTTTATTGCTGCAAACTGCTCTAGACTGAATTGACTTGCTTTCCTATCAAGCCTCCCTGCAAAAAATAGATAAAAAAAAAGTAACCATATTTTAAAGCGAAGTGCTCTACTCGGTATTATTATATTTCCTTGGACCCTTTTTCCCCCTCGGCTAAACCTTAAATATCATTACGTCAACCTACATGTCATTCCGTGTTTGCATATAAATAGAGCCATCTATACCGGATTAATTTTATACATCTCACCTCATCTTTTTCTTCCTGGTTTTTGTATTTATGCTTTTGCTAATATCATTAGCTCGTCGCTCTTTTTGATCATCCATTCATTCAATATCAGAGCTTGAACCAACCTGAAAATGAGCGAGAGCACAGATAACTGGTTTGAGCCGATTCCATTGGATAAATATCAGAAACAGGTGGAAAATGCAATTCCAGCAAACATAAAAGGCGTTCCTGAAGACGAAACGGTTGGTACTCCAGCGATCCATGTCGCCTGCGGCCCAAATCTTCGTTTTCTAGGCTCCTTAGAAAATTCATCGAATAACTATAGGGCATCCATCTTATTGGTGACACGAAGAGAATCGAAAGAAACAGTCGAAGACAACACTCCGCAGATTGAATATGTAATTGGTCCCGCAGATGAGTCGAAGACACAAGATCAACCAAACAATGCCACAGAAAAGGGGGAATTCTCAGGTAAACTTATTTATCATGAAGAGGATTACTGGTTTTACCGGTATTCTGTTGAGTTAGAGCTCACACATTATGCGCAGAAAGTGAAATATGGAATCAACAACGAGTTTAGATCAGATTACATGTTTTTCCTTCCAGCAATCGAGCAGTCAATGAATATAATGTCCTATTCGTGTAATGGATTTTCTTTAGAAGCAGATATTTCTACATTCAAGGGTTCATTATGGCTTGATGTGCTCAGAAAACACAATAATCAACACTATCACGTCATGGTTGGTGGAGGTGATCAGATTTATTGTGACTCGATCAAGTTCTCATGCCCAGAATTTAGACATTGGTTGAAGCACATTAAAAAGCACTCATTCTGGAAAATGTCTCCTACTGTCAGAGCTTCTCTAGATCACTATTATTTAAATCATTATATAGAATGGTTTGGTAAAGGCTACATGGAGATCAGTCTTGGAAAAACGTGCCAGATTCTTTTTCCCAAAGTTCTCCATCAGATCCCTCAGGTGAATATGTTTGATGATCATGATATTATTGATGGTTTTGGCTCCTATTCCAAATTCACAATGTCTCAGAGTATGTTTAAGGGACTTGGAAGCTCGGCATTCAAATATTACATGTTGTTTCAGCATCATACATTCCCAAAAGAGGATCTCTCTCATGAAAAATCCTGGATTTTAGGTGCTACTCCTGGTCCTTACATTCAAGAGAACTCTAGGTCCGTTTACGCTAGGTTAGGCAAGGAAATTGCATTGGTTGCAGTTGATTGTAGAACAGAAAGGACTAAGAGGCGAATATGCAGAGAAAGCACGTATGACCATGTATTTTCACGCTTAGAAATGGAAATTGGGTCTTCCAACGGAGAAATTAAGCATCTTTTGGTCCAATTAGGAGTTCCGATCTGTTATCCACGAATGGTATGGGCCGAAACTATCATGGGATCTACCGCATTGTATCCATTAAAGTATATTGCTAGAAAAGGATGGATCTTCAAAGGCTTAGTTAACGAGTTTGATGGATCGGTGGAACTTTTGGATGACTTGAATGACCATTGGTGTGCAAAGCATCATAAAGCTGAGCGCAACAAGTTTTTAGTCCGTTTAACGAAATTTGGTGCTGAAAATGGTGTCAGAATCACCATCTTAAGTGGAGATGTGCATCTTTGCTGCATGTCAAGATTATATACCAATGGTAAGAGAGTGAAGCAAGGCGAGATACCGAAGACAGCAGCTGAAGATCCTCGTTTCATCGTGAATTTGGTTTCTTCAGCCATTGTGAATACACCTCCTCCAAATGGAATGGCAATCATGCTTGAAAAGAGGTCGAAATTGCACACATTCGATTCGTTCACCAAAGAGGATGTTGTTCCTTTGTTCAACCACAAAGTTCAGGATCCTGAAAGAGGTAACGAATTGTTTTTTAATTCTAGAAACTTCTCTGACTTAATCCTTATCAAGAATTTGAAGGATGACCAAAAAAAGTACTTCCAAGACTTTAAGGAAGGTGATCTTATCAAAGCTGGACCAATTTCCAAGCTAGAAGTGGTTCCGCCTAAAGACGATGAGTGTAATTGTGATTCTACTCCGGAAGCAAACAATGCGTATCCACTTCATCCAGATTCCCTTCTTACATCACTACATGTTGAAATTGACAGGGAAAGCGTTTCATCCGAAACACAACAGTTTCAGATGTTGATTCCGGAATTAAATGGAAAGTTTAAGCTTGAACATGTTGGGGATAAGCATTGGTAAAGGAAGCTTTACTCTCATTTTTGCGCTTATTACTTTATAGTGAAATTGTATGAATTAATTATACGTGCATATATTTATTAGGCTATGACTTGATGTTCATTTTTTCCTATCTATGAGGTTAATTAATAAAGTTATATATCTTCACACCTTCTTTTCCACAAATATTGCCATGAGTGCAAACACAGAGTAAAACATTGCCAACGGATATGCTACTAGCAATCTTGCGTTTATTAGTTGTAAGACTCTCACGAAGAATGCCGATGACGAGTACGTACACCAGAAGATTGCAACAATTCCTAGTATATAGCCAAATGTGTTGTCCAAATCATGCACCACCGCAATTGCGCTTAGCAACACTAGTGGAAGAAGACAGTATCCCAAAACGGAAGCTGTTCTAAGCAGATCAAGGCCACCTGGACCCGAGTTGTTTGACATCAATCTAAACAACAAATGTAATGAGATGGTTCCAAATAGTGCAATCCCATATATGTATCCAAAATGTGTCTTTCCTGAAAGAAGAAGAAGAATTCCAAATAGAAGGCAAAAAAGAATTGGACCTGCAAGATCAGAATCTTGAATCACATCTTCACTAATGCTTCTTGATTTGAAGCCAAGCACAGCCAGCGTCTTACCCTTAATGTGACCAAAGTTAACACCCAATTCTTCCAACAATGGTGGTTCACCCGGATATCCCGATGTTGAAAATGCTGCCAATAATCCTTTGCTAAGCTGGTTTGCATTGTGTTCGCCTGAAGTCTCATTAAAGTTTAATGATGTTTGCATAGAGCCGGTTGGCAGGTTAGAAGTGTTGATGTTTCCCGAATCGAAAAAACCAGAATTTTGCTGCACTCCCGGTTGACTAAATCTACTTCCTGTGTTTTGTTGTGTGTATAGATCGGAGTTGTTATTACCATTCAATCCCCGTTGATAGTAAGACATGTTTATAATAATATTATGCCTTCTCAAAATGCAGCTGCAAGTACACGGTGGGTATGCTGTTCACAATCTTAAAACAGCTCTGCTTTTTTGTATATGTGTTCTTGAGACCCCTACAATAAGACAAATGATTCAAAAGCCAAGCTTAGTAAAACAGACGTGTCTTTTTGCTTTTCAAAGATTTACTCCGATCACATCGGGTGACCTGGGATGGGATGTGTTAATTTTTTTGGCGTTTTATTTATCCAACCGACGTACCATAATTCACTACAAAAAAAGCTCAAAATAAGTGTTAGGTCGATCGACGTGGATTTTCCAGCGCGTTTTCTTTTTTACCCTAATCCGATTTTTAACGTATTACGATGAATACCGACTTACACGAGCTTATAATACTAATTGAATGCACAACAGAGAACTGAATTTTAAGTCAAGCTAAAAATATAACACCTAGAATGGATGAGGCAGAAGAGGCAAAAGTTTTAGCCCTTACAAAAGAGTATGGTGAACTTCATCAAGCGATTCTCCAATTACTGCTTCAAGTGAAAAGTTTAGACTCACGCAAATTGACCAGATTTGTTGGAGATGCCGCTGCAGACATTATAATTGATGAAAATAATACAAATAGTGGGCAAGGTGATAAAAGCCAGACTGAGACGGATGAAAATAGAGCAGATAATGCAGAAGAACAAAATGAACAACCCCAAAATAACCTTGAAAACCGACAATTTAGATTGCAAGTGAGAAAGCTCATTGATGATGCCGAGGTATTGAACACTATGGGGGTTATTAATAGAAGGCTAGCTGGCCTTAATTTGTGCATAGAGAGATATATAGATGATAATGATACAAGTGGGAATACAACAAGTACAGATGAAATAGCATATATTTACGCGCTTATCAACAAGAAGTCGACTAAAGTATTACAAATATCGACCTCTTTCAGTGAAAAAGAGATGAAGGTGATATCATTTTTGTTTGATCTGATGTTTGATGATAGCAGTGATGGTGATTCTCCAACCAGGCGAGAGCATTACTCACTTGCAAGATACGACACGCTTAATAAAATTCGATCGAACTTTGGATATACTATGACAGACGCTCAGCAGCTAATGACTAGATTAGTTCTTGATGGCTGGTTGGAACTATTCGATACATCATACAGTCTGACCGCAAGATCACTATTGGAGTTAAAGGATTACTTAAAAGAAAAGTACGCATCAGTCTCTGCATGCTGGGCTTGTGGTCAATTACTTGTCAGGGGCTTGGAATGTAAAGTAACAGATTGTCCAGTGCGCTTCCATTCTAAATGTTATCAGTTCTATAAAGTTGCACATCAGAATGAAGCTTCTTGTCCCAACAAAGATTGCACTGGGAGTTTGGAAGAAGTTATCGATTTCTCATAGTTGTTTGTACCATATATACATTTGTTTATGAACTTACCTTAAGCGTCTTTTCCATCCGATCGAGGTATCGGTTCACAGTTTCATCCACAAGATCGTATGTATATCCTTCAACCACAAAGCCATTGTATCTGCTGCTGAATGGTCGAATATTCCCCTCATCGAGATCCTGTCTCAAGTCTTCTGGTACGTATTCTAATTTTTCTGAAGTGTTTATCATTATTCTTCCACCATCAAAGCAGCTCACCATAGGATAATATCCCAAAGATCCATCATCTCTGCCTACATAGAACTTATTGTACTCTCTATGAAGATTGATGTTAAGTTGCTCCTGCTCAGAACATGGTGGAAGAAATGCAAAAAGACCTTCAAAAGCTACGCCTTTCTTCTCACCATTTTTGTATAGCGTTATTCGTGAATTGGGAAGCTTTGCCGGCTTGAATTTCTTCTTATCTCGCACAGCTTTCTCTCCAAACACAGTTACTGGGTACAGAAGATGGTCCATTGGCATTGAATATGTGTATTCATACTGCTCAAAGAAAAGTTTATTCCGGTACTTTATCGGAACTGCATCTCTAATGACGCCAACCTGTGTAAAATCTGGCTCATCCAAACCTTTGTCTTTCTTCTTGTCTTTCTCAGCAATATTCAACTCCTCTTTTCTTTCTTCCTCTTCTGGATCTGTAGTCGTTCTGTCCCGAATTTGACGCTTTGCTGTTTCCATTTGTGTTTTCATGTCTGGTAATTCGACAAGCAACCCAATTACATCACCTGCGTGAAATTCTTCTCCATTTTTCAAAAATGCTGCAGGCTTGCTCAAATGAACCTTCTCGCCCAGCTTATCCCGAAATCCATAGCCATATCCATCATACCCCACTGGTGCTTCAACACTGGCTTCTTTACGTGCAATACCAAAGCGAACGTTACTTTTTCCATCATTCGCTTTCAATAGTTTATACTCCACATACCATCTGCCTTCCCTAAACCCAATATTTGTCCGGCAGCTTCTCCATCCACGTTCCACTGTGGCCTCATCCATATATTTGTTCACCAGTGTGTCTTGTGATCGGTCAAAATATGACAATCTTGCCTTGTAGGGCGGAAGATCTGTAGTAGAGTACTTCGTTGACTTGAAATATGGGTTAGGACGACATGGTGTATATTTAAATCCTCTTTTATCGTATGGAATCTCTTCTGTTGTTCCATATGAAATCCCATCAATGGTCTCTTTCGTTTCTAGGACTGGTGCTTCCGCTTTTGCATCTAAATCATGCTGTGAATAAGACAAGGGCTTTAATCGTAAAATAACTCGTTGTCTCTTTCGTTTTGGTTGTCCAATTGGTAGTCCATGTTCTTCGTTAATCACTTTATCTCTTTTCTCCGGCATTTTGTTTAATTATAAGTCAAAGTTCACAAAGGAAAACATAAAAATTGTCCAAGTGAGATATTAGGATCACGTCAATTACACGCACCCTTCTATATTCAAGCAAATAAGTAATACTTTGGTGTATTTTGGTGCTAGAGTTTGCTTTCACTTAAACTAGGCTTATTCTTTATATGTATAAGATAAGATTTCATTTCTCCTTAGCATAATATGGAGTTCCTAGTGTGGGAAAAATCTATCTTTTTTTTTTCATCTTGCTGTATTCCGCGCTCCGTGATTATCCTGTTACATTTGGTCCCCCCTTATCCATCCGCAGATCAATCGTAACTAGCACACTATCAAAGAGTCATCCACTAATTAGCTAATCTTCAGGACTTTGTTGTTTAGTTCTATTTATCTTGTCACATTTCTTGGACACGATTTTTATGATGTCCAAGGCCGTATCCTTTAACCAGTTAAAGCAAATCAATAGCAAGTATAACATTTTCACTAGCATACGGCTTCCACCAAAAAATGCTACTTCAAATTCGGGTGAAAAGCTTAGAGCATCAATAAAAGACAATTTCTGTACAAGAAAAGAACCAACAACTTGCTCATCCAGAATATTAGATGGCTACATTTCACCTTTCGATTCAACAGTTGCACATATTTTGGAAAATAGTGGTTCCACAACCATTGTAGGAAAAACTAACCTTGATGAGTTCGGGATGGGAAATTCAACTCTCAATTCATTTTTTGCCCCAACATTGAATCCATTATATCCACAAAAGGCTGATATAGTGTGTGGTTACAGTGAAAATGTCTTTTGGACTCCAAAGAATAATGATTCAATCAATACTGATGTTCTTTATGAAGAACCTCCGGACCCGTCTGAATATATAGAACACCGTTATTTAAGACCAAAGCATAAGACAGATTACCAAATTGATCAGCAAATGAGAATTGTTGGTGGCTCATCAGGTGGGGCTGCAGCGTCCGTCGCATCTGGTTTAGTTGATTTTGCAATTGGATCCGATACAGGAGGTTCTATCCGTTTACCTGCCTGTTATACATCTACTTTTGGATATAAGCCATCATACGGGCGAATATCTAGATGGGGTTTGATACCATATGCTCAAAGTTTGGATACCGTGGGTATAATTTCAAAGAGAATTGATTTGATAGATCAGATATTCAAAGAGTTAGATGTCCATGATAGTAATGATCCAACTTCTCTTGCAGAAAATAAGAGAGTTGGGAATCAGGACAGGTGGATTCAAAACGGTGAGAAGTTCAGAGTCGGTATACCAGTTGAATTTTTGCTCAGTGATTTACGCCTAAGCATAAGAAAGGATTGGAAGCATCTTTTGGAACAGTTGAAAAAGTGCAAACTTATTGATGTTTATCCAATTTCAATCCCTTCAATCAAAATTGCTCTTCCGACATATTATACTTTAGTTACTGCCGAGGCATCATCAAATTTATCCAGATTTGATGGAATTAGATATGGATTCAGGTCAGATAAGTTTAGTGAAAATGTTCCCGAATTCACTGTTACTAGATATAAAGGGTTTGGTAAGGAGGTTCGAAGAAGAATTATTTTGGGAACATTTTCTCTCTCTTCTTACGGATATGACAGTCATTTCCTGAAAGCTACCAAGCTTAGATCAAGATTGATTAATGAATGCAATTTTATATTCAAGGACAAGCATGTTCTTTCCCCTGATAGTGTTGGTAATGCCAAGGGTGTGGATTTCATCATATCTCCAACATCGGTGTCTATTCCCCCATTAATAAGTGACTATTCAAAGATGAGCCCTGTTGATTCATATCTTAATGATGTTTTAACTATTCCTGCTTCATTAGCTGGTCTTCCCACTTTGAATATTCCATATGGTGGACAGTCTAGAGGATTCCAGATTATGGGACAATATGGTTACGATTATAAAGTTCTTGACTTTGCCAAAAAGATGTTAGAGAACCTATAGATAACACTTAATAGCAAAACGGATTTGCTTCTATGTACATACGATATAATAATACATTCTCACTATATTAAATTAAATTATGATACAAAAGACAACAAGAAGATCTGGTGAGTGATTCGTTAGCCTAACCCATACTTACTCAGTCACTCCTAGTAAGCGGCATACTTGGAAACAAAACCAGAATAAAGTAAAGTCATATAGGTAGCACCCTTACACCGGCAAGCTTATCCACAACTGGTGCAACAAGTGGATGTGAAAGAACTGGGCCAACAAATGGAAGGGTCCTTAAAAACTGCACCATAGTAGCAAAGAACTCCCCAAACAACCCTAAGATACCGAAACTTTCGATTATGAGTCCCAAAAATGAATGCTTGAGGAAGATAAGAAGAATTCCTAACAAAAAGCACACGGATCCCCGAAGTTTTTCAGGTCTAGCAAAAAAGTAGCCAGTCTTCCTTGGTCCCATGATCAAGGCAAGACCTATTAGAAATAGTATGTTTCCCATAGCTAAAAATGCGGCATCGAAAAAGGTGAAGATTCCTAAAAGGAAGAAAACTGCACCTGAGGCAGTGAAGAAAACTCCAAATTCTATACGATTCAAGTGTTAGTATCCGATCGAATTATCAAACAATAAAGTTCATTCCTATGCTTACTCTGCAAATCTGAAAGCCACAACATGTTTAATTAACTTTCGAATTGCTCAATGATAGAAGGAAAGCTTCCAGTAACAGATGGGTGTCTAAGCAGAAACGCGCATCCCTTATATATTCATCGTCTGAACGCCAAAAAGTAAAATTTGATAATAAACATCAACATAAGATTTGCCCTGTGTACGGATGTTTACAATGCTTTTTTGTCTGACTATTAGGTATAACTAACTAATATGGTCCTAGTGCTAAGGATTGTTGATAATATTCAATTGTACAAATATGATGATAAGGGTTTGTTATAAATAATATAAAAAAGGTCATCAACAGCATGAATGGTGTATGGAAAGCAATATTTATGAGCAGCTCCCAACAGATAAAGTCATTTATACTTTTGAATCCCTGGACGATCTGCGCCATCGATAAGTAATTATATTTGGATTGCATTCTGATTGGTGAATTCACACTTTCTCAGACTTTCAATATATGTGTATACTAATATATCTAGTGATTGAATTTATAAAGTTAACTTTCCAGCGAAAATGAACTCGGCCTTGCCATGCACAAGCATGATTCTCGTTTTGAAGGCACACTTTTTCCGCTTTCTCTCTTTCTAAAAATAAGGCTGGGGAAATTTTGGATGTAAATTGGAGCGAATGATCTCATTAAGATTTTTAGGCTCGTATTGAGTTCCTGATTAATTTCAGGGTTCATCTTTTCCTATATCGTTGATAAAAACCTACAAGTCAATGCAATAATATCAATATACGTTTTGACAATCAACCATGACCAAGGATCCCTCCAGAAATGTTTATGATCCCAATTCTGATGTCCCAAATGAGCCGCCTCCATCATATGAAGAGGCTATGTCCGATCCTCATATAGATATTGATTCAAATACAAATGCCAACCAAAATCATCAAAGACCACCAAATATGCCAATTCAGGGATCATCACAACAGTATCAACAACAACAACAGCAGCAGCAGCAGTCTGTTTGGCCTTCATTACCCCAAAGACCACCTGAGATTCCTTCACGTCCAACAGATTCGAAGACTCATGATTTATATACGAACAATTTGGCCCTTCCGTGGAGGTATCCGAGGGGGTATTACTGCCGAAAATGCAAGAACACAGGATATAGGAAGGGTGACAAGAAATGTAGACGGTGCTGGGAGAAGTTTGGAACTACAAAGCCGACGGGTTCTTCAGTTTCGTCCTCCGCTTCTCCTTTGTATAATTCATCTTCGCCATATCTTCAACAGCCTGCAGCAGGCCCGATGAATCCGGCTGTTGTAAAACTGCCACCTGGAAGAGTTTACGGATACGGAAACAGTCAGAATTCTTCTGTTATTGTTCTTCCTGGTGACCCAAGAATTGGTGGTAGAATATGTAGCCGTTGTCAAGGACGAGGACAAGTACACTTTTTTTTGGATTTAGAGACATGCCCTGTTTGCAACGGCTTAGGAAGAACCCCCTGAAAAAATGCCATATATGTCGTTACACAAAACGGTGGTTCCCTTTTCTACGCGTATCGGCCACTTTTTAACAAATGTGTTTCCCATATAAAGTAGTCATATAATACATATTAAAATAAAATAGGCGCACTGTATTAATTGTCGTTGAATAACTCATTAACTGCAGCATAATTGATCTTTTTACTAAGCGATTTTTTCCGAATGAGTTGCCGAGCATTGTCGGCTGGTGTCAATGCAGCTCCTATTGTAGCAGAAAGACCAAGCTTTGAATTGTCACCTTGAAGGTATGCACCGTAATCGTGAGTTCCCGCCTGCATGGTGTCTTTGCTATCCTTTCTCCTTCTTTTCTTGACATGCGCTGTATGTCCCGCGATTTTATCCGATTCTTCCTTAAGTCTACGTTTTTCTTGCTCCAATAGGAAATCTTGATTATTACCCACCCATATCTGCTCTTTCAGTTTGCTTTCCTCTTCGGTAAGAAGGAAATTGTCCACCTCGTAGTCATCCACATCCGACAAGTTAGTATCATCTGAAATAGTCTTAAGTACTTCTGCTGTCGTCGGTAGGCACTTGGCTAGGTTTCTGGGTTTATTTTTTTCGATCATTTGCTTGATCTCCTTATCAGAATCATATCCTTCTTCTTTGTCATTGACATTTTCATCGTCAGAATCTATCTGCGGAATCACTTCTATACCATCCTCCGACTTTATAACCTTTCCGTTCACGCCATTGCGGTTTTTCTTCAGCTGTCGTTTCAAGACAGCTTTAATATGATACTTGATTTCTTCCTCTGTCACATCACTATCTTCAAGTAGGGCTGAAAGAATTGGATCCTCTAAATATGAACTTTCAAGTCTACCAGCTTCCTTGATTATCTTTTTACGTTTCTTCTCTATCATTCTGTCCTTCCGAAATGATGGAGGAAGACTTCGAAGAACTTTCTCATTCTTTCTGAACTTTTCTATCGAAAGTTCGGATGCATGTGTCTTCCGAAACTCCCATAGTCTTTTTTGAATTGTTGTCGATCCCACATGAGACACAGCTACTATTTCAGAGTGCGTTCTATGGAAGTTGTTCATTCTTGCAGCTAACAAAACGCACGCACCGGCAATTCCCGCAGGTCTTCTTCCCTCATAAATCCAGTTCTCATCCATTCTTTTGGCGAGCTTTAATGCATCGTTTATCACTTTTAGTTTAGCTCGTCCAAAGTCCAATTTATCTGCAAAGTGCTGAATAAAGAGTGATGGATCCACAAGTGGTAAATCTGTAATATGTAGAGCTTTAACCATTTTTAAAAATGTCGCACCCACTGCAAAAACAGACACCTGAAGACGAGAGGAAAAGTCTATGAGCATATGATGTGTTTTTTCCTTTCTGCATGCCACATATAAGCAAGCTGCAACTACATTTTGTGATCTTCTTCCTTGAACGAAGTTATTCGTGAGAGCAAGTTGAAACCATTGATAAGCTGCATCAGAAATGTAATCTTTGATGCCCAAGGCTGATGCGACGTTCTTTATTCTCTTCCTTCCGTTCGCCAGAGTTTGTTCTCTCGAATCCAACGACCCTCTGTTATTTCCAAAATTTGCATGAGCCTGATCAGATCCCACGAACGAACCTTGGATCATTGCACCGCCGTTTGATGTTTCGGCAAACGTCACCTCGGACACAATTGGATTCTCCTCTAGCACGGTACCACATTTCGTGCATGCTAGATCAGATGATGCTGTGTGATACTCCCTCGTGAATTCAGTATTTCCACAAACTTTACATCTCAGCTGTCGCTGAGGCTGTGTACTCATTTCTCACGTTTTCAAGTGATTTTATAGTAATTTCCTCTTTAAATAGCTCCAAGTTAGCAATAATATAAGCAAATTTACACCTAAAATGGCTCACCCTAATATGTAAATAGGCTTCTAAGCTATGAAAGCAAAATGATCTAGACGATTGCCAGACAAGTAAAAAAATTCAAATTGAGTATGGAATAGATAGATAAAAAGAAAAAAACAATCGCGTAAAGAAAAAAAAAAAGATGAATGCCTCCTGCCAGAATTGAACTAGCGACCTTTGCATTACAAGTGCAACGCTCTACCACTAAGCTAAGAAGGCTCTCTTGTTGTGGGAATTTTTTTCATATTTAATATTGAGCATTTTTGAAAAGATGTTGATTGATTAATTTTGATCACTTGCTTTTAGTTAAAGAGTCGGAGTATATAAATCTCGTATGGCATATGTGCCTGCTTCCTGCTCCTATATCTCTGTGTATTAACACTACCGAGCGCGCAGATGCCCTTAGTTATAGACGAGACTGGTTTAATAGTTCGGATATAGAAATGACTTCTGTTGCATAGAACGACCTCCATAACCATGAGAGGCCCTTGCATGACCGTTCATTTTCCCATCGAGAATGCGTACATTAGTCGGAGTATATAAATCTCGTGTGGCATATGTGTCTGCTTCCTGCTCCTATATCTCTGTGTATTAACACTACCGAGCGCGCAGATGCCCTTAGTTATAGACGAGACTGGTTTGATAGTTAGGATATAAAAATGACTTCTGTTGCATAAATCGACCTCCATAACCATGCGAGGCCCTTGCATGACCGTTCATTTTC